>VZRU01012305.1:47684-69902 GCA_013398155.1 Pedionomus torquatus
ACCTGTTCCAACACCTCTATGTCCTTTCTCTGTTGAGGACTTCAGAGCTGGACACAGGACTCCAGGTGGGGTCTCTGAGGTGCAGAGTAGAGGGGCAGAATCACCTCCCACGACCTGCCGGTCATGCTGCTTTTGATGCAGCCCAGGATACAGTTGGCTTTCTGGGCTGCCAGCGCACACTGCCGGCTCATGTTGAACTTCTCATCCATGAGCACTCCCAAGTCCTTCTCCTCAGGGCTGCTCTCCAGCCATTCTCTGCCCAACTTGTATTTGTGCCTGGGATTGCCACCTCCCAGGTGCAGGACCTTGCACTTGGCTTGGTTGAACTTCATGCCATTTGCATTAGCCCACCTCTCAAGTCTGTCCAGGTCCCACTGGATGGCATCCCTTCCCTCCAGTGTGTTGACTGTGCCACCCAGCTTGGTGTCATCAGCAAACTTGCTGAGAGTGCATTCTATCCCACTGTCCATGACTCCAACAAAGATGTTAAACAGTATTGGTCCCAGTACTGACCCTTGTGGGACACCACTCATCACTGTCCTCCACTTGGACATTGAGCCGTTGACCACAGTCATGGAAGTACTGGTAGAAAGGTGGACTAGAGTTCCAGAGGGTTGTCTTTGTAAAATATGTCACAGATTTTATGAAACTGGAATGCTCTTTCTGGGTGGTGGTGTTGTGTTAGGAAATACTGCTTAATTTTTCAGGATTGTTTTAAACTTGTCTCTATAATGAGATAAAAATCTTGCACGTAGGTGTGTGTACCTGTATGTGTCTCTAGGAAGCTTTTTAACTATAGTGCAGTACAATTCACTGTATGCTTCTCACTTTTACAACCTGTGAGAATTTTGCCTGCTGTTTGAGTCATAGCTGGATTAAACATATTCTGTCTTCATCCCAAAGCAAATGTGTTATTTCTTTACGTAAATTATGAAGGCCAAATGAGTTCTTAACAACCCAAGTACCACAGATTGCAGTTTTGCAATTTTTTTTTAGCCGAATAACTAGAGCAGAATCAATCCAGTAATTTCCAGGCTAAAGTAGTAGGCATTACATGCAGCCATGTTTGTACACCCTTCTGCCCTGTAATGAAAAATATAATTAGAAATGCCTTTTTTCATTATGTGGAAGGGATTTCATCTGAGACAGCTGTGTCCACTTCTGTATTATTCCAAGTGGTTTATGTGAAAATTCTTTTCTACTAGATGAAATGTTTTCTATACATCTATTGCTAACAACTTACATTAGACTTCTTAAAGTTAAGCTTGATGGGTAATGCCTTAACATTCTTCTACCTCATACAGTAAACTAGTTTAATTTTGTGATACTGGTTATTTCAATTGACATTCAATAATTGTCTTGATTCATTGACAAAACATTTGCCAATATTTTTGTTGTGGTTTAATAAGGGTAGTGATTTGATAGGAGAGGCGGTCAGCTTTCAGCTGGCTTTCAAACCCTCATGAATGAAAAATATGGTTAAAATGTTTTTTCAAGACACCCAAGATAAGACTGTCACCTGTCAATCTGCCGTAGGTATTCTACATCTCTTTTTGATGTGTAAAAATAGCTGCAGCTTGTGGGGGACAAAGGGGAAAGATTCATGGATTTCAAAGAGTGGGGAGAATTAAGTAAGGAAATTGGTAAAGATACTCTCCTCTTGATTTTCCCCCAACCAGAGCTAGGATTTTCAGAATGTGGTCGTTGCTCCCTTGCTACTTTTCCTGCTCGTATCGATGGTTAATAACTCCAGTGGAAATAGTGCTAGGGTAATGTTAGACTTTACTGAAAATGTCCACAGTGCTCCTTTGAGTTCTAGAATGATTGGCTGACTCAATGTGAATAGATCACTGTAGTATTAGGGCTATGCAGTACTTGTTTCCTCAGCTGCAAGAGAGTTTTATGCTAATTATTTTTATGGGGCATGACTTCATCTCCCAGGAAACACTAGTTTTCATTTGTCCGTTTTGTCCTTTCTCACACTGTTTCTGCTTCAGGTATTTTAAGTGATCCAGGAGAATTAAAAGATATTTAACTCCTCTTTTCTGTTTAAATTGTGGAAAATTTTCCTTTGGGTGCTTTTCTTTATGTAACTGGCTTGCCTATACATTGTCTTCTCAAGATGGATTCTTTTAATTTTTTCTTGCTTGCATTGTCTTTTTAAATTGGGAATTTCTACTGAGTGAATGATCTATATTGCCATTTATGTGTAAACATGGCACTTAATTTTTAATGCTAGCTTTATTAAATGGGAAGTAATTAAGGTTCTTATTCTCTTTTATCTAGGGTTTTGGTTTCTGGGTGTGTTGTGGGTTTTTGTTTTGTTTGTTTTTTCAGAGGTGTTATTCTAGGAAATCCAAAACATGCTTTCAAGAATGAATGGTATGCTGCCGGAGATATTTTGGTAAGCAAGGCAAGAACAGAGTGAAGTCTGGCAATATGTTTATTTTTAGCAGTGCCTCTGTGCTGCACACCTGTTCAGGGAAGAAATGTAAATCACAGGAGTCTCTGGGGTAGGGATGTCAACTAAATCAGTGCATACTTCATGTCCTGAGGATTATTTCAGTTGAATCTTAGAAGTTTTCAGTCCAAATTAGTATTCTTACTCATTTATCTGATCTCAAAGAGGCTGTTAAGTAACTTCATCTACTTTGTTTATGAGTATGTTGGAGAACTATTGTGCTTACTATATTGTCTCTGTAAAAAAAAAAACCCAACCAAAAAAAAACAACAAACCAACCAAACCAAAAACAAAACCCCACAACAAAATAAACCAGAATTTGTGCTTTTTTTTTTAGGTTTGAAATTTTGTGTGGAAAGAATGGAGAAGGGGAAAGTATCCAATACGGAATTTTCTTTTCTGTGCTTAAGGACAAAAAGAATGTTAGAAAAAGCTTTTAGCCCACTTCAGCTCTTTATACTAAAGAATAACAGAAAATGTAGTTTGTAATTGCTTTTGAGGCCTTTTATTTGTTTTATACTTTTATCACCTAACTAGGCATTCTCTCTTTTGGTAAGTATATTGTCCTTCTCTTTTAATTAAAATTTTATAATCCAAGGGGTCTGCAACTGTTACTGTGTGAGGAGGTATTTACTACATGGTACTCTGCTAAGAACCTGTTTTTGTTATCAGTGTTGGTACTTAATGAGCGTAGTTTACTAGTTCTTCTATTAGTATAACTAGTCTCTTGTATTACTATTTCTCTCTGTGACTTTTTGGTGTGTTACTGAATTTCCAAACTTGATCTTGAATTTTTATTCATCTTTTTCTGAAAGAACAGATAAAATTGGAGTAACAACTTTCAAGTCACTCTTCCTATTATCAGTTAGCTTGTCCTAAATACTTCCTAACCTGGTGTAGTCCCAGAGATCATAGATGCTATTAAACAGTAATAGAAACATTCAACATAAACCTCTTAAGGGCTAATCTATGATCTTTCTATCAACTCCACTGAGTTTACTGTGCCCTGTAGGCAACTTCAGTCTCTCTTAAATTGTTTTTCCCTATCACCATGTGGAATAATTTGGGGGTAATATAGTAAGTATGGTATTCCTGGACTGATTTGTGCATGTAGTCTGTCTTTATATCAGTAAGTACTCATGTGATCTACATGTGCAGGCATGTGTTAGTGTTAGAACTATGGTTTGAAGATTTCTATTGTTTCATCTGTTACACTTCATAATTACATTTTATTACCATTTTTATTTAACACCGATTACTTACTACTAAGTTCTTGAGGGCTTGCTTATGTTATCTGTGTTCACATTTCCCTGTGCTATAGAACTTCTATCTTGCTTTTGTTTCAGCTGCTTGAGTCTGACCCTGCATGTTTAAGATAAAAAGAACAGAGCATTCATTTGCATTTTGCTGCTCATCAGTTTTCTTCTGTGCCTGCTCTTTCCTCATTTTTAGCTACATCCCATTGTTGTATTTTGAAGCCTGGAGCAGATATCCACTTTGGAAACCTTTTGAATTTTTTCACATTAATTTTAGAGGAAGACAGTATATAATTTGCTCTTCAAGTACTTGAATGCCATCTTGCACACTTGAAGGAGCTGACATGAGTTTCTCTGAATAGGCCCTAGAATCTGCCTAAATTACTTAAATTTCACTGAGGACAGTTGGTTTGAAAAAAACCTCAGAAATTCAGACATTGAACTTGTCCAAGCAGTTAAAGAAGCTCACCACATTAACCAAGATGTAGCATAAACTCCTATTCGTTCAAATTCAATTTTAGTTCTTATTTACCTACTATCTCTAAGAAGTGTGTTCCAAAACATGTTCTCTACTTCTGTATTCAAGGATTTTGGGCCTATAT
This sequence comes from Pedionomus torquatus, assembly GCA_013398155.1. Classification (NCBI taxonomy): domain Eukaryota; kingdom Metazoa; phylum Chordata; class Aves; order Charadriiformes; family Pedionomidae; genus Pedionomus; species Pedionomus torquatus. The sequence continues at coordinate 52,004 of VZRU01012305.1, forward strand.
ATTCTAGTTACATGTGGAAAATCATGAGATTTCTTCTTGGTTCAAGAAGGAATCTGTATATCCTTTCGTTCAAGAAGGAATCTGTATATCCTTTCGTTCAAGAAGGAATCTGTATATCCTTTTATTAGAAAAACTTGCATCTCTCTTTTCCCTTCTCAGATGGTGGGGGGAAGTGAAACTTGAAAGTGTCTTCTACAGTCAGAATAATTTCATGTGAATTGGCAATAATTGTGTATTTCATCAAGAACTACTAAGAAAAGCTTCAGAGCTTTGCCCTGGGAGAGAAGAACAAGGACTTGTATAGACGAGACTTCTGAAACTTCTCCCGCAGTCCACCATGACCTCTGTTTTGTCCCTGAGGTGGAACTCTTTTGTTCTTGTGTCAATCAAGAGGCTTCTGAACCCTTTTGACATCTTAGTGATCTTTTCTCCTACAATTTCTCACAATTCAGGATAATCTTTGCTACTTCTCACTGTTATTCACTTAGCAATCTGATTTGCAGTTTTAGCACTCTTCAGAATTATCTGACAATACAGGGTGACAGAGTGCTTTCAAATAGCACTATTAGTAAAAAAGCATTGAGAGCTAAAGAATAGTGCCACTTTGGAGACTTATTTTCAAATTAATTTCTTGTGCTTGCACACATTCTGAAGTAAAGTTTCTTAATGTGGGAATAAAAAGGCATATGTATTTATTTTTCCTTAATGTGTGGTTATGAAAGCCATCATCTTTTGTGCTCAAATACCCACCCTTTAATTGCATTTGTGAAAATCCAACAGAGTAAACAAAAACTTAATTTGTGCAACAGGAACATGATTAATGTGTAATGAGGATGGTGTCTGGGGCAGAAAGAAATCCATAGGGGTTTTTTTGCCTCAAATTGAGTCTTGATCAAGAGAATCTGAAAAAAAATATATTATTTCATCATAGGAGGAAGATATGAGAATCCTGTTGCATAAAATGTGATGTTAAGTCACTTTTGAGAATATAACTATCTCTTCAGTACTGATGGATGAGGGCTTCCTTTAGGCTGATGTCCGCTCTTTTGCAGCTTCTTTATATCCTAAAGTTAAAGCCTTTTATACTTAGAGTGGAGTCCGTCTTCTACACTAATGTACTTGAGCAAATCAAATCTTGAGGCAGTCTATGTTGATTTTGGTGATCTCTCAAAGAGGGGATAAAAGCTAATTGAAAAGAAAGCAAAAAATTTTAAAGTATGACAGAAGTATGTCCATAAGTGCTAATAGTTCTCGAAGAACTGATTTCTTAGCTGGTCCTACTGAACAACGTTTTTTTCAAAAGCTTTAGATGGCTAAAAAGCCAGAAATAGCTTCATGCGTATGTCTATACCTTCATCAGTAGGTATAGCTGTGAGAATTTTTAGCAGAACTTTTTCTGAATTGCCTGTTTTTGTATATCTAGATTTTTCCTTCTTGTAAATAAGTAGGTTCGGATTTTTCAAAAGCTGAATTATTTTATATCCCCAAATTAACAAAGTCATCAAAAGATCTATGAATTACTTTCTTCTTTTCAGATGAACATATTTTCCTTCTTGTTTTTGCTAGAAATTAACAAAATTAAGTGAATAAGCAAATATTTTGAGTTGTTTTGCACAGCTAAACAAAGCCTACGTGTTTATTTTCAAATATCTTTTCATAAGGTAATTACAGAAATTATATTTGAACTGATAAAAGGATTTATTAGCCCACACTAAGATTTAGGAAGAAGTAATGCTCTTTAAAGGTTAAAGTTTGGGGTTTGTTCTTCATAATTCACCCATCAGCCAATTGGGAGTTTAATTCTCAATACTGTTGAAAAGACATCTGACATGTGGAGGCACTGCACATTCATTCAATATAGGATATGAACTTAGTGAGGGCAATCCTGATTTTGTTATTGAAGATATTGGAATTTCCTCTTTATAAAAATTGTTGTTCCCCAAGTTCAGTTTATTTGAGTTTTAATTAATGAAGTTATGTTAATCTGGTAAATATTAATTTAACTTAGTAAATGTCTTATTTTACTATCATAAATAAGGCTTACAATAGGGGCCCAGATGACTGTTTTGGACATAATTCTGTTCCGTGTGTATCAAGTACAGTCTGTATAGCCTTTGTCAAATATGCCCTTTTGTTGGCTTCTTGGGAGCTCAGAAATAAGGATTTTTTCATTGGGATAGGTAGGTAGGAAGGCAAATTCAGTCTGTGATTTGAAAAAAAGAAAGAATGTCAGGTAGGGAGAAAGTTATCTAATGTGATTATATCAGAAACTGGAAGTTCCCTGGAGTACACTAGGCAGGGAGGGAACTGCTTTTCTCTTTCAGACTGGAAATGTAACAACCCTTTTTGTTTCTTTTTCTTATTTCCTTGTTGAAACTTAAACACTGCATGTCACCATAATGATTCCTTGAAAGCCTTGTTCATCCACTTTAGATGCAGTGTAGTACCTACACTTCTGCAATGTGGAAGAGACTGAGTGTGGATGCAGAACACTAATGGACTGGTAATATAGAATCATAGAGTGGGTTGGGTTAGAAGGTACCTTGACGATTGTCTAGTTCCAAGCCCCCTGCCATGGGAAGGGACATCTCCTGCTAGATGAGGTTGTTCAAAGCCCCACCCAGCCTGACCTAATATCTTCCTTCTGATCTTTTAGTGAGTTACCATTTCAAACAGTGTTGTCAATTGGACAATGCTCTTGTCTAGGGTTTGTGAAAGTAAGGGGGTTATGGATGAGATACAAAATGGACCTTGAAGCAGATACATTTTTGTGCCTTTCTCATTTCTGCCTCAAGCAATTGTCAGGTCCTTCAGTCTGCTAAAATCAAAGCCAAACATCTGTAGAAGATGAGGACAGGACCTCATTCAAGGATAACAGGTTCGTTTTTCTTTTAGGAGGAAGATTTAGGGTTACTGGGGATAAGGAGGGTCTTGATATATGGCAGGAGGAAGGTTTCTCTGTTTCTGGGAGAGAGGAGGAGGATGGTAGATATATAGTTGGAAAGACTGGGGGAATAGCAGCAATGGGAAACTAACACAGAAGGGAGGCAGAAGGAGGGCTGTTTGTAGTTGGAAGAAAATGCAAAGAAAAAAATTACTGGAAGCAATTGAGATCTGCCTTACAGAAGTGGGAGTATTAAGGAATGAGGGACTTATTTTTAAGAGGAGGCAATAAATCTCCTTGCAGTCATTCAGGTGTATGACACTAAGAATTAATTATGTACAGAAAGAGTATTTATTGCCCATACACTTTAGAAACGTAGACCTACAGCTGATCATTTGAAAGATACTAAGATCAGTAGGATCAGGAGACTGACTTTAACTGGCTTTAAATGGAAAAGCTATTTTATATATAGTATTGGCACTAAATACAGGCTGTGTGTAATAAGAATGACAAATTCTTTGGCACTGATAAACTATGGATAGGTAAGGACTTAACGTATTTCGATGTTGATAGTGTTTAGTTTTCACATGGATGGTTCAAAGCCTGCTACGAGCTGTGGAATAGGCAACAACCCTGTAATATGCTCTAGTTTCGTTAGTAGACAGAAAATGACAATGTAAGTAAGTTTTATCCTAAGCTGCTGTAATATGTGCAAAAGATATGGAGAGAAATACATGTGAAATTTCTGCAAACGTGGCTTTTTTAACCCATTATTTAATGAGAAGTATGAGACAAAAGTAGGAAGGTTTAGCAGAATAAAAAGCCCCCAAACACTATTTTATTTATAATTTTCAAGATGGAAAAGAGTTCGTATTATCCAATCTTACGGTTTAATGTTGGTTTTCTGAAAATACAATTCCGTAAGCTTCCCATTTTGCTTTTAAGTTCCTACTTGAAAATAGGCTTTTTTTTTTTTTTTTTTTTTTCTGTTGAAGATGATTTCAATAGATTTGCAGATTTCTTCCTGATTGAAGTGATCCAGGTCTGTGTCTAGATGTTCTTAATGATAGAAAAGAACCTGTTATAAGGTACCTGACAAGCATGCATGTAGCTCCTGGGTTTTGGTATGAGCAGTAAATGACACTATCTGCAGGGTTCTTCCCATGGAGCTGCCACTGCTCTGCACAGACTCCTGCTAGGTGTAATTGCTGCCTCCAAGCAGTCAGTTTAGTAATTCTGTAAGAGAAGATCTCAGAGATAAATCTCATTTGCAATGATGAGTTTTTAGATCTGAAACGCTGTTTCTCAGTGAAGACAGAAGCCCTCCTAATCCAGAATACACAGGAGAGAGTTAAAGCAGTCTATGACCTCTGAGAGGAAGGTAGATAACTGAGTGAAACAGTATTATGGGTTATGAGTATTATTAATTAGGCAATTCTTTACTGTAAAGATGCCTCCAGTGTTGTTTTCACTCATGGAAAGTTACAGTCTAAAGGCATGTTCATTATCTACAACAAGGATGCTGTGGTCTTCAGAAAAGTCAATGCAGAGTACAAGGAGCAAGATGAAAAGGTGGTGATCAGTACTTAAAATGCTAAACCGAGACCATTTAATTATGTTTTCAGAACAATGCCTTGATTTATTCTTGTGCACTTCAGTACCAAACAATACTGAAAATAGTGATTCAAAGAAACGTGCTAAAGGCTCTGCAGCAGCATGTTGTACATCTGAAATAAAGACTGTGGTCATCACAAACTGTCTCGATCTGACTAAACCAGGTATTAGTGGGTGGTTTTATCAGGGTTTCTCCAATGAGACCTAGAAAAAGCTGAATTAAGCAGCCCAGCAGCTTGGAAATGCTGTCACAAAACATTGTCTTAAGCTGCAGCCAACAAACATCATGCAAATACCAATTGTATAAAAAACCCCAAAAACTTGGAGTAGTAACCTCAGCACCCAGGACCCTAGAAAAACATTGTTATGTTACACTGTTGTGACTATAGGGGTGTGAAATTTATGGCATTCTAAAGTGAAGGTTCTGGTTTGTGCCATTTTTGTATTATTTTATTGCACTTTCTTCCTATTTATATTGAGTTATTGTTTCTGTTAATCTTCTTGATAGTAGTCAATTTTATGACATCAGACTTTTAGAAATTGACCTGCACTCCTGTGATCTAACCTAAATATCCTAAGACCATGTATAGTGCCCTCTTCTTAAACTTGCATATAAACTTCATAAGATCTCCTGTTCTAGCTCTTAATTTTCATTTCTGGTTGATTCTTTCTGCTTGTAATACAAAGCTTTAAGACTGAGTTTGAAGATAAGTTTTTGAATGGGTGATTGGATAAATTTAGTTTGTCCACTGTTTAATTTTGTGGTTTGCCAAAGTGGGTGTAGAGTTTTTGCCCAGGGTTTAATGACTACATAAATCTAAACTGTAGTTCGAATATGTGTGCTGCGTTTAGTGCTGTATACATCCTAAAGCAGCAGAGTATTTTGCTTTCCTTGTCTCTGATATGAAGTAGTGCACCTGACACCAATTAGATAAATTGAACGTGTATCTTTATTAACTCATGATACTCCTGTTTATTCATAGAAAAAGGTAATTAATCAGGAGGAATTTGGGTCTCTTAATTTCAACAGATGTCTGATCTGACACAAGGGATCTTCACTTGACAGGTTCAGCCTGAGAAGTGGACTGCTGCTAACAGCGCAGAGACTGCTTGGAGGACTTTGTGCCTATTTGTGAGACTGTCATCAAATTGTAACACATGGTCCCTCTGGTCATCTGGATCCTAACAGCAAAATAGGGAGAGATCAGGTATAAGGCAAAGGAGGCCTGGCAAAAGAGTTTTTGCAAAAAAGTTCTAGAAGTCTGTCTGTAGAGATAAGTTTTCACAAGAAAAGCTAATTTATCAGTACTGAAGAAGAGCTGTGCGTAGAAGTTAAGAGAGAACAGCCCTTTTTCAGTGGGTTTTTGTGTGGATTTCTGCCAGTTTCCTTTTATTCCTCTGTGGTTCTGTACTTCCCAGATAGAAATATGCATTTCAGTCAAGTGATGTCTGATTTTTATAAAGCAGCTTAGGAATCTGCGAGATGGAAAGTTGTGATCTTAATCATTGTTTTTCCTATATGTGTTGGTTTACCACAGTGTAGCTGTACTTTTAAAGATGGGACTCTCCAGAAAATAGCTTACTCTAAAGGTAGAAATATAATTTCAACTGCTATTCAAATGAATATGGTTTCTTGTCTAATATTTAGTGGCTGAAATTTTTTTCCTGTCAATCTATGTTTTACACAGGTAATAAATATTACCAAATGTTGTGAATTAGCTACTATATGACCTGCAGTTGTGAGAAATCCTTAGGCTGAATTTATAATGGAAGAAACTGTATTGTAGTGTATGGGTGGAGGTGGGGAGTGGGTAGTTCTGAAAGTGACATAATTGTTATAGCAAAATGAATGGAAAAACAGTACAAACCTACATGGACCCCAGAGAAGGTATGTCTAAAACAGCATTCTGAGATTTTTCTCTCTTTATGATACTCTTGTGGGGGTTTTTTATGAAACACTTTTCAAGTAGATCCCTTTTGTGGTTTAACCTCAGCTGGCAACTGGGACTATGCAGCTGTTCACTTATGCCCAGTAGAATAGGAAGAAACAGGGAGAAAAAAGAAAAAAAACCTTGAGGGTCGAGATTAACGTTCTATTAAACAGTCTTTATGGAAGAGGAAAATGTTAATAGTAATGTAAAAGAATATACAAAATGAGTCATGCAAAGCAATTGCATCAGTTGCCTCGCCTACCCTGAGCAGCAATTGTGGATTCCTACTCTCCAGTCAACCAACACTTATATATTGAGTATAACAATATGATCTGTTATATGATATAAGTATATGATATGGAATACTCCTTTGGCCAGCTTTTCCTGTTTTGTGCTTCTCAGCTTCCACGGGAAGCTGAAATAGTCTTTGACTTAATATAAGCATTGCTTAGCATCAACTTAATGTGTTAACAACATATTCATACTAAATCCAAAACACAGCAGCTACTAGGAAGGAAATTAACTTTATCCCAGCTGAAACCAGGACATTGCCTTTCTTTATTCTAGCTTCCTCATTATTGCTGATATTTGAAATAATATTTCCCAGGTTCTTAAAATGTCACTTGAGTAAGAGGTCACCACCTTAGCTGAGAGCTATTATTCAATTTGATCATTATTTGAAACCAGCTATTCATAATGCCTGCTTAAATGGCTCTGCTTGTGTAAGGCAATGATCATCTGTGTGAAACTATGCTGAAACCAGTTGTAAACCAAGAATGGAAGAACTCGTTGTCATTGCTTGATTTTATTACTACTAAAAGGTGGTAAGGTGTTAAGTTCAACCATGTAGAGCCAGAAAGTGATGTACAAAATATGATTTGTCTGCTGGGAATTTTCTTTTATCTTTTAAACTAACAGGAATGTTAATAGCGACAGTGCCTTAGCATCAAATATAGTTTAGTGGATGCTTATTCTTTAATTAGTGCTTTCTTAGTTTAGCATCTGTTTTGGAGGTAGCAGAAGAGTTCCCAAGGTAATCACAATGCATACTTTTTTTTTTTTTTTTCCCCAGTATTTTGAAGCATCAAATTCTACAATTAAAGTTCTGTTCAACTGTATCTTTGAAAGTTTCTACTTTTTCACCCAACTATGGAAGCAACATATTCAGCTTTACTCAGGGGAAATAAAATACCTCTATCAACTAATGATTGCTGCTAAAATCATCAAGTGATGATTTTACTCGATGTAAAAAGTAGTTTTGTGACTGACTTGGAGTATTCTTGATCACATGGAGATCATGGTTTTTGCTATGAACTCAAAAAGAAGGAAAAGATTTACATTTATTTCTGCATGGTCATACTTTTAAATTTTTTATATACAATAGACATAATGATTAAAAGGACCACAGCATTTCAAAAAATAGGTCTGGGGGAAATAAAAGCAGGTGTTTTGTAAACTGTACAATAGATAGGTGATGTTTAAAAATTTAAACATTTTTTGCCCAGTCAGTCAGTGCTTCTCATGAAATCCTGTTGATCTTCAACAACATACATGTATGCAAGAGAAATAATGGTAGACTGTTGTAAAAAGCTTTACTGACATTCTTTAAAGTTTTTAGCTGATTTAATTCTAAAGCCAACTTTTTTATTTCTTACTATATTGTAACAAATACTCCCTTGAAACCATTTGTTCTCTTATGATTATAGTTGTTCCCCAGATTTATAAAGTAGAAATACCCCTTTATTAAAAATACAAAGTAATTTCCTGAAATATTGCTTTCCTTTGCTTTAGGAAGATGGTAGAATAGGAGTGAGGAAGGATTTTTTCAAGTGATAGGTATATAAATAATGAATTGAAATAGATTAAAATTCAGAAATGCTTGTTCAAAAACATCTAGCCATTAATCTCAGAATGGAAATGACATTTCATTTTTTTGTTGGTTTTTTTTTTTCAGCTGAAAAAAAGTGTCGAAAGAAAATGGATTTTTTTTTCTTTGAAATACTCAGAGAACAATAAAGCCAAAGCTGTGATCTTCATACTAACTGTCCTGCAGCAACATAGCAGCAATCGTTCTTCTATGTTGCATTAACACCTCTGAAATTGTATAATAGAAGATTGCATCATAAATAGTTACCTGACAATAGTGTATTTTTCTTCCATGCTTACATTACCATACGCTGGCTGAGGCTTTCTTTTGTAATTTATGAACATAGAACATTTAAGTATTTAAGCCGTGTTAACAACAACTATTTCTCTAGTCGTTTAAAAAAAAGAGGGGAAGAGTTTTCTGCTCTAGTTCTTGTGTAAAGGTTTCATATGTTCTAAATCCCCCAGGAAACCTTTTGTGGCCTCAAAATACTTCCACTGACCTTGGCTTTAAGGATCAGAATCCACAGTTTATATGAAGAAGTCATATTTGCAAAAAACTGGAAAAGTAAATGGAGTGAGGTGTGAGAGCAGGTCCAGGGGTCCGATGCCCAGCAAAATCAGTGTTATATGTAGGTCTCCTTTACAAATGATTTGATGGGTGTTATGCTCTGTGGGGCAGTAGTAGACTTGCAGATCGTTAACTGTTTGTTTTTTCTAAGCAGCAGTTGAAATGGATTATAATGTCTGGTTTAATTGAGCATGTACTAGAGCTCACTGGTTCAATCTACTTTCCAATGTAGGACCTGTGAAATGTGTAGCATCCCAAGTTCATGAGAAGCAGTGCCCTCTGTGACACTGCTAAAATTTACTGACATTTGTTTACAGATTCTTGAGTATAAAATAAAAACTGTTAAAGCTGATTTATATAGAGAATATATATTCATTCTTTACTGTGCCTTGTCCCCTTTTAAAGGATAATTACTTGGTCTGGTTGTCTGCTGCTTCAGACATGCTCAACATAAACCCAAAGAAGTGTGAGGTAATTGTCTCTCTGATACTGGTGATAACTTCCCAGTTCTCAAACTGACCTGCTTATGTCTGAACAACACTTGAATTCCTGTGGTTGTAATGTCTTCTGGGTATAAATGACTACATGTCAACCCACCTTCCTCAGGATGCCTCTGTGCAAGTGAGTAGGTGAGGGAGAGAGTGACCTGGCTCATTTGGTTACCCAGGCTGGAAGGAAGAATCGGTCTCTCTCCTAGTTGGAATTTTCAAATTAATTTCTTGGAGCTCTTAGGGAAAACCAGGCTGGCTCGGTGGTTCCCTCATCTGAAACAACCATGTTTTGGCTAACAAGTGGCATCTTTAGTGGAAGTGCCTATGTAGAATGACCTCCAACCCCTGTTGACTCAAAATTCCTTATTCCTTTCACATCAAACTCTCCAGAACAGGACTTATTATTAGATTTCCCACAGAATCCGGCCTCAAAAATAACTGTTTGGGGTTTTTTTTCAGCTAACTGATTGACTGGGCTTAATCATGGAACAGTAAAGTTAGGAGACTTGAGGAATGTTTGGAATAGGATGTGGTATTTGTGGGATTTTCTTTGGAATGACTAGGATCACAGCAGTACCTGTTTCTTAGGCATTAAAAAAAATTAAGCTAGCTTTTTGAATTTTGGGATTTTTAGAGTTGAGGAGATTGCTCAAAGAAGTTAAGGAAGCTATTGCAAATTTTAAACTATGTAGGTAACCTGTTAGTTTTTCAAAGGTGCTTTAATGTCTTTGCTATTGCCTTCCAGCAAATTTGTATACTTGCTTCATTTATGAAAATTAAGTTCTTGGTATATTCAGGGTAAGATAATATCCCTAATATCAACAGGAATCCTGTGGGAAAAGTTTATTGCCAGTATTTGCCTTGGGTAATATCTTATTCCACATAATGATGAAATAGGTATTTTTGTATTCTCTGGAGTAATTCAGAAACATCTGCTTCACATTAGCTCCTCAAAGTACTTTGTTTAAAAGAAACATATTAAAGAAAACTTTCACAGCTCTTAGTAGAGTAACTGCTTCTTATTTAGTCTTGTGCTAAGTGCTTTCCAGTATGAGTGATTGCTCTAACAACAAGGACAATTAGAACACCATCCTGTAATAAAACAGCACCCAGTCCTATTTGCAGAGTATTAATGGTGTGCTTTCCCAGCACGTTACGATCAAGATAACGCAAAATGAGCTGCTACTAAGAATTTCTTGAATTTTATAATGTTTTATTATGTCATTGTCTTTCTGCAGCAATTGCTATAAGCAAATGAATTATAGAGACCATTGGTGGCAGAAATTTTGCAAAGGTGTATGGTGATCCCCAGAACTTTGTGATCCTTGATTTCTGAGTTAATAGTAATTTTGTTACTCATGAGGGGTGCTGTTATCTTGCCTCCTCTGGTTTTCACTCAGGAAAGCTTCTGAATTTTTTTTTTTCAGTGATTTTCTTGGTTCAGTCTGAAACTATCTTCAAAAGATAAGAGAGCTGGTTTAAGTAATCTTCCTGTCTGGTCTTATTCTGTTACCTCAGTTTTATTAGTATTCAGGACTGTTTTTCTATCTTATGTCTGCCCTGTATTTCTCGTTTCTGGGGAGAACTAAGTTTGTAGCTGCCCCTTTACCCTTTTACCAGGCCCGATTTCTTCACTACAAAATTCTTTCAGTATTACAATATGAAAGAGTCTGTGGTCCACACAACTGCCATGGCTGCCTCTTGTTCCTTGGGGATGCGAAGCCTGTGCAGCCTCATGCTTCAACAATTCTGTATCTTTGTAGTGACCAATAATACCATTGAAGTGGGGTTATAAATTAGGATAGCTGTGTAGATAAATGGCCCTTTCATAGAGGAGGGTCAGACTACTTTTCTATCTACATGTTTATAATGCTTCTGGACTGAGCTTTTTTTTTTTTTAATTATTATAACAAGGAAATAAACAAAAAATGTGTGATATGACAGCCTTTTAAAAGTATCCAGGCAACTAAAATTGCAGCCACCCAGGAGGACTTTCAGAATTGTCCAAGTACTCAGGATAAGTGTTCACCCACATGGATGTTTTAGGACTGCTTAATGTTATTAAACACAAGGTTATTTCTTTACAAGACTGAAAATTTCAATTCTACTGCCTTAATTCACAAGGGGGTTTTATATATTTTTTCCCCATATTTTTCCTCCACTGTTTAGATGAAGCTGTCTTCCTTGGCAGATTCAGTGGTTTAAACAAATGTTAATATATCTCTCTACATATATATGTATGTATATATAATTGAGTTCTAGTATTATAGTTCTTTAAATAGCAGGTGATCTCCATTTTGCAGTCAATCAATTTGGATTTTTCACATTTAATCCCTGCTACAGGTTGAACATATGTTTTGTCACTTTGCACCTCCAGTGATTTTATGGTTCTTCTCATTGCTGACATCAGACAATGGGCGGTTTTCTCTATTGTCCATAGTTCTGATTGCTCCTGGTCTTGTCTCCATTTTTATTACTGATTTTTCTGGTGTATTTTTGTGGACATTTTCTGGCTTATGCTGTGTTGCTTAACTTTTCATAAACTTTTAGAGTTGTTTTCTTCTCTTTGCATGCTTACCTTGTTATTTTGACAGGAAATTGTGGCCCCAAACAAGGGCTGTGCTTACATCGGATACACTGTATGTAGGGAATGGGAAATGTGTTCAGTTGTCTTTCAGCTAAGATAACTGTGAATGGATGTTTTAGCTTTCTTTTGCTGAGAGGTCCATGACTACAAGAAAGGTAGAATATCAAAAGATGGCTCAGATTTTAAAAGGCAATGGTGGACATTTTTGTATGAGTGGGTTGATAGATGTTGGAGCATGTTCATCCATGTCTATGATGGAATCCTTGAAAATGAGACTTTTTTTCAGATGATGAATGCCATACATTCAGTATTATTAATGTGTTCTGGAAAGGTCAAAGGTAATATTCTAACAAAATTCTCTTTTTTGGTACAACTTGAATTTCTAATTTCCAGAGGTTGATGTACCCACTGCTATTAATGTGCCAGTTATGACACTTCACGGTGATTCTGCACACAAGATGTGAGAGAGCATGACAACTAAGCATCATCTCCACACAAATGCTGCATCAAATGTTTCAGTTGTAGATTTACTTCCATTGTTTTGTTCCCATGTCCTTTTTTGTAGATGCAGTAATATATGCTGGTGTGTGTGTATATATATACGTGTGTATATAATGTTGCATATTATGTGACATTGCTAGACTGATGCCTGTTAAGTCTGAATTTTTTGAAGTGAGTATGATCTTTTCAATAACCATTTTCTATTCCTATAAATGCTTGCCATGCAAATGCACAAACCTAGTGTTTCTGTGTGTGTATATGTAAAATACTTTATTTAATTTAATGTGGTTTATATTCCGATGTACAAGATAATGAGCAGATAGTTCAGCTGTATGATTTGAGCCCCATTGGGGATGAGATTTTAAGCAACAAAGGAGTGAAACTATATTTTTCTAATTTAGGGCAGATTTTTTTTTTCTGCTTCATTTTCATGTTTCTGATAATGCCAGTAAGACAAAATGGTGTCACAAATGACAGTAATTAAATCATCCAAAAGCCAGCTAATCTCTTGTGATATGTACCAATATTTCTATGATGACTTGCCCAACTTTCCTGAATTTTAGTGTGCTTCTGTTTCATGCATCCTTCATTGTAATTTGGAATCAATGGAAGTCTTTTTATTCACCTTAGTGTGCTTTGTCTCAATAGGTAAGCACATGTGGCATAAATTAAACACTGAGCTGTGATGAGGTGCATATTGTGGCAGTAGTTGTGGTTTCCCAGAGAAGGTTTCTTGTTTAGTTTAGTAGCATAATTACAAGGGAATTCTTGTTGTCATGGCTGTTCTGGTGTGAGCAGGCAGGTTCTATTTTCACTCTTTTAGCTAGGTGTGCATGTTTCAGTTGGTCTAATAACATATTGCTGATGAAATGCATAGATTATTTTGCACTTGTAAAGGCATGATTCAGTATAAATTTGCTTGAAAATAAATATTTAGAGAGGAAACCTTAGATCTTCACACTCCAAATGTAGTTTTTCCCTTCTATGGAACTGAATTATGAAGTCTGCTACGAATAATTTTCATAGAGAAAATTTTAGAAGTCTTGTGTCTCTTATCTGAATTGGATTGCAATTTGATTCTCTTTGACCATTTGGAAGTCAGTAAAGATTTGACTTAGGGTTTATGTTGTTCAATATTTGCATTAATTTACTTCCCACTAGTTTCACATCCTACTGGAAAACCTAGTGACTGCTCAGCCATATACATCACAGAAGATTGTAAAGATACACATAAGGCAAAATAACACTCTAACCTTTGACTATTTTGTTTCTCTAACACCCGTCAAATTTTAATCAGAGGACAATGGAAGCTGGGACATGATTGTATGTATGTGGGGGTATTTTTCAGAACTTTAGAAAGTTAACAGTGATAAATATCAATATAGTTGATCCATAGTACTCATAGAAACTCATCACCTTAAGAACTAGCTTCTCTAATGCTGTTCTGAGTCTTCACAGCATACACCTAAAAATGTAAGAGTGGACTTTGAGATCTGTGGTGTCAGAAATACCAAGATGCTATATGACTTGTCCAGACCCTTCTGACAGAAAGGGAAAGTGAGTTATGTGTTTCTCATGCCATAGTGAAAATCCATCTTTACTTAGCTTGATTATCTTAGAGGCTTCTGTCTGCACTGTAGATCTGTGCACAACGTTGCTATTGTGAAACAGAAGCGGGAAATATTTGCCAGCATCTTCTGTGCTACCCGTGGAGTATTTGTGGATTTGTCTTATCACAGATTTTGAAACAGCGACTGCATTAGTATGTTTAAAAGCCAGCACAAGTGGAGGAAGCTTGGCATAGTGTTTTAGGCTTTTTCACCACTTGTAATAAGCAGCAAAAATGTGTGTGTACCTCCCAAACCAGTTGTGTATTTTCTGTTTCTACAAAGTCATTTGAAGGTAGATAGCAGGATCACAGTGGCATGTGTGCTTATATTAAGTAAATCTCTCTATATTTTGAGGTTTGCTGAAATTGAAAATAAATGATTGGTCTTGAAGCACAGCAAAATCCATTCCTTCTGAAAGGCTGAAATGATTTCAGCTTCACCAGAAAATAAAATTATTTTTCTAATTTATCTTAAAATACAGAATGCTCAGACCTATCTTATTCTATTTCTTTGGTCTTTCTGAAGTGGATTTGATTGCAATTTTACATGTAAGCAACAAACAAGCAGCTTAGACTATGAAATGAATATTATTAGTATTAGTGTTTTACTCCAGAGCTCAGGCGTTGGTACTTGACTTATGACCAAGAAATGGATAAACTGTAGTTTATAGCTCCAAATTGCTAAATCTTTAATGCAACCATGGGCTAGCTCAGCAATGCTTAAAACATTCAACTTCAATGCTTGTGGTATGCTAAAATGCCATTAAGTCATGGACCATCTGTCATGCAACACTTCAAGATTTCAAAAGCAGTAAATTTCAGAGTAAGGCAAAAGAAATTTTTGCCTAGCACTGATTTATAGACAACTGGTGAGTCATACTAGGAAAGTGTGGTCCAAGGAAGATTAAGAAGTTCAAGTCTAAATAAATATAAAGTGGTTTAAAATTAAATGGATTCATATTTGGTGACATCGTGTCTCTATTAAAAAGCATTCTTAAAATAAAAAGGAACCAGTATTTTTTTCTAGATTTCATGTCATGTGGACTCTGAAGGAAGCATAGTGAAAGAGTTGTTTTGTGCCCAGGAAATAGCTCCTTGAAAAAAGCAAAATACGTATTTGTTGGAAGTACAACGCTTATTGGAGACTATGGCCTCAGTGTTGTCAGCTGCTACTGGATCATTTAACTGTGCTGTTCTCTAGCATTGCTGACACTTTACTGAACTGAAGGAGAAGTGAGAATCCCAAGGTCCTCTATGCGAGTTTCATCACTTGAATTTTGTTCAGGACATGCGATCTTTTCAACTGGGGAAAATTCTGTTCTGGCTGAGTGCAATCATTGGGTTTTTTTGGGGGGGTCGGTTAATCAGGACAAGAACAATATTATTTAAATAAAGGAAACATAATTGGTATCACTGCAGAAAGGATGCAAAGTTGTATGTTAACTGTGTACAGTTTCATTGTTGCTACCTTTTGCGAAATTGAAGGGCACAGTTTATCATCTTGCTAACTATCACTTCAATGTAGAACAAGAGAGTAGTCAATTTTATTGCTAATCTGCTCAAAATGCCATGGGAATCAAGGCATAGAATTAGTTTATTTGTAATTAAGACTGTTGCTACTGTGGAATTTGTGTATGGTTTCTTCAGTGGTGGAGATAAAATTTCCTTTACTACAACAGAATAAGCAACAGGTTGGTTGTTTTTAGTTCGGTGTTGTTTGTTTTTTTTTTTTTTTTTTTTTTTGTGGTAGTGTTGCTTGTTTGGGTGGGGTTTGTTTTTGTTGTTTTTGGAGGCACTAGTCTGGAGAAGGTGGAAAAATTGGATAGCACAGTATATTCCTTCCCGTGGCATGGCGGTTGGAACAACATGATCTTCAAGATTCCTTCCAACCCAAACAATTCTATTATTCTTTATTCCCTCTCAGTGTTTTACCAAGCCAGCAGGATAAATAATGGATGTTTCAGGGCCATAGCTGAGGAAAAAAATAAAATCCTTCATTACTGTTAGATATCATGAGAACTAGATGCTTGTTAGCTGCTGAAAGGAAAGAATACTTGAAGAGCTTACATATTGAGGGGAAACCCAAGGAATTTTAGGTAGCGAACTGTGTAATTGTTTATCATCTACAAGAGATGATGCATTTTTGAATTCAGTGAGTGAATTTTGCCTGAGTAGGGTATAAGCATATGTCTATTTGTGCTTAATATTCCTACAAGCAGGCATTGGTACCAGTATCTATGATAAGGTTTCCCTTTGCTGGTTTCAACCTTTTACTTGGTTTTATTACTCCCAAGACATTGTATTTGAGCTCTGGGAAAATTTGTACCAGCAGCTGCAGCCTTGCTTGATAGGCACATTTATATGTTGCTGCAGTGTAAAGCTATGGTAAATTAGTCACTAAAGACAATTAAAACTATACAATTGGCTCATACAGCGATTGTCCAGTTGAAAAGGAAGACAGATTACAGTAATTTCCTATGTGACCCTTATTCAGAGCGAGCACAGGATACAGGGATGAGATGACACATCTAATGTGTGGTGCAAAACACTTTTTCTTGATAAAAGCTTTCTTCCTGAGTCTTTGATCATAAGTCCAAGCTTTTAAGATTTATTTTAAAATGTTACTGAAAAAAATTATGAAGTTGACAAATAAGGGAAATCCTTAGTGCTAAATTGTTCACTTAGGGGGTTACTATAAATCTTGGGGGCTTTTTCTGTATTGTCAAATCATATCTGCTGAGTGGAGCTGATGATATTATTTTATGGTTATTATTATTACTGGGGAATAAAATCCTTAGCATTTGTTTACTTCTTAGTTCAGATGTAAATTTACTGATCATCTCAGCCACTCTGCCTCAGACCCAGGCATTCTTGAAATCTGCTGCTGAGCTTTTCCTGTTACTGAGAAGATCTCTGTTGTGTGTAGTTTTGTGTGTTGCCCTCGGGTAGGTAAGTAGAATAACCATTAATCCGGTTGTTCTATCTGTGTTAAGGTACCACTTAAGATAAAATAGAAATAGAAGAGCACTTTGCTGGCTGCCAAAACCCCAGGCTCAGGTGAGCCTGATTATTGCTCAACTGTGTTTACTTAAGTAGAGAGACTGTCTCAGATGAGAGAGTGCTCTGCTATTTCCCAAGTGGGATATTCCCTGAATATTGCTTGCTAAATCATAGGTTTTCCTGAAAGTAGCAGATGGCTTTTTTGACATTTTTACTGTATTTACCTGATACGGCTGTGGACCATATTGTCCTGGCATTTGGGGATTTGTCCTAGTGCTTCCTAGTTTTCTTCTTACTGTAATGTATGTTGTCATTGAAATGTATTGGTCAATTAAAGCTCAGCTATCAGAGAAGAGGAGAAGCTACTGACAGCTTGGAAACTGTGAAATGAGGTGAACTTGGATACACTGCAGTGGCTTCCATTCATTCAAACATTGCTAATAAAACAGAAGCAATCCAACAGAATTAACTAACCAATACATCTCTGGAAACAGCTTCCTGTTTACACTGGTTTCTAAAAGTGTGTGAGTCCAGGACAGTGAAGCAGTAAAGCGTAGAAGCGCTGAAGTGCTTGGTCAAATGGAGTTACCACTTTCTAGGGGATCCCCAGCAATTTGTAGCGTCCTGCTCTGCTGCCCCACCTTTACTGTGGTGGTGTTGGTGAAGAAAAACTTGTCCTGTGTAGAAAAAGTCTTCGGTCTAGTTTTGAATCCAAGGTGAATTCTTTGCTACATTCATCTTACTGACCACCTGAAATTGTGATAAAAATTCAGTTGTACTCTAAGTTACAGGGGCCCCTTTTTGTAATGTAGAACACTAGTTAGTGTCCATTTCTTCCCCCCCCC
>VZRU01012305.1:69914-87740 GCA_013398155.1 Pedionomus torquatus
TCATTTTTTCCCCCCCCCCCTTTTTTTTTTATTTTCCTGAAAACAGAATGATTCTCACTAGATTAAGATCTATGAAAATAGGGAAGATAGTTTAGCAAGTAATCTGTGCATCTTGTAGCTGTGTCATGATAGTATATGCTTTCATAGACTTGCAGAGGAAGCAGAATTAGTGGGAATCTGCAGTTCTTATCAGTGGACAAAATGTTCATTCGTTGTCTAAACAAATGAATACATAGGTTTTGATTATGCTTAAGTGTTACCCTGTTTTCTTACAGACAACAAAAAAAAAATGGTTTATTCACCCAGCTTTTCCACCACCCTTTTCCAGTTAGCGTTCAGTATATGCACAAACTAAATTAGAAATCTAACCTAGATGCTGTATTGATGGATTCTATTTGATGAGTTTGAGTTGAACATCTTCCATATTTTTGATATGAGAATACACTGCCGTAAAATATTGATAGTATGAAATAGCACAATGAATTGTTTTCACTAGTCACTTTCTGTAACACAGATTTATAGGGAAGAGTTTTGTTGGATAAAAGTGCCGAACACACCATAACCAATATCTTTTCTGGACACAAATTATATGTTGCTGGCTAAAAGTAACAGCATATGGAAAAGTGTGATAATATATTTTTAGGCCATTTATATATTGGCTAATGCATTGAGTTTTATGTGTGCCTGAACAACAGTGAGGTAACCTGACCTTAACTGCAGCATTTTTTTATAACGACAATATCATTGTTAGAGGAATTAAATGCTAAGATCTTTTGAAAGCGTAGATATGTATTTAAACATATTTTAATTTTGTAGATGTGTTAAGTGTTAACTTTTGTACAGTGGTTCAGTTGTTTTATTCTCTGTATCTTCTCTATCCCCATATACTTCTTGAGATACCTGAATTTCTTTTTCTTTTTTTTTCTTTTTTTTTTTTTTTTTTTTTTTTTGCTATACTCTAGGGCTTTGAGCTGGGTAGACTTTCATGTACTTCCTCAATTCTGTTTTTCTTGCAGTAGAAAGGGAATAATACCTATTGTGCCCAGCACAGTAGGCTAGTTGGAACTTCAGGAGACCTTCAAGACTGAAAAGAGACAGTATTTTATGTTTGAGTTTTCAACTAAGGTCTGTCAAACAGGTTGTGATTTTTAAAGGTGATGTGTTTGTAACTGGGGTTAAGTTAGTCTCGGATTTAAAAAAAAAAAAAAGAGAGAAAAAGGAAATATGGAGCGTTTAAAAAAAAGGGGGGAGAGTACTTTATACAAGTCTGTGCTTTCAGCTATTTACTGAAAACCTTATGCAGCTCATATGTGTGTCTTTTGTACCTCATTTAAAAGCAGGCCCATCTCTTAAATTGATTTTTTGAATGATGAATAGATTATTAGAGTCCTGTGGGGTCATATATCAGATGGCTGCTACCTATTCTATGTTAACATGTTGCGTTGCTTTCAATTCAGGCAGACATGGCAAAATAATAGCTGTTGCCCTTTTAATGCAAAAGACCACAGGAAACTGATTATTTGGATGGTGAGCCTGTCTGAACAGAAGCAAATAATATTGGCCACTAAGAAACCCTAGTTGAGAGACATCAAGAGCTATTAACACAAGTAGGATCTTGGGTGTCAGTTCATTGTGGATGCTGTTGGTCACAGTGGTTTGACAACCATGTTATTGGTGACAGCTTTCTGTGAGCTGCTTGTTGAAAGCACTCCTTGACTTAAAAGGAGTTAATATGTAAGGAAAGGTCTAAAAATGGGAGACACAAAGGATTTCAGAGCAGAGGGGCACTGTTCAGACTTTGGTATGAAGTCGAACTTGAGATTTTAGTTAGAAGGCAAACCAAAATCCTTTCAGAATATGATGAATTGCTTCTAAAAAATAGACCTCTACTAAACTATTGTTAGGAAGTGATGTATGTGAAATCTGCAAATTGGATAATAAATCTTTCATGTTACTTTTTTGAAATGCCCCATTGATTTGTGCGTTTTAAGTGCAAGACCTACATTCCATATTCACCCAACATGTTGAAACAGGACCGTGGTTTTAGCATGTAATTCAGTATTCAGGACATTGAATGGCCTCTTGAGAGCTGTGGCAGGTAGTGGTGAGCAAAACTGTTGCAAAGCTGTAAGAATAATGAATATTAATACTGTAAGAGGTTATGTGAAAAGTGAGTTTTGAAAGTCTGAAGTGCATTGCTAGGAATAAGCAGGAAGGCTTAAATTTAGAAATGGAGCTTCATGAGTTTGTACACAGATCTTTGTGGACTTCTGTAACTTTGTAGGCCTATGTATGTTGGTTTCGGGTTTGTCAGATCAGAATAAGATAGAAATAATAACTAAGGCTGGTTGTTTTTTTTGTTTTTGTTTTTGTTTGTTTGTTTGTTTGTTTTTGTTGTTGGGTTTTTTGTTCCAAAGGATGTGATGAAAAGATGGCTTTGTCACACACAATGCCTGGATCACAGCCATTAGGGAATGATGTGATAACTTCAGGCAAGGTGTGAGGTGTGTAGAGACTTTTATAGCTTGTATTTGCTTAAGTCTGTTTGCTCTGCAAATTTGAGGGACAGTTGTTTGTGCAGCATTTCAATATAGTCTAGTAAGTTCTCAGTAACTGCCTACTATATGTCTTTGACATAAATGGAGTGCACAATTCTAATTTCTCTAGTGTATTTGCAAGTGTTGGGAGAAGCAGCAAAGCTGTCATGATTAATACTGAAAGAAAGAAAATGTCTAAGAACAAAATCCAAGAACTCACAGGTTGTGGATATTTAGGTAGTAACATGAGTGCATTTAAATGAATGAGACTTTAAAAATCTGTTTAAAACAGTAGAGTTTATTATCAGAAAATGAATGCTTTGCAGTCATAGCAGCCAGAATAAAGCCCCTTTATGGTATGTATGTTATGTATGTGTGTGTTGATATGGGACTCTATTCAGAGGTTATGTAGATGAGAAATATAGGAACATGCAAGCCTTCTCCTAACATAAGCACCTGGTGGTGAGACACACAGATTTTCAAAATGCTCTTTGCCTCATGATACTAATTATGCATCCTGCTCTGGAGCATTCCTGCACCATGACCCTGTCAAACCAGACAATGCTACTGGAAGTGTTAACTACGCCCTAGTGGTTGTCCAGGGTTGGGATTACAGAGCTCCAGGGAGACAGCCCTTGCTCGGGTCTGAATAAAACCTATTTTTCTTTCTTATAATCACATGCACTTTCATTCAATTATGCTCTAAACTGGAATTTGCCTTGGTAACCTGTGATGAAGTATCTCTGGTAATTGCTCATTAGGGGAAATGTTGGTAATAGAATGCAAGACTCTGCTGTAGCAACAGTGTAGGACAATGCTTATTCCAGCTGCTATTTCCAGCTGCTATTTTCAGCTCACAAATCTCTGAACTGTCTTAATAAAATATTTTCAACCTAAGTTTCCAGATGTGTGTATCCTAAATTTAGTGAAAGCAGTTATTGATGTTTTTATTATTGTACTTGGCCTTGAAGTTCATCTTTCAGAAGTGGTTCTATTAGATAAATCTTTTATACTATTCAGCATCTCATCTGTAAGAAGGTTCATTTAGAGAACCCTTTTGGAGGCATAAGACCTGTGGGTGTTTCTTGTAGTATTAGAAGGCAGAAAAAAAATATTTAATTAGCCTGTGGCTTCTGAAGAGGTCCATTTATTTTAAAGTAATTTCAGTGCAAAGTGTGGTATTGCCATGTAGCATTTGACAACATTAAACATTCAGTGACCCAGTAAGAAATAAATTTTAAGAACTGCTTACAAACAAGAACAGACTCAACAGGAGAATGAAAAACTCATGTCCCAGATATGTTACTGAACAGTGGTCATAATGCTTCATACAATACGTACACTTAAATTTTTGGAACAGATGTGAAACCTGTGAGGGAAAACTGAATGAGTCTTGCATCTTGTGTATCTTAAATGCAGGCTGAGCAAAACTGACTTCCAGTTTTGTAAATTTAGTACTTGTTACTGTACTTTACTGTGAGTTCCTTTACCGTATCTCATTACTGTACTTTATTGTGAGTTCCTTTACCGTATCTCAGATGATGTCAAACACTGTATTTGAGTTTTCTGATAGTCTGTTATTATGCTCGTTTTGTCCAGCAATGTAGAAAATTAATTTTGTAACGTGTGAGTTGCTCCAGGTGCTTCAAAACTTTTCTAGTGAATTTGCTGTTTTTCAGAATTGTTTTTGCTTATCTTGAGCCATAATGGCACATGTAAAAACCAGAGATTTAGAAAACAAATATTATTTGTGCTGTCGTTACCTTGTCTTTCTTCTCATAGTTACTGCTGAAGAGATGTGTTGAAGTCTCTGTGGGGCTCAATGTATTATTTCAGACTAGAACCACTGGCACACACTGGTACCAGACTGTCCCAAAGCAAGGGAGAACTTGGTTCTAGTGTCTAGCATACCTCAATTATATATATTTTTCTTGTCCATAAAACCCATCTAAACAAAATCCCATCACAGAAATATCACCCAAGATCAAAAAATACAGGCAAGACTATGAGAAGGGTCTCACTTATTTGATGTCACAAGTGATTCTTCTTCCTCTTTATCCTTTTTACCACTTTGGAGTTTTATCTTCTAGTCCTTACCCTCAACATAAATCTTAAGAATCAAACCCTTAACCACTTCAACCCTACAGCATGCTGAGACTCATTTTAGTTATCTTCTTTCAATCCCACTTAAAAATGCAGTGAACAGAGACCACCACCAAAGTGAGCAGTTTGTTCATGAACACAGTTCTTCACAGTATATGCTTGCTGTAAATTATGTCACATCATAAAAATAGGTGATGCTAGGCTTTTCTTCAGAAAACTCACTGAAGCTTGTTGGACTGTTTAGCTATGGGGGGAAGTACATCTTGACAAATTTTCCATGTCAGTTACAGACAATCACTTGTTTGTTACACTAATGGGTTCTAGAACTTTATATTACTAGAAAACGTAGTCAGATCAACTTTCCAAGGTGAATTTGGATTTGTACAAAACCAGATTTGACAGCTGGAGCCTCAGTGAAAGTTCTGGGCTCTCTCTATGTATAGCTAAGTATATTTAGTTTTAAGATATGCAGGAAATAAATATCCACTTCAAGATACATAGATCTAGATTTTCTGTTTACTTTTTCTTGATTGCAAGTTAGATTTTCTGTTTTCCCAGCATCTTTCAAAGTATTTTCTTGGTCTTATACTTTGATTATACCCACAGAAAATGGGGAACTACTTACATCCTTGATTTTATTCTTGTTTGTAACTTCTCACAATGTGTTTAGCTGATACCAATTTGTTTGTCCTTTTGATTCAATGGTCCACTGCTTCAGCATTCTCTACAGATGCTAACCTTGCTGTTGAGCCAGTGATAGAAAATTGATGAACTAACTTATATCCCTTTATATTTTCATATCTGACATATCCAGGCCAAGTTGTTCTGCAGAACAGACTATTTTCAAGCCTTTCCTCATCCAGTGTGAGAGCTGAGAAAGTGTCTAAAATGGTCATGAAGGGACATTCTTTTTTGATCTGTAGAATCCAATAGATCATACAGAGCTTATTTTTCAGCTGACAAAATGTTTGATTCTGTCTTGGTATACCTTAGGAAAGAGAAATGTAAAATTATATAGTGTAGTGTATGATTCCTAGCCCTATCACAGGTGGCTATTAAAAATGTTGAAAAATACGAAGAGCTAAATCCATTTTTGGAGTTGAGCAATTAATTGCTGATAAGTTTAAAGTATTGGAAGAAGCAATACCTGGAATTTTAAGGTATATAAACCCTTAATAAAATTTTAACTCCTCATCCTTATTCTCAAAACTGGTGAGGTTAATATCCTCAATGAAATCAGCTGAGAAAGGAGGAAAACCCAAAAGAAAAGATCTAGCAAGATGGTGATGACTTGATGACTTTTCAGCTAATTGAGACTTAAACTTTTTATTCCTTATCTTTGCAAATGTTCTTCAGAGCAATAGTGAACAGATCTGCTTTTTTTTCCAGACTAGCCAGTCTTGTAGTCTTGTTGTCCTCTTATTCAGTAAAGAAGCCCCAGCACTTCATTATGCTTCTTCCCTAAATTTATCTAGTATGGCATCTATTTTTAAGAAGAAAACCCCTATGATCTGCTTTTAACTTGCTGCTTGGCCAGTCTCTGTAATGTGTTACATACTGTCTTCCTTGTCTATCTTAAATCTCTGTTGCTATGTAAAATTCTTCTGCTGTCACTTCAGCCATGTGTACTGTAAATGAAATGTGTGGTTAATATATGAAGTCCTCTCCAAAATTATTCTGCCTATAGTGCTGTTTCCAATTGTTTTTCTTACATACCATCTTGTTTTTATAGATGGATTGTTGTCATTTTCATAGGTCTCTATTTGCCTTGTCAATTTTACTTTTTTCCCATAGATTCCCAGCAATCTTGATCCAGCTCTGACTTTGTTTCTATTTATGCTTCTGAGAAATTAAATACAAGCTTTGTGTGACTTCCTGATACCATTGCCATTTTCTTTTGTACAACTTGTTTTGGTTTTACTAAGCTTATTCCATTCAAGATCATGAATCCGGCCATGGTGGTTCTGCACTGATACAATTTCATACTGTTAATAAAGCAGCACTCTGGGTTCTGTATCCTTATTGTAGGGCATGCATATCACACTGCTTTACTTGACAAGGAGACAGAGGCTACTGATTGCTCATGCTCTGGTTTGAAACCATGCAAATGACATTGATAAGCTGTTATCTTAATCCACATTTCTGTGCCTTAGAGAAAGGTTGGTGGCAATCAATGTCTGCTAGTAATGGTGTTTTCTTAAATTATAGAGGTGAGACTTCAATATTATTAAGAAAATAAAATGTTTTGCCTATATATGCACCCTAAATGGCTTGATCTTTCTACCTAGCTTTGAGTACTCTCTTAAATCTTTACCTTACTGTAAGCTTCTTATTCTATTAGTTGGAATGAGTCAATCACCACTTCTCAGAATGGAAACTTAAATGCCCATAAGGTGATACAGTGCACAAAGCTGTATGTAAAGAGGTGTATTTACTTTTTTTTTTTTTTTGAATAGTGACTACACTAGTCTATTAGGATCTGAGTGTGACTAAGGTATTGAAATAACAAAAGAAGAAGAGTACTACTGCCTATAAGAAGGCAATTTCCTAAATAGTACTGCTAACTTTTCAGATCTACTGAGAACTAATAGTATATTGTGTTGATTTTTAAAGTCGAGTTGGAGCTAGAGTTGGACTAAGATTAAAAAAAAACCACCAAGTAACAAAAGGGGGTAGTAAAATGAAGTTGGATGTAAGCCTACTGTACAGCAGTCAGACCAATGCTGAAATGTACTTGGTTATACCTTTTTTGGTAAAAGAAATACTTCAAATCCTTCTGATTGCTTTATGTGTAATTCAAAAACAAGTATAGTTGTCTGTAGGTTGTACAAAGACTGGAGAGCTCTGGAGCTCTCATGGTGTTACTAACTTAAACTGTAGAGAGGTGTGAACATGCCGTGGAAGTTCTAACAATGCAATGTAGTGCTAATCTTAATTAGGTGCCTATACTTACTGAAAGTGTATTTGCTTACTGTAAGAGACAGCATTGGATGGTCATAATTGTGGCCATTATTGAAAAGAATATATAAATGCAATACTGAGAACCCAAACATGACGTGCTTTAATCTTGGGCTTGATATGCAAGCATGAAGGATGCTGTCCTCACTTAAGATAACATTTTTTCCATTAAATGCTTCATCTTATTCTGAGAATTATCCTTTGGAACCTGTGCCTGTAACTAGCACAACCAGAAGTATGATTTCAGCCATGAGATACGTGTGGAGCTAAACATTTAAGATCTGCAGACAGTTGATGCAAATGACCAGTGCATTTCTGTACAAAGAGAAAAATTTTCACAAGGGCCTAGGGCTAGATTTCATCGTAAACTTGTAGAGATTTTGCTAAAGTTATTCCTGTATTTTTTATCATAATATGTCATGCATTTAATCAAAAGAACATATGAAGTGACTAAAGGCTTCCTCTTTATGATGTTGTTCCATATTAACCTTGAAAGGATCCCTCCAAGAAAGAGGGATCTTCAGCCTAGGAAGAGAGAGCTGTGTAAAATCTTATATAAGAAAACATAACATCCAGCAGAATTTCAGACACAGCAATAAGATAAATACAAGAAGGGAGAAATGATTAACAATGAATTCTCCATTCCGCTCATCTGATGCAAGGCCATACTCAGGTCAGACAGGAACTGGGCGAAGAAGACCCTAGAATCTTTGTTATGCTAGCCTTGTCTTATCAAACTCTCTTCATATGAATGTTTCCAGGCACCTCTTCTTTTTTTTTTTTTTTAAACTCCTCCACTCTGAGTTAAGTTAACCATTTCTGCATTCTGTTTCATCACTAAAATATAGTAAAAAGAATTTTTTATACATCCAGTGTCTTTTGTTCCATAAAAACTTGTTTGTATCTTTTCAAGAATATAAATACAGATGTTTGTCAAATTCTTCATGAATTCATGCAGATAGCCTTTAAATCCCGTATAATAAGAAATCTAGCTGAAGTATTTCTCCTTCAAAGTGCATTTATCAAATCAAATTAATTTTTCCTATTGACACAGCATATACAGTTCTATCAAATTTTTCTGACAGTCATCTTTTTTGATTATCAACAACCAAAGTCTACCTGGAAAACTACCTTAAAAATGAAACTACTGTGCAAATTTTCATCTTACTGGTTGCTTCTCTTGTAGGTAACAAGTATAACAAAAGATCTAAACCTGAATCCTGAACCACCATTTCAACCTTTAGTTTTATAAGAATTCTTCCTGGGTTGGCTTTGATAGATAGCAACAGAAAGAACAGAAGAGCATCTGAGGCTTGCTCCTGCTGTGATTGAAGTCTTGGGATGATTGCAGTATATGTCCTGTATGAAGGACATATCCTTTTTGTGTAACACAAATGAAACAGCATTTCAGTTTCACTGACATTAGACAAATGGCAATTTTTTTTCTGTAAGTGGGTAACTGTTGCTAATAAAGATGCATTGCTTTAAACATGCTGTTGGAAACAAGGGGAATGTTGTGATACCAGTGTAGTAATGTAAATGAATAGTTGAAATAAAAAATATAAGTAATACATAACTATTTACATTGCTAGAGACTGCTTTTAAAATTATCACTACAATTATTCAGTGCTCTTTTTTTTTTTTTTTTTTTTTTTTTTTTTTTCATTCAAAAATAACTAGTGCTGTGGCTTTCAGCTGACATTCTACTTACCTATATTGAGAGTGGTTGTTTACAGGGAATACTACTGAGAGATCTGTGAAATGCAACTGAAAAGATCAAACATATTTTTTGGAACATGTTTATGCAAATTTGCCAGCTCTAATATTGCTTTTGAAATACTGGTTTTTCCTTTCACATTCTGATTGGAAATCTGCAGTTGTCATTTTGTATTAAGCAAACCATATTTTGTTACTTCCTAAATTCTGACATGTGTTAAGTCCTTTTGATTTTAATTCTTTGTCTCTGTTAAATTCCTGCCTGAGTTAAGAACTGGTAATATGGTTGATTATGTCGATTTGGAAAGAGGGTATAAAAACTAAGAGTAGCAGAACTGTAATTCTAAAGTGTTATTGTATACTGCAGATTTTAATTAGACATGGAAAGAAATGGGGCATTTTTGACTGTGGCCAAATTTTTACAACTGTCGTTCTAACTATTAGTTAGAACTAAATGTACCTTTCTAAGAGCACTTGTTACAACCATTAAGTATATAAATATTGCCGGTCTTTAATGGCTGAAAAAAAAAATAAGCAGAACATAAAATAGTGAGTTGCTGGGTTTGTCTGGTAAAGCTGTAACAGGTTTCAGCAGCTCTTTTGCAACTGAAATGTGCATGTAAAAATATTTCCTTTGCAGCATCAAGATATTGGTAGTAAAAGAGCTTCCTGGTTCTTATTTTCTTATTTTTGTTTATTATTTTAAAGATGAAACAAGGAAGTGCATCTCTGCTGACATGCATCTCTAGAAGTTCAAGAGATTTATTGTCTAAAACCAAACTAAATCATCTTTGGTTTTAGCCTTTGGAGATCTGCTTTTAAATACCATTCCTTGTCATTAATCTGCTAGAAATTGTAGGCAGTCTTTACATAATAAGCAAATACAAGAATATCAAGGGTAAGTGGAATAAGTATCTTGCATTTGTAGGGTCAGTTTGAGATACAAGTTGTGATGTTAAAAAATTATTAGTATTTTTAAACTAACTATTATATTTTTTTTTCAAGTGAAAATAAGTGAAATTTTACTATGTGCTTGACTCATCTTCCAGATACTATGATGTGAAATTAATGTTTATTACTGAGGCTTTTTTGACTTGTCTTGGTCAGTTAAGGAAGATTTAATAAGCTAGCTTAACTGAGTGTATAGCATTTCTGTATTTATGACGGTCCTATTAATCTAAAATAATTTGGGGTTCAGTTAATCCTTCAAAGAATGGCAGTCATTTTTGTGGGGGTTATTGGGAAGATCTGATGTATAATTTATGAAAGTAAATTGGAAGAAATGTAGCCAATTGTGCAGTGCTTTAGCTCAAACACTGGAGGAGTTCGCTGAAGAGCTCCTCCTCACTGTACTCTGCTTTTCCTCTTCCTCATCCAGATGAACCATGCACTTCAAAGGTGTCATCCTTTGAACACTTATTGGGCAGTTAGTCCTATTGAGTTAGCTCACGGAAGTATATAAAATGCTCAATATGGAGCATACCTATTGCCTCTTCCTTTTTAGTCAGTTTCTTGCAGACAGATACTAAATACTGTTTTAACCTCTGCTGTAGTACAAACAAATCACAGTAGTGTTATACCAAATGTAGGCAGTGAATAGCTAATTGTAAAACAATTAAAACACGATATATTTAATATGAATAATGTTTATAATTCGAATTAAAGAAGAATTATCAGCTAAGAAAAACTTAGTATTATTACCTGTAGTCTCTCCTTAAAAGAAACAAATGCTACATCCTTAATCAAACTGCTAGAACTGTGTATTTCATTGTTAGACTTATTTCTGGTTTTCTTCTGTCAGTCATGCTCTTAAAATTATTCTAGAATTTAACAAACCATCAACATCTCATTTAACTGAGATTAGCTCATTCCTAAGTAAATTAGATTTTGTTAAAAGTATGAGATGATAAATATGAGTATTTGTTGTATGTGTGAGCATAGTCAGTACAGTTGCAAAGTTTTGTTTCATCTGGGAGATGATGTGGTTCCCATCAAGTGTAGAGTAAAACAGCAGGAGACTTTCTCTCACTTGCTAAGTCTGGGTAAACTCAGTGGAATGATCATCTAAGTTGTACCAACCAACTTCGAATTTTCACCATGACCACCACTCCTTCCACTGCTTTGTCATTTGGTTTTGGTGGTTTTTTTCCCATGATAACAGTTGCCTTTGTGTATGTTAGAACTGTACAGGCTAACAGCATTCCTGGTTCTGCAGTGGCTTCTGGAGACAGGTGGGACAAATAGCTCACAGAGAATAGGGTCACTTATTAAGAACTGGAATCTATTATTCTTTTTAATTTCTATTTTTAAATTTTTATGATTTTTCATCATTTTTGGCTAGAATTTTCATAATTTGCATGATGTCTCAAGATTCTTAAAACCCTTTTTCCTTAGCCATTTCAAGTAAGTAGGTGCTCGTTAACAACCATGCTTAAGATATGGCTTTGTGCCCTCCTAAGACAATTGAAATCTAACTGATTTCACTGTCACCTCTATTTGCTGACCGTAGTTATGCCCGTTCTTCCCTATGGAAAGCACCTAAAGATGTGTTGCAGAACTTTGACAAAATACCCTGCTTTGAAGAGTCAGTGAACAACTCTAATGGGGGTGTATTTTCACAAAGTCGATGGCAAAATCAGATCATACTTGGAAATTTTTCTGTAAAATTTTAGCTCCTGGTTTTGATGGGTATTTCCCCCATTGGGCAGCTCTTACATGCCAAAAGTGATGGTGAAAGTTTTGTAAGGTGAGCAAGTATTGAAATAAATTATAAGCTGCTGAAGCATGTTTTAAAATGATGGGTTTGTTTCTAGGTTTTTGTTTCTTTGAAGTCAGAGTGAGAACCTGCTGGTTAGGATCTTGCTGTAGAAAAAAAAAAAAAAAGATGCCGCATGAAATTTTCCCACCCAAATTTCCTTTTGAGAGTATGTGAAGATATACAGGCAGACAGACTGGGCTGCGGGGCTGGTGCTGAGAAGCAGAGGCAGAGCTGGCAGCCTGTCCGGAGCGCATCAGAAGAGCGTGCTTAGGGCTGCCTGGATTTGGCAGCAGCTTCTTTTCTGCTGCCTTGAAAAAGCTGCGTGTGGCCTCACATACATAAAGGAGATTTAGATTGTCACCTTTGTTTTCAGACTACTTATCCAATATTATTAACACACTTAGAATTGATAGTTTGGTCTAATTGCTCTCTGTTCTTCTGTAATATATACACACAGTTGGAACTTTTTCAATTCTGAATCTTAGCACATCAGCCTCCAGCTGCCTGCTTTTCAAGTTCTTTACTGTATCCAACTTATCAAATGAATTTCTGTGTTTGTGACTGTGTAAGGTGGAGAAGGTCCCAGTAATATGTAAAGAAGTAATTAAATCCCCAGATAGGATGTAATTTTTTTTTTTTAATAATTGCCAAGAAGTCACCTTCTGCTTTGAAACTAATGCTTTCTGTTGTGTGCAATCTGCAGATGCCTTTGCTAGGGAAGGGCATATGTGCTTGACTGCGTTTTTACATTTTGTCTTTGTGTGCCTGCTTCTACAGAAGGATTCTTTTGCTTGAAAGAACTGGCAGGTCTGCTCAAAGGCAGGAAACTACTTAGTATGTTATTTTCTACTGTAGATAAACCTAATTTCTAAAAGAAGCATAGAACACCACACTGAAAAAAAACCCAAAACAGCAAACAGATTTGAACTAATTTCCAATTTTTATTATTGTCAGACCAAAACATTTTGTAGTATCTCTTGTCTCCTACTATTTCTTCTCCCATGTCTCTGGGATATGTATTACGCTACTTCATAGTTTTGTCTTTCAGCAGTGATGTTGACCATCTTGGTTTTCTCAGCTGAAATTGAAACTGGTGTGCTGGATCTCTAACCTGAACTTCATTTATTCACATAGCATATTTCATATCTTCACCCTTTATCCATCTGCTTCAGCCCAAAACAGTTAAAATAGTTCATACCATCAATAAAAGGTACCTGCAAAAGCAGGCCAAATGCTATATAAACATTTTACCAGAAATGCTGTTCAAATTAGGTTGGTTTAGTGGTTTTTTGTGGCTTGTGGTTGGTTTGGTTTGTGGGGTTGTGGTGGGGTTTTTTTGTTTGTTTGGGTTTGTTTTTTTTTTTGTTTGTTTGTTTTTTAATTTGTATTGTATCAGAACCTATTTCAGTGTAGAATTGCTTAAATGATAGAAATTAGTTGTGTTTATAATCTGGTTCAGGTCTCTGGAGAACTTTAAACAATATCTTCAAAAAGCTTTTTAAGAACTTTAGAATTTCTGACAACTTCATCTGAGTGTAAAAACAAGATTGTTCTACAGTGGGGACATCAGTATTCTTGTCTACAACAGTTACCCAGACAAATATAGATATGTAAATTAAGAACATCATTTTTTCTCTAGCATTAGAATAAAAATTTAGTTACTGAAAAAAAGGAAGATGGTCTTCATTCAAGAAAATACTGTCTTATTGCTGTCATTTGTAGATTGTTTTGATTTTGTATCTCCAAGGGTAATTGAAAATAGGGGAGTTCAGTTCTCAGAAAAAGACAAAAATTGCACTTGAGATGTGTGTACTAGCACCATTCTCTGGCTAAAGTCTTAGTGTATCTATCAGCTGCTTTGGAAAATATGTAAGTTTATCTTAGTGTCTCACTTCTGCCATTGTTGTTCTTGTATTTCTTTCATTACTCTCTTAGTGCCTTCTATTTATGGATCTCTTAAGTCAAACTCCATTGCAGATCCTTTGTTTATTTTCCTTTTCAAATGTTAATTTTGACTATTATACAAACAATATTGGTTCTTTCTCTTCTGTGTCATTCCCTTCACCACTATGTTGAACTGTATAATTAGTCGGGGAACTTCTAGGTGAGAAGTTCAATTTTTCCTTTGCTATATGAAGTCCCTAAAATCATCCAGGTATTAACTTCAAGGAAGAGTGGAGTGGATTGTTTGGTGGTTGGCTTTTTGGTTGTTTTTTGTTTTTTGGTTTTTTTTTTTGATTGTTTGGTATGGTTTTGGTTTTCCTGTGGGAGCTGTTTGTGATTTCTTTCTCTTTTTTTTTTTTTTTTTTTTTTTGTTTTTTTTTTTTTTTTTTTTTTTTTTTTTTTTGTGGTTTTATTATAGTTTTTGTTATAGTATGTATCTGAAAATGTGTATTTTGGATTAAACGAATTCCAGTATAGTTGAATTTTCTAGGGTCAAATTTGTCAGGAGACATCACAACTTGTCTAAATTTAGTTTGAAGATGTTTGTATTAAACTATAGTCTGCAAAAAGTTGCTTCAAAGTATTGCCATACTTGAGATTATAACAAGTTGAAGAAAAATATATTATGGAAATACTTTAGCCACTGAAGTTGAAAGGTCACTTATAGGTTCACCTGATGTAGAACACAGTGTGAGGTAGAGTCTTGTAGAGCTTGATTTTTCTTTCTGCTGCCAATATGGTTTGTAATGATTTGCTCTGAGTTTGTGGATATTACTGCTGCTGAAGAAGCTATTCCTTAGGCTTCTCTTCAGTAAGGGTGGGGTAGGAATTGCTGAACTGATCATATTAAGTACTTGCATATGAGCTATTTCTAGAGCTCTGAGAAGCTTTGTCATCAGAGTTGTTCTTATGCCAATTGCAATTTGTATTAATGTTAAAATCTAGAATGCTGTTATAAGACAGTAAAAGAATTATCTTTTTAAATTATTGTAAATCCATAAATATTTTCTGTTTGTCATGATTAAAAAGAAATTTAGGAGTCCTTTGGTTTCTTTGACCCACAAATTCCTCTTACATAATATCACAGCTACTCATTTGTCACAATTCAGTTTACCCTTCTTTTTAGGTGGGGTGTTGAAAAAATCTTGAAAAAATTGTCACCACTGATAAATAAAAGAACAGGTCAAGGAAAGCAGAATTATTTTTTTTTTTTCTGGCAGATATTTATGACTTAAGAAATAATGAAAATTGTAGATAAACTGATGATCTAATGCAGGTCGTGCTTACTTAGGCCTGTCAGACAATGGTTTGCCGAGCAGCATTTGTCCTAACTTGTTTGTGGTATTTTACATAAATGGCAGTGTGGCACTGACAAAATAATGTGAATTTTCTTTTCAAGGGCAATTGGATATATGCTCAGGTGACAGATCATTTAGAAAAAGATGAATGAAAGTGAGGTGCTTTTACTTACTGGAAGGGGCCTCGTGTCTCCTGTTTAGGCTGAAGAAATTAGTAAATGATGATGATACCTTTAATGTTCAAGCTTGCAGTAAAGAGATCCCTGTGTTAATGTTGCGCATTTCAGTGATATATTATCTGCGTAATATTTTCTCAAATGTTAATGACTACATTACTCATATTTATATTTTTTTTTTAATTGGACATTTGGAGGAAAATTTATTTGGTAGCTTTCCTGTGTTGCAGTGTTTGCTTTCACCAACTTGTTAACAAGTGCATTCTTTGTCGGAACATGTTGAAAGTTCCTTGCCTTCTTAAAAATATGCTGTGCAAAGATAATGAACCACCTAATTATCATTGCAGTTACAGACTAGTGCTCTAATACAAGATATACCTCCCATATAATTACTGGGATCAAACTGTATTTTTAAATCATTAATCTCATTCAACTGGGATGCCTTCTAAAACTGATACTATAGGAAACAGCATCTGTTCTTGGTTGGGTTTTTTTTTGGCTTTATTATGCATTGGGAATTCTTTCTTTATTTTTTTACATACTGTCCATGAGTATTAGTCTAACCTGTTAGTGCCAGCATACTCCTAAGTTTTCTTATAGGAAAACACCGAGAGAAATGAAAAGACAGTGCGATAATTTTTTTGGGATTCACTAAAAATTAGCTAGATAGTAATAGCAATGTGCTTTGGCTGCTGTTAGATGAGGGTGATAAGGTTTTTTAGATGAGGGGTTTTTGGTTTTTTTTGGATACTAACTCTTGCTTCAAGTGACTTGATATTTTTGACCCAAGATCTTTATGTCGTCTTATTTGCTGTTTGTAGGTATAAATTCTGCTGCAGTGTTGGTCCAGGTCAGGGCATAATACTGTCAGTAATAGTATAGTAGATACTTTATAATAGCCAAAGTAATAGTATCCTGCAGATACTTTAAAATTATTCTGCAATGTATTATTGTTTCACTCATTCTCCCTCATTAATGTGTCTTTAGTCTCGCTCAAGGATTGCTTGCCTTTTCTTTTTTGACACCTCAAAGAAATGTTTTCCACATAGGAGGGATTCTGCTTTAAAGATATTACCCCTTTCTTCTGTTTCTTGTCTTCTCCTTAAAGCGATTGAAACTTTGTTTTATTGCACGTCCTAAAACAAATATTTCATTATTTCTTTAAAGTGGAGAATTATGAAAATACAGTACGAAAGCCCTTGTGGTAAGAAAAGTGTTTGAAGAATTTAGCAGATTCAGAGTTACATACTTAATGTGTATGGGTTTTTTCTGTAGTTCTTCCTATAATTTATCATGATGTGTTTCTCCTTGGGGATTATACCTCTGCCCATTTTGAGATTAAGTTCTGTGCTTAAGAATGTGCGAAATCCTTAAAACATTTCAATGGTTACTGTAATCTGTGTTCTGTCTTTTGAAATTTGCAACTAACAATCCTTTCATAATGCATATTCATAGAATAATCTATAAGAGAAATACATTCTACATTAAGGTGGAGAAGGGTGTCTTAACTATAAATGCAAGTTTACTGTTACGAGTTCAAATCAAAAGTTTTATAACAGTAGGAAAGTTAGTGCAAAGATCAGTGGTGGGAAAGGTCATCCTCCGGTTGTATAATCTAACAAATATTTGTGGAAGTTACTATATTATTTTTATTTTTATATATTTCATATTATATATTTTATATTATAAAGATATGATTTCAATATAAACCTGAAAATTACTTCTGGTGTTGTCAAGTCAAGGAAGGAATTCTTTCCTGTGAGGGTGGTGAGACACTGGAACAGGTTGCCTGGAGAAGTTGTGGGTGCCCCATCCCTGGAAGTATTTAAGGCCAGGCTGGATGGGGCTTTGAGCAACCGGCTCTAGTGGGAGGTGTCCCTGCCCATGGCAGGGGGGTTGGAACTTGATGATCCTTAAGGTCCCCTTCCAACTCTAACCATTCAATGATTCTAAGTTAGAAGCAGTTTGGCTCTTTGATTTCAAGAGTGGTTTTGGTGCTTGGATTTACTAAGAAAGAGTACAGCATCAGTGTTAGGAGTGAATTACTGGTTTGCTTATTGGAAGGGAGAAGTGAGGTAGCTAGTTCAGTGTAGTTATTAATTTCCATTTTCTTTTGCTCTCAAGACTACTGGAAGGAAGGACTTCACTTGTACCATGGAATAGAGGAAAGAAACAGTATGTGCTGAAGATGATGTACTTGTGGGCTGTTGGGGAGAAAATCTTTCTTCCTGCCCCTGTCTTTAAGAAGAAAGTGCAGGGTTGCAGAAGAACAGCCTGTCTTCCCAGATAGATTTTATCTTCCCCCACCCCCTTTTTTTTAAAAAAAAAAAAAAAAA
>VZRU01012305.1:87762-133086 GCA_013398155.1 Pedionomus torquatus
ATCTTTCTAGCAAGTGAGACTACCAGTGGTGAGAAGAGCACTGAAAGACTTGAAACAGCTGCCTTTTATGCCTTTTGTCACTGCTCTAGTAACAGGCTCATCGTGCTTTAACAGGCAACCACCCAGAAACTGCTTATCTTAAGAAACTCTCCCTTTTCTAAGACATCAGTGGCAGTCTGTGTGTGGGCTTGAGTGTATAGCTTGGTCCAGTTTCATAAAAACCTGGTGACCAAAGGGATACAGGTGTGACATGGTTGTTTAATAGGAACACAGGAATTGTTCCCTATGGATATGTTAGTCTTGTGCAAGGCACAGATGCACAAAATAGAGCTAAATGAGATGGTTCAAATTTTATAAGCATGGTATTCAGGTCAGTGTGACATACTCCATACAACTTCATAACCATTTTAATTGCGTGACCTGGGTCCCAGTCATATGCCATACCATATACTACATACATTTGTGGTCAACTACACATGGTTGTTTTCTATGGGAATTTAGCTAATCTATGAACAGCAGTCTCTGCATGTCTGTAGATAGTGTCGAAAATAGTCATATCAGGGATAATATGCAGGAAAACCTACAAGTATTTTATAATACTGGACTGCTAGTTTTAATAACCAAAATCTAATTGGAAAAGACACTTATATCTGACTTTCAAGGAGTTCTGTGATGTTACCTATTAAAAAAAAAAGAAAGGCTCAGAAGATAGTCTTTTAGGTGGCTATTTGCACTCCTCTCACTTTAGAAGGTATGCCGCACCAAACTACACAATGTAATTTTAAGTGATTAATTCCTTTGTGAATTGAAAACATATTTCTGGTGTAACTGAAAGAAGGCATCTCTGTGTAAGGTGTTTGTCTCTAGTGGGTTGACTTTGGCCACCAGCTATAACCATCTTGCAGTTCTTCCCTTGCTAGCAGAGGGATGGAAGAAGTCTAAAATGGGTGGTGAGGTGTCAGTTTACTGTGTTCCTCTAAAGAATCATTGGCAGTGTTTTCAGTGATATCTCTAATAAAAAGATTAGTAGATATACAAGAAGCAGCTGTAACCTAGAGTTACAGGTGGGGTAGAAAAAGAATTGTATGGTTTCTCAACATATAATTTTGTATTATACAATTTCTCACACCCAGGAATGTATGCTTTCTCTTTTGTGGTGGATCAGTGTGCCAGCCCAAAGCCAGATGTGGGTTCACTTCTGCCACTGTGGGGTAGAGGCGCAGATAGCCATGGCAGTGCTTATCAGCTTATGGTATATCAGAATCACAAAAGCATAGAATTGTCAAGTTTGGAAGGGACCTTTCAGATCATCAAGTCCAACCATCAACCCAACAATGACAAAGCCACCACTAGCCCATGTCCCTCAGCACCACCAGGCAGCTCCAGCCACTCTGCCCTGAGCTTGGAGCATTCATGGGTTTCATCAGGAATCATCTCTGATTTCATATTAGCAGAAGGAGTCTGTACTACCTCAAACTTCTGCTCTTGAGCACTTGGTTGGCTCACCCAGCTCAGTTACAAAGATAAGACTGCAAATATTGCCACCTTTTATACATAAATTTGTCATCTTGACTGCAAAAAGCCCACAATTAGATAATTTGCAGTTTGCAATGGCAAGTAAACTGTGTTATTTCATAGCTCTAATGAATTTTAATAAGCAACAATCAGTGTTTTCTGGCTTTCCTTTTCAAGTGAAAGGTTGGAGGTATGTAAACTGACCCTGCAAGTTTTAATCCAATGTTCTTCATTGGGGGAGCATTGAGAGTTGACAAATACTTGTTCTTTTGAATCTTGGCTTTTACCAAGTAAATAGCACTGCTATAATGATGAAAAACTCCCAACAATTAATCCAATGAATACCGGTTATTTGAATTTTTAAAAAGGTTCAAGCAGAGCTGCAGATGTTAGCTGCCAATTTCCAACACTGAGTGATTTCAGCACCCATTTAAACAAGAGGGAAGGTGACCTACATTACAGACATCACTCTTTGTACTTGAAGCTTTGTGTTATTTTTTCATTTTGTGGGCTTTCAAGGGTTGGAGGAATGCTGGTATAGCAAACCCTAATAATCAACAGCTTAATAAAAACTTTTGTTGGAGTGTGGAGTTTTTGGGGTATTTTTTGCCTGCATCTTCATATGCTGCCCATATGAAATATTTAAAGGAAATGCTGTGTATGATATTTTCTCAGCAAAAACAATTGTAGTATTTGGGATTTTGGAGTTGTGAATGATTAGACCTGTCTGTTTCTTGTGCTCATGTGTACAGGAATATTGTATACTTTGCTCATGAAATTACATGAAAGAAAACATCACTATCGATTTTCTTAAATTTCTCTTAAATACTAAACTTCCTAAGTTTGAAACAACTTGAATCAAAAGGGGTTCCTCTGGCCAGTGTTACCCCAGCTACAAAACTTATGTTTGGATATATTGATTTATATCAAGAGATTCTGACAGAGTGAGGTCATTTATACAGCATATTTCCAGTAGACTTTGATTCACCTGAATACTGAATCATTATGCTGTACTTGTCTTGATACGGATGAGGCTATTTTGAGAACATATGGCCTGGAAAAGTATTGCTAAGCAGGTGTAACAGAAATTCTTCTCGTAATGCCTCCAAATAATTCAGAAAAATATGTCACGGATGGTTGTTCTGACATGGGGGAGTTTATAATGTATAGGAATGATGGCTTGTGAAAGACTGACTTTGAAGAACCTAATTTTTTGCAGTAGCTGAGCTCCAAATGTTTAAAACACTTGTACAACTACATAATGAAGGTTATTCACTTAAGTTTCAAGGATTTTTCAAACTGGAAGTTGCCTCAGCTGAGAGATTGTTATTGATTTATTATCATACCAGTCTATGCATAAATATTCAGTTGAAGGAGAATTTAAGTATTTTTAAAGTTGTGGGTTGTTTGGTTTTTTTTTTTTCCACTTTATTACGTATACTTTTAAAAATAACTTAGCAGAAAAAGAAAATGACATTTCTAATGTAAGACTGTATTAACACCTGTCTGAAAACATTCATCCTGGTTCTGGTGGTGACAAGGACTAACTATTGCCTTTTTTAAAGTAGAATGATACATGTGAAGAATTGAAGTAATTCTACTTCAGATATTTGAATGGAATGATGACTTAGTAAATTAATTTTAGATGCTGTTTGCTGTTGCTTTTTTACTGAGAAATGTTTATAAGAATTGGACTTGTAAAAAAAAAAAAAAGTTGTAATGAATGAGACTCCTGACTTTGCATATAATTATTAAATGTTTAATTGCCGTGGAATTGTGGTACAGATCCTGGAACTTAATGCATAGAGGGGGAATTAAAAAAGGTTTTTTGAGTGTTTATGGTTGAACATAAAGCTTCAGCTGTGATCAATCCATATGGTAAACTGGTACATAAAATAGTTAGGTTTGTATAAGCTGATCTAGCTTAAGATTAATTTGAAAAATAAAAAGGGACAATGTTCAGCTCAGAATTAAAGATCTCAAGGATTCTGGTTGGTTTGCCATCTGTTCTTTAAAAATATACATTTGAATTGACATTGTTTAATATTTATTGACAAACTAATAGGCATAAAATAAAATTAGAAATCAGTTCCAACCTTAGTGCAACCAGACCTGATCCAATTAGCTAGTTTTTCATCTCAGAATCAGTAAAAGGATCTGAGTGAAATGGTGAATTCAAAATGTGGGGCAGCATAAATTGAAATCATCCACATGATTCAGATTTTGTGACATTGTATTGGCTGCAAGAAGAGGCAGTACTTAGAAAAACCTAAATAACCCCAAAACCTTTGAATAAGATGGTGTTGAAAGATGTGGTAGAGTAAGATGGTTAGTTGGTGGTTTGCCATAAAGGTTATATCTTCATAGAAGATAACTTGTCCTTAAGGTTGTAAGAAGTTTTCCTCACAGATCTGATAAGAGAATGGGCTATGAAATCTAGATGAGATGGAAGGGGTAGCTGCATGCTTAGAAAATGCAAATGAGTGTAAAGCTTGTGATTTGCTTGGAGCTCGTTGTTTTCTGTATCCTTCAGAAATAGATGGAATTTCAGGATCTGAAACTGTAATGTAAGCTGCAAATAACTGGTTCCTACATCTTGTTCTTTAAAATGAATTTATTTTAATGTAATTGAATTGGCAGAAGCCATTAACTAAGTTCTGGGTTGCTATAGAAGTAAGGAAGAATTGCTACATGATACAGGCCTGTCTTAATAACGGTAGCTGCTTTTTATCTTCTCAGTATTGTGTCCTCAACTTTCTGAAAGGAATACAATCACAATATAGGAATGTCTGTGGATTCAGTAGTGGTGTCTTGTTGTTTTTAAAAAAAATGTGTTGTAGTATTTTAAATCCCATCAGCTCTGTAGGCAAATCACTCTACCACATGCTTCATTCATAACCCTGTAGATAACTACAGGAAAAATATACTTAAACCTGCTTTTCCAGTCTTTTTGGAAATTGTTGGGCAAATGTACCAAAGTTGAATGAACTGCTTGTAAAAATCAAGTATGTTTTGAGAAAATAAAAGCAATTTGTTTCTTGTTAATGCACTTTAAACTATGGCAGACTGTACTACTGTCACTGTATACGTGTCTTATTACTGTACATGTACTCATTTTCTGCTTTGTTTACAGTGAGCACTTTCTTTGGCATAGGGACTTAGCAGTGAAAGTAAACTTGAAAAGTAAAGGAATATTTAAGTAGTGATCTATCGAAACAGAATGAAAACTGTGCCAGTGTGGGGTGCTGAGTAAGTGTTTTCGTGAATGAGTTTCTAACATGCATTTCTAGGCCAACTAAGTGTACAAAGATGAACTTGTCTAAACCAAACATAAAATAGGAAAAAAAGCCAAAGAGATACACAGTGTAACCAGCAAGAGGGATGGAGAGGGAGGAGAGAAACTATAGAATCTCTGTCATTGGAGGTGTTCAAAACTGTATATAAAATAACCCTCTGTATAAGGCCCTGAGCAAGTGTATTTAACTTTAGATTTTACCTTAATTTGAAGAGGTGGTTGCACTAGGTGGCCTCAAAGGATTCTTTATGATCGTATGATTAAAATACTTCCAGTTGCAATTGTATTTTATTTAACAAAACTGACTTTGAATATACAATGTTTAATTAGTAATATCTTGCTGTTTACATTAAAGACTGGTAAGATCAAATCTGTAACACTGTTCAGTGGAAACCAATATGAGTTAGTTTGTCTTGAAACTGTCTTGAAATTCTTCTGGGAACCCTTCCATTAACTGCTTAAATTTGGGCTTGCAAAGTTGAAGAGTAGCAAAATGGGAAAACAAGATGCAGTGATCTTTTTAGGAGTAAAAAATTGGTTTGTTAATGGAGTGACAAAAGAAGAGGAAATAATTGTTCATATTTTTCCTTACAGAATAAATAAAAATGGGTGAAACTTCCTAAAATGCAGGGCTGGTGTGAAAGACTTGATCATCAACATATTGTAACTGCATCACTGCCGTTTGCTGAAGCATTTGCTAGAAAGAGCAATTACAGTAAAACATAATCAGCACTTCATCTCATAATTGTGCAGACTGTTTAAAGCTGTTGGAAATTCTGCAGTGCCATGTGTGCACATTTGGCACGCTGCAAATAGTGTTAAATTAACAATAAGAAAATGCTTGCAAATCACGAAGAGAAGTAGCAGCAACTGTGGCACTGTGTACTAATTATTCTCATGGTTAAAACTTGAGGACTAATTATTCTTGTGGTTAAAACTTGAGGTTGAAAATCTTGGTTCCGTTACTTCATCCAGCACAAACATATGTCCTGCTTAAAACCAGTTGCATCAGTGTGTTTTCTAGGCTTGCTGAACATCCAGACTGTCTTTTGAGAACTGTGAAGAATGAGCTTTTGTGATAAAGTGTTCAGTACTTCAACTTCCCTTTTGTTACTTCGATTATCTTTTTATAAATCACAGTAGTTCCTCCTGTATTGATTTGTTTTTGGTTTGTTTTTGTTTTTGTTTTTGTTTTTCTTTTTTAAAATTGCAATTACAGACAGAGGATTGTGACTAAAGTCCAGGACTTAAAGTTTCTAGTCTGAGCCATGTGTCCTCATTGGAAGAACATCTGTGACACCGTTTTATTTTTTCACTGTTTACCATATACCTCAGTGGATTATATCTAATGTAGAAGTATAAAATCTCAACAGAAGTAGTGGAGTTACTCCCCAATGCCCAACTGCTTTGAATTATCTAAGGAGAGAGAGGTGATAGTGAAGATATGAGTCTCCTGCAGGCAGAGGAATTTCACTGTCATATATTTTTCTTACAAATTTGGTTGCCTCTCTCCCTTCCTTTGTTTCTAGGAGTACCCTTTACAGAGTCCAGCAGATTTTAGGCAGAGCTGTGCTCCTTTTTATAAGGGGAAATAACTGGCTTCAGGAGCTGCTGTCAAAGAAAGTTAATTTGGAGCTGAAAGGCAGTAGTCAGCACAACCTTCAACTCTGTGAGCCCTGCTTCCTTTTGCCCATTGGCTAGATTTGTCTGCAGCAGAAACAAATTATACTACAGTCCACAAAACTTGAGCATCAACTGGATTTTATTGCTGTTAATAGTTTGAGAGGATCCATAACCATTTGTGTGGCAAGAATAAGGCTTGTGAAGTGCTGTGAGGGGCTCTTGTAGGCCTTTGAACTACAGGGAAATCCATTGTACACTGTTTCCATCCTGTGTATTTTATGGAGCTGTAGTCAGTGGTAAGGACTGTGTAAGGAATACATCAAAATACAGCGGAAGTACTTACTAGTACCTAGCCAGATATCTAGGATTTTGTTTGTTTTTTAAACTTTTATGCAGTGCTAGGTCAAAGGTAAGCGTTTACCTATGGGACTGTCCATGTTCCCCCATGGGCTGAAGGGCCTGATCCCTGGAAATTATCAACTGCTTCCAACCTGAACAATTCTGTCATTCTGAGTCTGATGGGGCTCTATGCTGTTCCATCAATATGGGGCAGGAGTTCTTATCTAACACAATACAGCTTTTGTAAGTACAAAGGATAGTTTAGTTGAAGTTAGCTGATTAAATAATAAAGTACACAAAATTCAGGTTATATTCTGTCTTGACTTGTAGCAAATGTCGCATTCTGTGAACACTTTAACACAGATAGTGATGAAGCTAATGAGCTCTTTGTGTCTTGATACTATTGAATAGGATTCTAATGGGGATGATTTCTTGTGAGGCTATAGTTTGAATTCACTTGTGACTTGAAGTAGATGGTAATCTCACGATAAAAGTTAATTTGGCAAAAACTAGCCAGCTAAATATGCATGTATTTACTGATCTCTGACTCAATAATTGTGAGAAATGTGGAGAGGACATATTCACCTGAAAATGCTTGGGAGAGGGATGTGTTATGAGGGGGAGAGAGTAGTGTAGAATATTTGAAGAATGGGATGAATTCTTTAAAATTAATCTTTCAATTTGCAAGACTTGGGTAAAGCATCAGAGCAAGGGCAGTGCAGTTTCTTGGAGAGAATTAAATTACCTTACATTTGTTGCAAGCTAAGAAATTTTGCAATTCATTTACTGGGGATCAGTTTATTTGCAGTAACTTGCTGAGTTTCTGAGATGGAGTATAAAATATCTTTTAGTAAACCAAGGGAACAAAATTTCTTGAATATTTTCAGTGTTATCTAGACTTGAAGATTTCTATCTAGAAATCATTAAGTCATATATTGGTTTAAAAGAATTTATAGATAGGAGTTTATGCCAAATATG
This sequence comes from Pedionomus torquatus, assembly GCA_013398155.1. NCBI lineage: Eukaryota > Metazoa > Chordata > Aves > Charadriiformes > Pedionomidae > Pedionomus > Pedionomus torquatus. The sequence continues at coordinate 95,513 of VZRU01012305.1, forward strand.
AGCAAAACACTAATACGTGACAAATATTGACAACTCAATTTGAACGATTAGTTGTGTTCCTTCTGAGTTGTGCCTACTGCAGCAGGCTAGGTTTGAGATGGTGTCATGGTGGGATGATTTTATCATTCTGTTTCTTAGACAGTCATACTGGGAAGAGACTGAGAGGCTGGGGAAATAGTGGGCAGCTAGGCTGTGGTTGATGGTAGTTTTGCTTAAAACCTACCTGTAGATCTCATGAGTGAATTTCCATAGTTGAAAACTGTTTCAAAGCTGAAAATAAGTAATATTTTACAAGTTTCTTTCAGAATATAAGAGAAAGTATTTCAGATTCACCTAAAATACTGCCTGTGTTTTGCTGTGTAAATATACAGACTAGTGTAATAACATTTCTGTTGAGAAATGCAACTGTGGAATAAACCTTGACATTTTCGAGAAATAGAGAATTTTATTTTCTTGGAAATAAAAATCATAGAGACATGCTTTTCAGTTTGTGATATTGTGTCTGCATCTGAATGTAGAATCTTTCTGAACGAATGCTCTGTTAACTGGAATATATGCAAGTAATACCCCTTTCTGAACAGGAGTGGTTTGTGACTTAGGTAAGTACTGAGCGAAATAAGAAGGGATTGAAAAAAAAAAACCACCAAAAAAACAGTAGAAGCAGTAGTCATCTTATTTCAGACCTACGTATAGATGAAGCAGTATATATTCTAAGGGACACTGGAAAATTAAAAGTGACTTTTGTATCAGTGATGGATTTGCTGAGATTGTACATCAGTAACTCAATGTGAGCCTGATCTCTGGTAGAATTCTGAAGGTTTGTTGATGGGAAAACCACACAGTTCTTTCTTAGTTCTTTAATCAAGAACTGAAAAAGCCAATGTGGGACAGAGAATCTCTTAACAGTTGTCTTTTAGTTAGAAGTTATAATTTTAAATTGAGTTCATATCATGAAGATGTTGTGATCGTCTGGGCTTGTTGTATGTATGTGACTACAGCTTTCAAAAGCAGAACGAGGCTGTACATGTGAAGCTTGTTCCTGTAAACGCTTGCTGAGAAGTATTCTGTTTGCTATTGGGAAGTATTCTGTTTGCTACTCTGAATAGGTTCAGTGAACTGGGAAAAACACGTATAAATCCCTCTCAAATCTTGCATCACCACAGGTTCAGGTGCCTAAAATAAAACACCTAAGTAAGCCTTCTGGATTTGACAATTCCCAAAGCTCCCATTAAAGACAATGCAAAAGTAAGGCAAGTTTCAGTAGCACTTAGGAGGGGTGAAGTTACTTGAATTGCTATTGTCAATAATTGTGATTTTGATCCTGAAGCTAAGGCTGATACTTTGCTGACCAGTAAATATTGTCTATTGATTCTGTTACCTGATTCAATGTCTCTTAAACTGTATCCTGCTTTCCCTGCCTGCTTGCTTTCTTAGCATGGGATGCAGGAGGAAGAAGCGACTTGTAATTACCGTTTAGCCTTTTAAAATTTCAGTTCTGGCTGCATAAAACTTAACCAAATGCATAGTCTGTGTGAAAAGCAGGGGTCATTAATACAGGGTGATTTCATTTGTGTTTGGTAGAGCAGGAATGCTGCATGGCTTGGGGTATTCCTAATTAGCATTTATTACACCATGTTGTTCCTACTAATTGGGATATTTTAGTAGCCTATTCACAGCCTTTTGTTCTTTCTCCCTAAAGAGAACAGGGCACAAGTAAAATTGCTTTGTTAACATAAGAATTAGATGAGTTTTGTCTCTAAAGAAATGGTGTTGTCATAAAAGTGTGTTCCCTAAAGACACCATTTTCCATCAAGAGCAAAAGGTTTAGCGAATGTCCATTAGAATGGGGATGCCTTCTGGTAATAGCTAGGCAGTGAGTTCCAAGCACACTTACAGGTCGTTTCCAGAGCAAATACTTGAAAACCGATTGGTTGGTTGATTGCTTAGGGGCTTTTTTATTCCTGTGCAAACTGCTATGTCTCTTACGACGTTTTTCTCAGAAACTTGCTTTTCTAATCCTAAACCCAGTTGAGTTTACCCCTTTCTCTATTCAGAATATAAGATGGTTTAGGAGGTTTTTGATTAGACTTTAAAACTTCCCAAACAGTAGCTTATTTTCAGAAATAAATATCAAAATCCAATACACTGCTTCTTACTTGATTTTTTTTTTTTTGGTCCAATATTCTTGAAAATTGAGAGGGAGATGCTACCTAATAGGGATGATGATGTATTTTATGAAAGTATCAGCTCCACTGTGTACTGTGTTCAAGATGCTTGTTTCACTTTTTCTTTAAATTTAAATTTGATGGAGAATTGATATCTAGATTACCTCTCCCCCCCCCTTCTGTTTGAGAGTTGCAGCCCAGGTGATCCCCTTTTTTTTAATCTTCACATTACCTTGGATATCTGTATTGTAGTCCTATTTGTTGATCTTAGCAGAGAGAGATTATTTCATTTATTAAGTAATTTCTACCATTGAATCACATAGGTCATGATTGTCAGCTGTTGCTAGAGATTGCCTAAGAGACCAACACGGTTGATTTAAACTACCACACTTTAGATAATATCACACAGCAGTGGCTGTAATAATGATCTAGGTTATTGCTTGTACAGGCACTGTAATTGTGGTGTTGACGGTAATGACGGTTGCTTATACTTTTCTTTAAAAAGATTCAATATTCAGTCACAACATTTTTGTCATGAATTTATCATATCATTTCCACGTTACAATTGTGTTTTTATTGTTCTAATGCTCTTCCATTTCCCATGACCCCCAATTTAACCATTTAGCCTGTGCCTGATCATGGAAGAGCAGTTGAGGATAAATGTAATTTTTGAATTATTCATATAAGAATTAAAAATATTTGTTTTTTTTCATAATTCATGCTTTGATACTTTTTTTTTTACAGTAAACCATATCTCTTGCTGTGTTTGGGGGGGAGAAAAGTTTAATTTAAGTAAAACTAAACTTAATCCTAGAATGTTTCCAGGAAATTAAAATATTTCACATCAAATTTAAAGCAAACAAATATTTGTTTGCCTGTCCTAATTGGTTCCCTAGAGTGTTAATTTTAAGTCTGTGAAAATAATTAAATATATCACTGGAACAAACTGAAAATTATAAAAGGAACTTATCGATTGGGGGGGGGCAGGGGAAGGGATCTGTTGGGATGGAGAATTCATTAAATTGTTGGACCTGTAAATATTGGTATGAAGATTGAATGAGAAACTATGACTCCACATCCTTGAGGGAGGGTACGGGTCACCAATAAGGGGGGGTTGAACTCTCCCCTCCAATGATGGACCTCATACATTTCCTATGCTTTGAGGTGACTTAGGGAAGGGCAGATGCTTCCCAAGAGCTCCAACTTAACTCTTCAACATCACTCCCAAGTTCAGGGTTATTTCTTGAATAATGACCACAGGATCATCAAGGTTGGAAAGGACCGTAAGGTCCCAGTTCGATCTCCTGCTTGAAGCAGAATCAGTACTGGATTCGGAGCAGGTTGTTTTTTAGGGCTTTGTCCAGTTGGGTCTTCAAAACTTCCAATGAAGGAGGCTGCATAAACTTCCCGGGACCCTGTTCCAAAGCTAGGTTGGCCTCAAAGTGAAAAAACATGTATACTGCTGGTTGGAACCTACTCTGTCTCTATTGTCTCTTGTATTTCTGCTGTACACCTCAGCAAAGAGCCCTGGTTCCGTTAAGTCTGTGCTTTCAATCACTGGCATAAATAGACTCGTACTGTGTATGTGTATATGTATATGCTATAGACTGTTATAGCTTCCCACTCACTGGAAACCCCAAAATATCAGAATGAATATTAGATGATCCAAAACAAAACATCTGTATCTTGAAAATATAAGCAAAATATGAACAATAAATTTGAAGTTGTATTGTAAGAGGCTAGTTGGGGGGGAGGACATTTTGTCAGAAGTTTAAGAGAATGCAGCCAATTTTTTCGTAACTTGAATCTGTCCTGCAAACAGTGACTGTGTAGTAGCTTCTTTGTGACCTTCTGCCCTCAATTTCTTGGCAACTTGTTAAACTCCTGATAAAACTTTTGACACCTACAACTTTTTAAGTAGTAGCAAACTACTCTTTCTGACAAACTTCAAGTTCTGACTTTTTTGTTCAAGTTGGAACAAGTCTTTTCCCCATCATTAAATCTTAACATTTCACATTTTCAAGTATTTGGCTAGTAACACGGCATTATTTTTAATGAGAAAATGCAAAGCTTATTTCTCGCCAGCTGTCACAGTCAAGTAGTTTGGCATTAAAAGCTATCAGAGAGAGAAGCTGTAAAATGACATCAATGGCTAAATAAAAGGCTTGTTGGGAAATGTATAGAAGTTAAGTTTTTCCAGGTTCAAAGTCTAATAATTACACCTGGACTATTATATTATTTTACCCTTTATCTTTAATTATTTTCAAATGCATCACAGTCATACTAAAAATGTGGTATTTTCTTTATCTTTCTTGGGCTCTGTTCCCATTCCTTCCTGTTGCAAGACTCTGACTTACTTGGCATTATTGACTACTTCATGTTTTAGGATGGTTAAGCATTAAAAAATGCTGAGTTTCAAGAATGGTTTTCTAAGATGTTCATTTTAGTTCTTAGAAATGTCATTTCCAGAGGGGCTAATTCAATTAAAAAAATGCAGTTGAGGACAGTATTTAACAACTTTCCAGCAGATAAATTGTTTGGGTTTTTTTTTTTGTTTTATTCTGGGGGTATTGAAAGTACTATCCGGATTGCAGGCTGCTTTTCCATTCAAGTCCTGTCACTAGATGGGGCAGAACTTGTTGCTAGCTTGACATAAGTTTTTTAGATAGGATGGTTTGTTTATTGGTCATTTTGAGAGATGTAGGAGTGTATGAAGGAAGGTGCTCAGGACTGTGGGGATCTTTTGAATTATTTTTGAAGGAAATCACATTTCTAAAAAATTATCTGTCTCACTTCTACATGTCAAATATAAGTTCTGCTATTGTTTGAGGCTCTCAACAAAAAAATCCAAACAAAACCCTCCAACCCTCATCCCAAAATGTTAGCTGGTTGTCATTAACTGTCTCTCTTTTTGAAGGCAAAGGTCAAAAACAAATACCCAACTATAAAATTCATCCTTAAAGAAATCAAATAGAGAAATAAAGTGTAACATACAGTTGTCATGATCGCTATATAAAATGTAGTTTCAGAGAGGGAGAAGACTCAATATTCTGAGGGCAGGATACAGAATTTTGTATTATTTGGTTAATAATAAGTTATCATTTGAATGGTTCAGCTGGATGAGCTGGTGGATGGTGCTCCTTTTTTCTGTTTTGTTTTTTTTTGTTGTTGTTGTGGGCTCCTTTTTTCCCCCCAGTACTTCACCTTTTGTGTCATTTGCCAGTTTTGTGAGAACTCATCTGCTTTGGTGGGAATAAATGTGTTATGATCGGTGACTGCTTTTTATTAGAAAGCTATTGCCGTAGGCAAGTTGTCTTAGTTTAAGTGCCCTTGCATTTCAGAAGTGCAGGGCATGCACAGTAGGGATGGAGTGTCGGGCCAGGGGTAGATGAAGGTGTTGAACATGAGAGAAAAAAACATCCATCTTCATGTTCAACTTCCTATGAAAGCTGTGGGTACCTTGAAGCTGGAAGTCCAACATTTGCCTTTGTTATTATAAAGTCTTTTCTTTCCATTTGTTACAAAAGAAAAGCCATTGATTACATGCTTCTGAATGCTTAAACTGTTACAGTCAGTGTTGGTTACAGATGGTTGGATAAGGTATTTTTGTCAGTGCTTACTACCAAATGGAAACTGTACTCACACTTGCTTGAGGTGGCTGTTACACGTTTCACAAGGTATACTTTTTCTGCATGTAATATTAAGCTGGTATAATATCTCATGTATTTTATCAAAAAAAGAAATATATTTACTATAAAGTAGATAAATACTCTCCAGCATTGCATTGCTATATTATACATTATATTGTGGGTGCAATTCATTTTTCAATATGAATGATAGAAGAAAGTCCCAACTGCATGGTGGATGTGAATTCAGGACATAGCCTTTGTCTGTGTATCATAGCTTGGAGCATAATTTGCCATCTGCATTGACTTCAGTAGAAAGATTTATTTGTCAAGGTCTCTAAGCCACTGTTCTGTGGTGCACAGCATTACAGCATTTCAATCCTGTGCTCTGATTTGTGCATAAGGGTGAATATCCTTCCTTTTGTTGTTGTGTAAAAGCATTCTTCTTCTGAAGTACAAATCAGACTTTATGGCCTTTTGTGGTGGGAGCCAGCAAAGAGCTTTCAGATGGTTTTCAGCTGTGTGCTGCACTCGCAGCTGTGGCAGAGCCTTCCCCTGTCTCATTAAGGTATAAATTAAAGAACTGAACAAACACAGTTCCCTGCAGACATCCTCTGTCCCCTTCCTGCTCCAGACTCTGTGCCCCCCAGCACGTGGTGCATTTTTCACCCATGGCTGCTCTGCAGGCCCTGAATTACAAGCACCACTCCCCCAGCAGAGAGGTCAGTGTGGCTACAGGTATAACCTCAGTCCTTTTCCTGCCAGCCTGGATTCCCAGTTGAAAGAGAGCATCATTTTGGACAGGATGTTTTCAGGACAGAAATATTTTGTACAGCTTTTAGCACCCTACCTCCTGATAGCAGCCCCTGGGGCGGAATAAAATATTCATTCAGTCGCGTGACAAATCATAAAACCTGCACCAGAGTCTTGTTATCCCGTGGCTGATCCGACCTCTGCTTAGCATGGCTAGAAATTTTTTCTGTCATAAGGCAACTTCTACGTGAAATGAGCCATCTTAAAGTGCAGTCTTTTCGTTGGCAATTAATCCCTACTTCAAACGAAGGTCTGTGTTCAAGCAGATGATGAACGGTAGTCAGATCTTCCCAAGGAAGAATTGAGGCTTTAACAACAACAAAAATGTGCTGAATAGCAGCATTTTAAAAGTAGGACTGAGAGGAAATACTATTCCATTCAAAACTACCGGCAGTAATGAGTCCAGGAAAGGAATGGTCAAACCCTTTGCTTTTTTACTTCTTTATTTAGAAACTGTCAAGATGTAGCATTGATTAAATGACATGTCATTACAATATTGGTGGAACCTTTAACGTTTATCTTGAAAATTAGGCAACAACTCATCAGCAGCTTGTTTTTACACCAAAACTACAGTGATGTTGGTGTTTCAGTTTTCTTAGAGACATAGATGGGGGAGATTTCTTAGATGGGGGGATTCAGCTCCCGTGCTTTCTCTGGCACTAGCAACATGTCCTGTATGTCATCTGAACTCAAGGCTTAGATAAACTTCTAATGTTGGGAGAGCAGGAAATTTATTTCTCTTAAAACTCTCATTCTGCAGTAAGACCAGGATGTACTCTAAATCTTGTATGAAATATGTAATCTCATTTGTATGGATTTGATTTTACTTTGAAATTTGCCATTTCTGCCAAAAAAAAAAAAAATCCTTAAAACATATTTGCTCTTTCTGTTTTCTATCCTAGAAATCAGCAGAGCTATTCCATTATAATTTCTGACTCTTGAATATTCATAATCTGGAGTAATTTTATTCAGAAAATTATGGCTGGAATTGCCAGCTCCCAATGATGAAGGAAGATGTTTCTGAATGGGAAAAGTCTTGAAAAGCTAAAGCTAGAGCATTTTTTTTTTTTTTAACTCCCTTCTGACTCTGATATTTTTATATACTTGGATACCAGTTTTGTGTTGTAGAGATTGCAACACTCCTTTGAAATCTCCAATTATTTTGAGACCTTCCAATTATGTCTCTTATCGATCAGCATGCTCGAGACTAGTGGAGGCATAATCAATGATCTGTGACCCTCTGCAAGGTCTCTAGTGTGCTAATTCAAAGCTTGTGGATAATTCAGGAGCAATAGCAAAACACTTTTTCAGTTTAGGATGTTTGCATTGGAATTAATGCACTCACTAGTTCAAAGGCTTTGCGAACTATATGTCAGATTAGTTGTCTGTTAAACAGTTTTCTTTAACATGTCACTAGAAACTTGTAAAATTGCAGTGGTAATCTTTATCAAATTCCAAACACAAACCCAACACTGATTTGTTAATAATGTAGAAAAATCCTAAACAGAGAAACCTTTCTGTGCTTCAGCATTTCCTCCATTTCATAAATGGATAGAATAAATACAACCTTGTAATTTAATGACCACTTCAGTAGTCTCACGGCCATAATTTACTGAAATGTAATGAATTATTCTTTATGAGGGAGCATGGCATGGCAGATTTTTTTTTTTATTGTGGGTTGTTGGGGTTTTTTTTTGGTGGTGTTTTATTTGGTGATTGTTTTTGGTTTTTAGGTGTGTGGGGTTTTTTTTAGTGTTGTTGGGATTTTTTGGTTTTGGTTTCCTCCCCGCCCCTTGGAGAATAAATTGCACAGGAATGGGTTTTAAGAGAGACATGATGTAGCATCTTTTTCTTTTTTTACCCAGAAACAAAACATCTGTGATGTGATTAGTATGTGAAGAAAACCCTGAAGTGAAAACTTTTCTACTAGTCTAATTTAGTCTTGATTCTGATCTACCTACTGTTCTGCCAGCCTTGGTGCTAGTCTGCCAGAGAGTAAAGGGAAGGTGGAGGGACAGCCAGTAACACTCAATTGGCTTGACTTTTCTAGTAGTTGCTATGGGTAAATATAGCAAGTTTAGAAAATTCTCAATTCTAGCTGCACTGTATAAAGAAATTCAGCTTTTTGTGCACCTTTCTGGGCGTTTACTTAGCAGATGTTGCTCCAAGACTCAATAAAAATAAGACTTCATAGGAGTTACAGGGATTCTGTTATGCTGCAAGGTTCTGAATTTTTTTTAGGTTTTTATATTCTTTTTTCATAGATTGTTTATTATTAGCCTTGAATCAAATAAAGGCATTTAGCTTTTCTAAACATCAATTTTTTTTGCATGCCTACTTTGGCTTTTAAAACTTACAGAAATTAATCTAAATATTTTTAATTGATTTTTTTTGTGTGTGTGTGTGAAGTCAACATTTCATTTGTCAGGATATTTTAGCACATCTGGAGCCAGTTGAAAGCAGTAAGATGTGGATGAAAATGTCTATCAACGTTTTCAAATTTCATTCATCACAAAATACTAATTCTGTCATTTCTGTTCAGAATTCTGCCTGTGCTAAACTGAAATCCAGCCAGCTCAATCTCATTCCAGTTTCTTCAGTTCTCTCTTAAAATAAATTCTGCTTTGGTAAGAGTCAAACCATGAAAGTTACTGCTGCCCTTTCTGACTGGACTCAATGGCTATCTGCACAGTTTGCTGAAATATTTCATCATGAATGACCCCCTAGCATGTCTGCTACATCAGTTGGCACCCAGTATTCCTTCCAAGTCATTCTTGTTGGGAAAGAAAGAGATGTCTGACAGACTAGCTAAGAATAGGATAGTGTCTTCAGGCTTGACATTTTGCTCCTTTGTCCCCAGGCGTAACTATAAAAATGTAAAAAGCTGAGTTAACTTATCTCCTTGTCCTAAGAGATGTGTTCTGGTTCACTTGTCATGTCAATGCTTACACTCTGTTATTGCACAAGTCTCCTAGAAAATGCTTCACTTTATAAACAACTATAATTTAGGCACAATACTGTGATAGTAGTTTATTCATACTGACATTTAATAGGGATCATAAGTCTTATGGGTGGGAATGTAGATGATCACCTGTTATTCATGTATCATGTGCAATCAGGAAGCTCCAGCATGAATTCAAGATCATAACAAGAATTAAGTTAAGATGGTTGGGTGATTAGGCTTCATGTTCAGTCATGGATACCGAGGTTCGAGTAGTCTGTGGCACATTTGTTGGGATTGATGATGCGTTGCAGAGAAACAGGGACTTACTGTTTAAAACAGTAAATAAGCCTTTGTCAGAGATTTTGTTTACTGTCTTCCTCTCCTATACTTTGATTAGTTTATAAATCAATTTACTATTTATTTAACTCGATAAGTAAGAAGCTTTATGAGTAAAGTGGATGATCTGAGATGGCTATGTTTACTTTTGTAGAGTTCTTCACTTTCTATTTAAGGACAAGTAGAGATTATATATATATTTGTTCTGTGTTGGATTGCCCCCGTGGCACTTAAATGTCCTCTGCAATTACAGGAGACATGTAATCTCCTAAAATACATAGAAATAATTGTACAGAGTTTGTGTCAAGTTATGCACAACCACAGAAAAGGGAGAAAACACACTGTAAAAATAGAGAAGGTGTGTTGCAATCAAAGGCTGCATATGTTTTGTTGAAGTTGTACCTCCTGTGCCTACAAGCAAAAAATTAGGTTCAGATTTAAAAAACCTTGTTCACTAGCTAATCTTCTATCTGTCACATCAGATGCTTAAGCTATTATATTTTGTTGTTTGCAATCAAATTTATAGTAGCCAGTTGCTTTTCATTTTCTATGAATAAAAATATAGCTCTCTTTCCTACTGAAAACCTGAGTATTTGTCATTTAGGTGGAAAGTAATGTAAGTTTTGTATTTCCAGTATCTTAAGCTACCAAATGTAGGATTCTCAGATAACCAGGTGCTATCTTGAATCCCTGAAATGATATTACGTTGATACCTTTCCTCCCTTGAGTGCTGTAGTTGCATTCACTAGGGGTGTTTGTTCACGTTTCAGAAGAGCTGTGTTGTTTTCCTTGAGACCATAGTATGAGATGCTGCAATTAGACTTATTTCTACCCATGTGGATCTCCTAGAAACTGGCAACTTATACATTCTTGATGTAGAATACTGCAGAGTAACCTAGTCATATAAAAAAAAAAAAAAAACACAACTTTTTTCTGAAGGCTTTTATATTTAAAAAGTTTTTCCCTATCTTAATATGAAAACTAAATATTCAACAAAGTTGCTCAAAACATGACTTTCTACTATAACATGTAGTTGCGGAAAAAAAAAAAAACCAACCCAAAACATGTATGTGTTTCTCATTAGGTGTGGTTTAGCTCTGTGCCTAGTCCAGTGACCTTCTTGGTGAATTATCCTGGAATGTATGTTAAATAAGTTGCACAAAGACCTTTGCAAGGTTTCCCTGACAGGTGAAGTCTAATTTTTGATGCATCGCCAACCAATTAGTTCAGTAGGAATGGAGATTCAGGATACAGAAAAATCTGTTCCTCCTCCCCAAAAGAAGAGATTACAGTGTTTTTTGGAGGTAATGTAATTTCTGCAATTAGAAACACTTTATCAGCTTTCATGAAATATGTATTTCTCTTTGCGAATTAAGCTTTTCCTCATAATCAAGTTTTTGCTCTACAGAGAAACTGTCAATAAACAGAAAAGAAATAATTTTAAAAGACTATTGACAATAATGTGCGTTGATCTTAAGGAACTGTTAACTCTTTTCTATCAGTAGCCTGGTTTTGCCAGCAGCCTCTCTGTGAAAAGACTAGTCATTGCTTGTTTTTCAAGGTACATGATGAAGGTTGCAGCCCAGTTGTTTTTGTGTCTAAGACTATGCACTTTCAGTTGTTCATTTAATGTATAATGAATCAGCTTACATAATAAGCTTAAACCTGCTTTCAGTGTGGCCCACGACACCTACACCTGCCATAGTGCACTCAGCTGGCTACAGAAGTCCTGTGAAGTAAAAGTGGGATGTTTCAGAAAGTGCATTTCGAGGTAATGAATAATTTCTTTTTTGGGAGGAAGGGAGGAAGGAAAGAAGGTAAGGGAACTGAATTATTTTTTATTTGACACAACAAGAAAATCATATATGATTTTCCTGATTTGCATCCATGTTTTGTTCTGCCACTTGAAACATGTATGCTGGGTGGTGGCTGGGGGATTATGAAATTGAACCTTGAAAATGTACAGAGCTTGTAAGAATCGTTGAGACAATCTGTATGTGTGTGAGTTGTATTCTGAAGTACCTCTGGTGAGCTAGCGAGTTCTTGATGCATGAACAATCTTTTCCTTTGAGACACTTCAAAGGAAAAATGTCACTCAGGTCACTAATCCAGCCTTTTTTTGGTACTGCAGCACACAGTAACTAAAGGTAGAAAATCCATCAGGATTATTTTCCTTAGTGTTGGCAGCAGATTCAGTTACCAATGCAAGGACTTCTGTACTTGCAGGACGTATGGTTCAAACTTCTATTTCACTTTGTTACAGGAGACTTGCCAGCAGTATGAGCTTTGTAAAGGTTTGTCATAGATTTTTGATGTGAGTCTGTGACTTTTTGCTTTTAGGCTGTTGGCTAAATTTCATAAGGCAATTGCCTGCTGCAGAGAGGGTGAAGGTTGAATGTAGAGGTGTTCTGGTGAGCCCAGATAGGAGGTCTGTGTGTGCAGCACCTCGTGATGTGTACTTAACTGGGAGCTGTATTCATTAGGAAAAAGGACATTTTAGATGGAGATACAAAACCACTGCATTCTGTCTTTTCTCTTCAAAATATTTTATAAAAAGGGCAATGGAGGTAAGGCAAGGAAGAGGAACAACAGTTCCAGATAACTGCAGAATTAGCTCAGCTGAGCTATCCAGGCAAACAATTCTTACATAAAGCAGAATATACAGATCTTTCAGTGAGGAGGAAGGTGTAGGAAAAGTCCTTTGTACAGATCGCCTCAGTCTGTTGGCATTTTATTCTATGGAAAGCCATTTTATTCTATGGTCACTCGATTGTATAACTGCCAATATAGGGGAGAGACAGAAACATTCATGACAGTAAGGAGCTCTAATCTAATGAAGAAAACCCAGAAACATTATTGAGATTCAGTTACTGGAACGTGAAGTTATAGAAATTCAAATGAAGGGTGTATTAGAAGCAGTTAATAGAATTAAGACAGCTTTTTCTACTATAATGGTTTTTAATGGCAGATGACAACCTGGCATTCTGTTGGGGGTTTTAACTGTGTTAGCATCTACTGGAAACCGAATGGGCTTCCTCCCTGGCTGGCAGAATGCTGCAGACCTGGGTAACCAGGGATTTTAGGTTCCTTCCTACTTTCAGTTTCAAAACTCTGAAACTGGAGAGCTTAAAAGTATTTAACAAGTGCAGATTACTGTTCCATCTTGAACAGTTTAAGCTGAACTTCTAATTTTATGGAATTCGGAGCTTTTTATATTCTTTCTAAAAAGGATCTTTCAATTGTATCTGTGATTGTTCCTGTATGGTAATTGTAAAAACAATGATTCTTTAACATTATAAAAACAACAATGACATTTAGAAAGGAAATGGTTAATTTCCTTTTTCTTCTTATACACCTCATCATTTCAATATATATAAAAAGGTATACAAGGAAAAAAAAAAGGAAATAGTAGTTCTGTAGCTGGTTAAGAAAATACTGCAAATGGTCACTGAGTCAAGTGCTCCTTTCTTCTAAAAGGTTGAAGAATCTCTTCAGAAAACTCATTCACTGTCTGGTGGATCAGTCTATAAGTGACTCGCTATATTATGGGATTTTAGCATAAAGCCACCTATGGCAAATACTAAGATACTGCATTTTGCTGTTGACTAACAAACAGCCGTGCTATGTTGTGTTCAAAGAGAGATTTTTTCATAAATCATATTTGAAAGTGAAGGTTTCTGGCTGATGTGGGATGGTTTGCATACAGAGAACTGAAGCATTTTATGTGCATAAATTTAAATATACATTTAAACACAAATTTTCCCAATATAGCCATTTCATGAGACATTAATATACTTTTCATAATCATGTAAATCCATGCAAGAAGCAAGTAGTTTATATGTGAAGATTTGCCATTCATAATGCTGATTTGTAATTAGCATAGGGTATGGTTTAGCACAGAAACCTGGTCTGTAAGATATGCATGCAAAACCTGTATTTTATGAGTAGACATTGTGTAACTAATTTTCAGTGTTATAAAACATTTCAATTGCCTCTGAAAGCTCCCTGTTTCTTTTTGAGCATCCCCTGCCTGTTTTAACAGAAAACAAACAAAAAAACAAACCAAGAAAACAAAATCCAAAGCAATTTATACTGTTAACGTCTCATTTCTGCTTTTTAGAACTTGTGAATTTTTTAATGATTTTGCAAGTAGAATCATTCTGTCCCTACTCCTAGGCTCAAAGGTCTGCCCATCTCTCATTGCTGATCATATAATATGAGTCAGAACAAACAGCTTTTTGGTGTTCCTTCCTTTCAAAGCTGCTGAACTATTTTTAATCAATACCTTGTTTCACAGAAGATTCAATCTGTTGAATAGGTTGCTGTTTCATACCTGAAACTGTGTTTATCGAGAAAAATATATGCCAAAAAGACTAGTATTATTTTCCTGGTACCTTTTAAAGAATTAGTAACGAATTAGGAATTGTATATTTCTTAGGCTTATTTTGATAATATCAAACCAATAAAAATCAACATAAAGAATGGAAAAGTGATCTCAGTGTAAGAACTTGCATCTTCTTGGGCTGTCCTCTCTAAGGTGGATATCACCGAACTGGAGAGGGTCCAGCAGCAAGCAAGCAGGAGGGCATCTAGAACTGTGAAACAGTTTCATGTTTTCTGTGTATGAACACAAAGTTTGAGAGGAGCTAGTAAAAGATGCAAGGAATATTTACGAAATGAACATTTAGTCTGGCAGTTGATGCTCCCTGTAGTCAGGGAGAGGTGCTGGATGGAGGAGGTGACAATGAGAGGTGAGAGAGGTTTTGGTCAATTGTGGCCTGGGGTACTACTACTATTCTTTAGCCCCCTTATTTTCCTCTCCCAGTTTATGTGGTTGCACTGGGGAGCGGGTGGCTTGGTCACATGTGAATTGGCCTCTGCAGAGGCCCTTCAAAAATAGGTACCTAAGACAGAAGCAGATTAGGAATGGTACGAGACCTTCTGAAATGGAGGACTTCCCACATTTTTATCGATGACTCATGGCTTAATTACCTTTAATATCTGGCCTGGATACTGAAAGAAGAAATAACAGTTCCTGATGTGGAATTAAAAATAAATTTAATATAAGAAACTAGAAAAAATATTCCAGAAGAAGTAAATGAGTAAAATTTTATGTCTGGCTTGCAGAAATAATTAGTTTCTATTTTGGTTATATTGTCCACAAAGCTGGTTGTAGGCAATAGGTTCTGGGCTATTTGCATGACACTTACTGGACAATCAAAGTTCAGGTAACCCAACAAGTTTCCTGGTTTCAGGACACTATACACTTAAAGTCCTCATTTTTTCCACGGAAACATATATAGGACCAAATTAAATTCTGGTTAATTTATGCTGTACAAATTAGCAGTAGTAAAGTTCTTAGTGGAAACTATTGCTTAATTTTATATCAAACATATTTCTGATTGAAGGTGCTTGAATAAAATAATGTAGGTTGTTATTGATAATAGTTTCCATGTGAAGAAGTAAAAGTTAGAAACATCTAATGTAGTGTATACCTTTCACAAAATTAGCCTTTAACTCTCTTCCTAATATTCTTTATGTTAGTGTTTGTGCAGTGACTGTGCTTGTAAAGGTTCCTTATCCATTCACAGCTGTGTTCTCAGTTAACCTTATGAAGATGATTCTTCTCTGCTCATTTGTTATGAGCTGACATTCACCCTCATAGCTTTAGGCTGAATGGCTTTTCTTTTTTCTCTCTTGAGGTCTGCTAGCACTTCAGGCGTGTATCTTGGGAGTGTATGAAGGACGACAGCCTGTGCTTCCCTATTCACAAAACACCGAAGCTTCATTTCATTCCTTAGAGGAAGTGTCTTGCTCTGCTCTAAAATGAGAACCTATTGGGTCACTCCTAAAGACCTGTCTTGTCTCTCAGGCTGTTGAAGTGCGGTATGCTTTGGGAAAAAAAATCAAGAAAAAAAAATCATGATTGTAGACTGATCACTTCCTCTGCTATATCTTTCCAGTTTGCGCTGTCCTGAGAATTGTGTGTCTTTATTACGTGTCAGTAAAAAGTGAATGCAACCCAATGAGCAAGAGAAACCACCCCTCCAAATATTAGAAAAAAAAACTATTAATGGGAGTACTATAATTATTTTTACTGAAATTCATATTGTAGATACTTCTTTTGATAGAAGACAACCTAAAGATCACATTTTGTTCTTAAATGCATCTACTGCACAAGCATTTCAGTTCACGACTAGATCTAACTTCACAGATGATCTATAAAAATTTTCCTCTGTTCTAGTAAAGTATCTGTTATTGATCATGGCCCTACATTGGAGAAGTTATGATAAATGTTGGAAAGTTTAATGTGCATTAATTATTTAATGGAAATGAAAATAATTTGCATAGTTTCTAACTAATTTTCCAATTTGTTTGGATGAGCTCAGTGTAAATGTAATTGTTGTCTACTTACTGTGTGAAAATAGCTTACTTTTTAGGACTGCATATCTTTGCTGATTCTTTATTGTCCTAAAAACATTGTAATTGGTATATTATCAAGGAATATTTGTTTGACTCCTTGCAAAATGAGCTAAGCAGCTTACCTTGGTGCTTGGAGACTAAATACACTGCCAAACAGAGGCTAAATTGATATTGAACCAAATTGACTTCTTTTGTAGTTGATATTTCTTTCAACTGATCCAACTGTAAAATCTTTATCAAAGAAAACAACTCCATGATATCTTTCTGACAACCTCTTAATCTCCCTGAGATTCTGGGAGAACTACAATAAACCAGCCTGTCAGCAACGTGGCTTTCATCTTAATATCCTGGAGGTATGTTACATGTTATCCCTTAAAGGAGATGAAGCTTTCACAAGTCTACGCTTTACTTGTGTAGCCCAGGATGCCCCTGTAAACTGGAATCCTTCCCAGCTCTCTGCCTTTGTTACCTAAGTTGTTTCATATTGCCAACAGCAGCAAAGGACAAGTGCCTGCAAAATGTACTTTAACCTACTAACAAGCTTGAAGATTGATCATTCCAAAGATAATGTTCAAAATCATAACCACATTAGGCTGTATACCATATTTTCCATAAGAGAAAACAGCCTGAGACAGCTGCTGAGACCTGAAGATCCTTCTGTTATTTGAGAATTCAGTTTGAAAAAAAAAACTTTTTAAAGAAGCAAAGGTTTGGGGTTAAATTTAAATGTTTATTCTAATATAAAAGTGAACTTCTCTTTTCAGAAAGTCTAACAATGGGATTTTCAAGCTATACAAGCATATAAAATTATTTCCAACTCATAAACATTGTCCTTCAGGTAAAAACAAGAATGCTGCTGGAGAAAGGACTTGAGTGTAATGAGCCTGCTTAATGAAATCAGTGCTGTAAAAGGCCCACTTCTAGTATGTGGTATTTGGGGTTGTATGCAAAAAATGGAGCAATTGATACTTTTAAGGCTACCTGTGTGAGCAGGTGGAATGCCTGCAAGTATGCCTGTGGCACTGAGTATGAAAATGAGCAGCATTTTCCCTGAGAGCTTTACAAAATTCAAAGTGATCCTATATTGTACTTATTGGTTAAGAGCGTAGCTAGGTTTTGAGAAGGGAGATCTTGGGAAGGGACAGTCTTTCTTGCCTGTCAGGAGGGAGGTATATGGAGGGAAAATACTGTTGTTGCATTTAAGTAAGTAATAGTAACAAACTTTCCAGTTCACTATTTTTATTTTCTCCAAATACATGCTTTGTGTTTCCATAAAATACTGTACTATCACTATTAATGCATTTTCCAGATGATACTTTGTCACTCTTAGTGGCTGTTATCTACTGGGGAAGTAGATGTTTATTGGTTTGAATTTTTTTTTTTAATTAAAATTTTCACAGGACAAACAGAGTTTATTACCAACTAATTTGTAACACTTGGATTCTTTTTGCAAAATGTTACAATCACAGGCAACTTTGTATTTTATGCTCTAGTAAATCACGTCAGTAAGTCCAATTATATACCTGCAGAATTACAAGATCGTACCAGAGAAATGAAAAAAAAAAGGTTTGAAGATGCAATCTCTCATTTGGCAGTAATGTAAATACTGAATCTGGTTATATGCCCTGCTTTCCTATAGTGTAGCAAAGTACTGCAGTGTTTAAATTGAAAAATCTAGATTTGGAATTAACTTTCTGATTCTGTAAGGATTAATTGCATTATTAACTTTCTATATCAAATCAGTGATACTGTTGACTTACACTGAGAAGGTGTGCATCTAGATTGGAGGCTTTAAAAATAGGAATAAGTATAATTGGCAAAGGAACCTATTTCTGTTATTGTGAAGCACAGTTTGGATTGTAGATTTAATTTGGATAGATTTGGATCTAGATCTAGTTTGGATTAGCTTGCAATCTAAAATTTCTGATTGAACTGATCAACAAAACCTCCATGGCAGTTGCTTGAACATCTGTTACAAACTATAGCAGAAGTGATTTCAATTAAGCAAATTAATAAGAGAAATATATTTGATTCTACAGATCCTTGCCTTCTGCTAGAAAATATGCAGGAAATCTGCAGGTTTCAGATCCATGCTCAGCTCAAAACATCCAACTTGAGATTTCACTTCACCCATTGAGGGCAGTGGATGTAAACATGTATATAGCTTCCTGGTCACTTTTGACTGCTTCTGTGTCAGTAGCAAATTTGGAGTAATTAATGCACTGTGACATCATAGGCTGCCGTGGATGAATTTAAGTCCAATAATTTGATGCTCACAGTGTAGTATCATAGGCATAAAATAGTTTGGTTTGGAAGGGACCTTAAAGACCACCTTGTTCCAACCCCCCTGCCATGGGCAAGGACACCTCCCACTAGACCAGGTTGCTCAAAGCCCCATCCAGCTTGGTCTTGAACACTTGCAGGGATGGGGCATCCACAGCTTCTCTGGGAAACCTGTTCCAGTGCCTCACCACCCTCACAGTGAAGATTTTTATTTTTTTTTCCCTAAGATCTAATCAAGTATCCCCTCTTTCAATTTAACACCGTTACCCCTCCTCCTATAGCTACATGTCCTTACAAAGAATCCCTCCACATCAAGTACTGAAAGGCTGTTATAAGGTCTCTCCAGAGCTGAACAACCCCAACTCTCAATCTGTCCAGCGCTCTGATCATCTTTGTGGCCCTCCGCTATGCTTGCTCAAGCAGCTTCATGTCCTTCCTGTGCCAAGGACTCTGAAACTGGACACGGTATTCCAGGTGGGATCTTGTGAGAGTGAAGTAGAGGGGCTGGCCTGCTGGCTGTGCTTCTTTTCATGCAGCCCAGGATGTGGTTGGCTTTCCAGGCTGTAATCACACATTGCCAGCTCGTGTTGAGCTTCTCATCCACCAAACCCCCACATTCTCTTCCGGGATGCTCTCAGTCCATTCTCTGCCCAACCTGTATATGTGGCTTGGCTTAATGATCGCTTACTGGAGCAATGTTTATCTATTTAATNGCTGAACACAGCATTGAGTTCCAACCAAAGGACTGAGGTTAGGAAATGTAAAGCAGTCTCCTAGATGTGACATCTGCCTTTCACAACAAGCTGTCAGCTGCTTTTGTTTTGCTTTGAGTAGGTGTTCAGGAGCAGCCACACATCAATGCTTGTGCTAGTTCTTTAATTTTTCTAATTAAAGCAAACATAAACTTAATCTATCAGAAAACTCTGCCCATCTATGAAGGTCACATCCTTGGTTCTTCCCCAAGCAGAGGGAATGTAATAGGTCACAATGTACCTTGACAATTTATACTGTGTGATCATTTACTCTTTAGGGGTGACAGTTGTTTATAATTACCCTAATCATTAGACTAATTGAGGATAAGACTTCTGTTTTGTTAAATGGATCAGCTCTGAGTGTGGAGGCTTACTAACTTTATAGTAAACAGTCAACTAGTGATAGTCATTAAGAAAACTTGCAAGGAGAAGAGGTAAATATAGGTTGGTAGAGACTTCTTTCTACTTCTGCTGGAGAAAAGCATGGTTTCCCAGGACCTTATAAACATATAAGGTAAACCCATTGAAAAAAGAGTAGCGTTTTTAATCTGAGAAATTCACTTGAAACCTCCTTTCTTTTCAGGATTAAAGAGCAGGAAAACCTAATTGTTGGGGAAAAAAAAAAAAAAACTTTAAAAAAATTGTCCCCTCTTCTGTTGCATTGTTCTTTTTGACACTTTGAAATATATTCAAAATCTGTGTGCTTTTTAAACATAAATTCAAATTGATAAATTTGTCAGTATTTGCTTCTGTGTTTAGTTCTCTACTCTTAGTCTGAAAAATAATCTTTCTTCTACTTTTGGTTTCTGATGAGTGTCTTGAGGCTTCAGGCACACTCTCATCCTTAATCTGATCCAATACTTGGCAGCTTCAGTTCTAGAAAAACAGATGAAAGGTCTCTCTCATACACACAGATTGAGCCATTTCAGTGGGATTTCATGAAATGTCTGGTGAGGTACTAAACAAGATAATTTCTCACTGTATTAAGAATCTGGCAGAGGGAATGCGTGTTACAGGACAAAAAATCTTTCATTGAATGAAAACCAGAAGGTGTATCTATGTTGTAGAGGTAGAAATAAAAATTATTTGCTACCTTGGAAATACATGGTACCAAATGGATCTATGGAAAGCTTGCAAAGGACAAAAAGATTATTGGGTAAGAACAATATGGAGAACTGAAATGATACATGTGTGACTTGAGGTAAAAATAGAAGAAAAAGAAAGGTGGGGTTTTCTAAGAGAAATATTGGAAAAAACAGTAGGTGCAGCACATGACAAATTCAGTTTGAGAGCTGAGATTATAGGCAGTTCTGATTCCACACAGAATGCTATATGCAATTCCAGGTTCACAGGAAAAATAAAAAGTAAAAATATACAGAGAATTGAAGCAAGAAAGCAAGGCATAAAGTTAGTGGACTCAAAGGAAAGATTGAAAAAGAACTATGAAAAACAGAATGGTATAGTTAATCAAACTGTCAACAAATTAGTCATATATAAGCACAGATATTTATTTTTTTTTTGCGTTCAGCAATGCTGGGCTAAGCATTAATAGGATATCATTAAGACAAAGACCAAGGAAATTAAAAATTGTAAGTAGATGCTCTTAATGTTGCTGAGGTGTTTCTCAGTGGAAGTGTAATTACCTGAAGCATTCAAGCTGGAATTGGGAAAGCACTGGGAAATGTGCTGTGAGAAATGAACCTTTGTTATTAAGAGTCTAGGAGGTGTGTAGTTGGGATCTAGAGTGAGATGATGATGATCATCATCATGTGATGTGGCATATCATCTCAAGGCTTGGGGGGGGACACGACTCTGTTGTTTTAAAACCTCGTGGTGTATTTATTTCAAAGACTTGCATTAGCCTAGGGCAAAATACTTTGTCCCAAGTGATGTACATGGATATGTTACTGGTATAATCATTTCCGTGCTTAGTGAACTGGAAGTGGAGAATGGCAACTGAAGTGGGATGCCATTTCCTGTCCTTTGGAAGAACAGGGTGCTTAACATGACAGTGTCCAATTATCTGTGGAAACTCAAGTCAGACACTGAAGCACTGAGGTTTTCTGCTTTGGCTTAGAAGAATAGGTGTACTGTACTTTCACTCCTTTTTACAGTATTTGTACAACATTTTTCATTCTATATAGATATTTAAGGTTTTCGGTGGGATTGTTTATCTAAAAGAGAATATAATGGCTACAGTGAAAAGTAACCAGATTATGCTGGAATTGTGTGGGAAGAAACAGGATCAGTGCTGGTGTAATTGAAGCCAGTAAAGAGCCTTTAATTGAATGAAGGCTTCAGTATGGCTTCTGGAATGATGAATTTCAATTTGGAAAAGAAATTGGCAGAACATTCATATCACATGCTTGCCTTAGACCGTGAATTTAGGGAAGTCATATTGTGCTGAATGACAACAAAAATACCTGCTTCTGCAAAGAACATGAAAAGAAGAATAGCATCTCAAAACTAAGACATCACCTTTGGGGTGGGAGGGAGAATTTAAGCAGAGAAAAGTTGATGAGTGGAGAGCAAAATGTGGCTTCTTGGGTTTGCGGGGTTTTGTTTTGGTTGAGTGTTTCTGTGTGTTTTGGGTTTTGTGTTGGCTTGGGGTATTTGAGTTTTGTGTATTTTGGTTTTGTTTTTAGGGTTGTAAAAAGATGCTTTGGGTAAAAGAAAAAGACATTAAGCTATAAACTTAGGAAGGCAGGTGAGAAAGATTTGAGGGTAAAAATCTACTGGCTGCAAACATCCCAGATTGGAAGACTGCTTGATTACCCAGTCTCTGTGGGAGCACAGGGCAGCCATCACCCCTGAATGGGATGCAGCAGAATGTGATCCTTCTTCCAGAGAAGCCCTTGGTGGTTAGGTGACGAAGGAAGTGAGAGTGGCTTCCCTGAAACTGTGAGTCCTGTGCCCTCCTGCGAATTTTGTGGATGCAGCTGGAGGGTCTGTAGTAGTGTGAGTCTTCAAGTTATCATGAGTATTTCTTTCAGACAAATATAATAAATTAGTCAGATTTTCAGACCTTGAAGGACCATTATTTATATAATAACAGATTTTAAGTTAAAGAACTGAGATCTTTCCAACACAGGTCACTAAAAGGCATTCTCTCTGAGAAAAATATACCGGTCTTATCTTTCTGTGTATGCCTGGGTTAAGTGTCATTCATTAATGTTAAAAAACCAAGCCTCAGTTAGAAAAGCCATCATCCTTTTCTTTATCTAATTGAGTCTGTAATTTGAAAGCAAGCAATTTTTATGGTCTTCCTTAATATTCAGATACCTCAGAAAATTTCAAGCTTGTATTATTAAAATCTATGTAACTGTAGCCACTCTTGAGATTTTTGCTGGAGATTACTCATATATGTAATGCAAGAAAAGTATTAAATGTACTACGCAAATACTGTTTGGATCAAGCTTTGAAAATGGTAGCTGTGAAGCTAGTTAATAGGGTTTGGTAGAAGTCTATCAAAACTGATGTGATTTGAGGTATATCCATAACAAACTTGAGGACACTGAAATGGATGTGTCTGTATAATGTAGGTATCCTAGATTAAATAACATCTATTAAGGGAGAGACATTTTCCCCCAAATTCTGAAGGTCGTTAGTTCTTTAATATGTTCACTGCTGTTTCCATAGGACTGTCGTACTCAACAAAGCTGGCTTTGTATGCCTTGAGTTGAGTTGTGGGTTCTTGTTCCCACTACAAGAACTAAAGTCAGGTTTAAACCAGGCTCTAAAGCATACCTGGTAAGCAGAATAAGCTGGTCGGCTTACTTTATACTTCTGTTTGGGCACTCGCTCATTTCTTCCTACTTGCTAACTATTGCAAGAATGCTGATAAGAAAACCAGATAAGAAAAATTTTAATTTTGGTCTGTGTATATGACACTGTTTTCTGTAAACAGATTTTTCCTGTTAACTATCTGCAGTTTTTGCTGCAAATCAAAGAAAAAGAACCATGTGCTAAGAAAACTGTGAAACTTCAGACATAGTATAGGAGGCTCAGGAGAAAGTGTAGCACCCACTATTACTTTCTTATTCCCTTAAGTAGATATTAACATATCCATGACCCTTATTAAATTAACTGAAGTTTAGAACTGATTTTGCAGCTCAAATTTAGATACCTAACTTGCTGTTAGTAGGAAATTTGGTTTAATACCTGCTTATAAAATAAACTAGAAACACGTCTTTTGACCTTGTTCTTAATTAACCTGAGTATGTTTTGACACACAGGCCTCCCAGGGCATCATACAATATAAAGAACAAAGCATAAAAGCTGCTTACGTTGCATTGCAGCTCAATGTGGATTTTGGAGGCGATCAGTTATTTTTACCTTAAGGCAATATTGATCTGATTTGTACAAATGGCAGTTGTAATTGCTTAGTATGCTGAAATTGTAATATACATGTCAAAGCTAATTAATGATAGAACTTGCAAAAACATGTGTTTCTGTTTACTATATTTTCATTAACTGTCCTAAAATAATTGCAGATGTGAAATTAAAGATAAAAATGAAAGGGAAATGGCATAATTATTCTGTAAAGAGCAATCTGGTAGTGAGATGGATAAACTTTCCCATTCCTCTGAATCATAGAATGGTCTGACCTCCTTCATTCTGTTGAGAGAGTTATGTGCTTGAGATCCCTCAAGATGTTAGATTGCATTTTCTAATGATTACTCATTAGTGGTCATTATTCTGTACTAATAACTCTTCACAGGATTCTTTATTCTTCTTATCCTGTTAAACTCTAATCGATATAAAAGGTTCTCCGATCTTGTGGTAACGTTCATTTCTGCATGCCTCCTCTTTAAATGAGGTAATCATTGCACACGCTGCATTTTTTTTAATTTTTAAGCTAAGACTTCTTCTCAAGTCACATAAGGATTTTGTGATTGGCACACTCTGTATCCTTTGAATTACAAAGGATTAGAGATTTGGAAGCATGTATTTGGACTCTTCAGGAGTTGGAAACACAAAAAGAGAACAGGAGAAAAAACCTACATAATTGAGATTTTGAAAAATTAAAATTTGTGAGTTTTAAGTAAACATGGAACTTGAAACATATGTTGATGAACTATAAAGATCTCCAACATCTCTTAATAGATTTACAAGTCCCACAGTAATTTCTAATGATGACTCTTCAGCTTTTAAATTAGGTCAGCACTTCAGGAAGTTTTGCACAAATCCTAAATCTTGCAAAATTTATAACTATAAAAATGGTCAATGCAGCATTGAGTTTTAAAATCATTGATAGAGTTTATGTAGAAGTCATGTATTAAATTGATATTTCCAGTAAGGATAAAGACTATGAATGACAGCACTTAGGTGTATTTTCTGCATGTTTTCACCTTTATCCTTTTCAAGCCAAACCCATCTCTCAGCTCTTTCTCTGATGTCATGTGCTTGTACTCCTTGAAAATTTTGGGAGCACAACACTGGACTAAATCCTGTATGTCGATGTCTGAAATAGAAAACAGGCAATTTCAAGGTAATAGGATCTAACTGTGACTCCTTCACCAATATAGCAAGGGATTGTAACTCCTTTGTCTGCAGCATCATGGGATCTAGTATCTGGGAGATACTAGAATCTAGTATCTGGGAGATACTAGAAGGGAGATTGCATCCAAACAGCCTTCCAGTATCTGAAGGGAGCCTACAGGAGAGAAAGAGAGGGCCTCTTTGTCAGGAAGTGTAGTGATAGGACAAGGGGTATTGGTTTTAAACTGGAAGAGGGGAGATTCAGATTGGATATTAGGAAAAAAAAAATTACTGTGAGGGTGGTGAGGCACTGGAACAGGTTGCCCGGAGAAGATGTGGATGCCCCATCCTTGGAAGTATTTAAGGCCAGGCTTGATGTGGCTTTGAGCAACCTGGTCTAGTGGGAGGTGTCCCTGCCCATGGCAGGGGGGTTGGAACTCGATCTTCAAGGTCCCTTCCAACTCTAACCATTCTATGATTTTCTTTTTTCTTTCATTCTCCCCCCCCCAAGAGTGGTTTTTATTGTGGACAAACCAGCTGTTGGTGTTTTGTCTTGTTTGTGCTCTTGCAGGGTGGCCATATATATTCTAGCTTGTCTGAGCTGTGTATTCATTTGTGAGAGAGTAAAAAGAGGTGATTAAATTTAGGATGTAAATCATTCAATATTAAGGTTTCAGTTTTGTTTTTTAGCCCTTTTAGAGCATGAGAAGCTTGGCCAAAGTCAGCACTTTGAACACTTTGAAACTTCATCCATTTCCACTAACTTACTGGAAACACAGGATTTTTTAAAATATTTTTTTTTGTTCCTTTTGAAAACTCTTCTTCTAAATATCTCATCCAAGTTAGCAGTGATTAAGTAATTATGATTCTCACAAAATATGACTATGGTTATTTTGAAAACCATTTATCTTTCCTTTTATCTACATTTTGCTGAAGAGAGTGTCAGTATGTGTTGTGTTAAAGGAATGCAAAGGATAGTAATGACAGTGTATGACTTGTTCAAAACCTGAAAAAAAAATCCCTGTAACTGCTGGTTAAGCCTGAGGTTTCCAGCAGGACCTCTTACCATTGTTGTGATGATCTCTAAAATATCAGTCACAAATGCACAGAGTAGAACTATTCTGTTTCACTACTTTGCAGAGATAAGTGTGGAAAAATATCAGCAAACATCTCAGTTGGGAGGTTGCTTAATTTGCATGTACTTTCCCATACACTCTTTTTTCCTCATTTTGGGGTGGGAGGATGGATTTTCAGTTTACCTTCATAACTTGTCTCAGCTTGGCTGTATCCCATGTGGGACTCAACTTTGCTGACTTAAACTAGCACTTGAAACTTCAGTCCTTTGAAATCAGAACCATCTGATTGGAATATCACTACAATGGGAAGTTATGGCTGCAAAAGTTGGGAGTGACATTGTCTCTGAAGTAGTCAGGATTAACTGAAAAAACACTTTTGAGAAATGGCAAGATGCCACTGAAAGAGGACTGTGCTCAAAGATGATGCAGCTTCAGGTGGGGCTCGTGAGGGGTTGTGACATGCTTATGAGTAAACTCTTGCCAGCTGCTGAAGAGTGTCAGCAGATTTGCAGAGCATTTCTGAGCAGATGGGCATTAGCAGGCAAAATCTTGAAGGAGGCCTTTTTTTTTTATTTCTCTTCCCTTTGATCTTTCTCTCTTGAAAGTTACGGGGTGAGCGTAGGTTGTTAGTGATTTATACTTTCATTTGTTTTACCCGTCTTCTCCTGTGCCATTTTACTCAAGTTTTTCTCCTTTCCTTAACTATATTAATTGTTTTGGGATTATAGTTGAGGTTGAGGTTAATTAATATGGAGAGGTGATGATGCTCTTTTGGAAAACACAGATATTTGACAGCTGTAATCTCTTAGTACTTGATTGGTGAGGGCACACAACGTGATCAAATCAATTTTTTTCCCAGGGGAGAATGGAGAAGAAAGAGGAGGTCTGGCAAGTACAAATCTACTGTTCTGCCTCTGTGTCTTTCTACTTATAGGGTAATGAAGAATTTTCCCTGAAATGTGTGTTGGTTTGGTTTTTGTTGTTTTTTTTTTTTTTTTTTTTTTTTTAAACCCATCTTGGCATAGAATTATATACCTGTCTTCCCTGAATTGTGTGTTTGAATATAATATTGCTGAATTACCCTGTAAACCAGTAATGCATTTTGGAAATTTTACAAAATTACCATCTGGAAGCTTGTCTGATGTGTGCCTCGTTGCTGATCTTTTGATTAATATGATGTTCCTGCACTGATTAGTGGAATGACAGCTCATGCATCTTCTGTTCTGTGTAATAGCTGCTCCCCCCAGTCCCTGCCTGTGAACGGTAGGATGTGAACTGTACAATTTATTTCCAAGGGTAGCCTGTGCTGAGTTTGGAGAAAACTGTAATGAGGTAGCCCAGCAAGTGCCATGTTATCATTTACAGTAGTGGAAAGAATGTTGTCAGTTATCATCTAAATAGAGATGATTAAAAATGGAAGCTGTTCCTATTTTTATACCAGTCATGTTTTTGTAGAAACTGTGTGGTTTTAAAACATTTGAACTTACTAAATTGAATAAAAAACTCAAGCTTTTAGGATAAAAACAATAGGTCTTTTTAGGTATCCTCATAAAATGGTTCAGGTTGGAAAGGACCTCAAGGGTCATTGAGTTCCAACCTCCCCTGCCATGGGCAGGGACACCTCCCACTAGGCCAGGTAAATGTAGCTCTGTGTTGTTCTGTTTGAACTTTCTGTGTGTATCAAAGGAGGAAATAAATAATGATGAAAATGATAAATTTTTTTAAAATTGCTTGAATGTACTATTTTTTATTAGTACTGTACAACCTGCTAAGTAACAACATGCAGTGAGAGGAGGAACACTTCTTCTTGGTGTATATTCTTCCAGCAGCATAGTTGTGTCATCTTTGAAGTTCTGAAATGGCAGGAGGTGCTCCTTCAGTCTGCGCTGCAGCACATCAGTTTACTTTTCCTGACAAAATCAGGGTCATATACTTCTAAAAATGATACAGAGATAGAGGGTGTTGTACTTTTTGCATTGCCAAAAGGTGACATATCCAATTTAAGAATTATTTTTTTTTAACCTCATTAATGACTTAATTTCTTGTTAACTCAGTTGTTATTTTTGTTGTTAAATTTTTTGCATTGCTTAGCAGGAGAAGGCATTCATCAAGGAGGGTAAAATTTTGTGAAAATGGGGACATTTGGTGATGTTGAATTTGCTGGTCCATGGATTGTCATTCTGTACTGCATTCATAGAAATATCAAACTAAGATTTTTGTATCCCTCTGATTTTTAGTTGTTGCAACCTGAAACAGAGCACTCTTTAGAAAGATGATTTAATATAACAAATAATGCATTTCTTTCCTTTTTCATTTATTAATAATTTATGTATCTTTAAAAGTGGCAAGTTTACCCTTGGGTTTTGGTCAAAGGTCATAATGATTTGCGATCTAGTATAGCTTCCGTTGTGGCTATGTACAGGACAGGAGAAGGGAGCCAGGAGTATTAATAAGTCATTCGGTCCACGGTGGTAATGCAGAGTAGTTTATATCACCGTAGTGCTAAAAGGCTAGTAGTCTGACTTTTCATGAGCAAAAAGTTTTAAGGATCCTAGAATTCACTGCATTTTGGCTTTGAAAATGTGATGACGGTTAAATGTCAGAGTTCTTTTTAAAGGTAAGGAAAGATCTAAAGTTTGGACAGCCTTTCAAAAGGGGTTCAGCATGTACAGTAGCCTTTCAAATCATCAGTGGAAACCGGGTATGGTTTCCACTGGTATCACCAGCAAGCTGGACATTTTTTCTTATCAACTTGACAAAGGCTATATGTGAAATTTCATGCTTGCTATTGTGTTTGCTTTAAAGAAACAAAGGCATGCCTAAAACCCCCAGTATTTTAAATCAGCTAATAAGGAGGTCCTAGAGAATTTTCAAAGACAGATCTTTATATCTCTGTGTTGTATATTGGTGCTGCTGAAATGAAGGTGTTCGGTGGTTCATTTGGACTTGCCTCCTGAAATTATTTTTGAAAAAATCCCTCTATTGTAAGCTACATTTCTCACGTATTTTCTAATTTTCTTAGTAAACTTGCATAATTTATTTTGCTTAAATTTTTAACAGTGAAACTGCTGTTACAGTATAGCCTACTGGGAAATGCTGTTTCATACCTTGCAAGATTTTAGTCTCAAATTGTCTTTTTCTTGAATGGACTGCAGCCCCAGGAATAATTTTTTTGATTACCAGGTCCTTTGGAAAATGGAAGAATGTCAGACTATGCAGATTTTTTCCGTTTAGATCTTTTGACTTGATTAAGAATGCTGATGATTGCCTACTGAGACTTTCCAAAGTGCATTGATCTCATTGATTTTAAGTACTGTTAAAAACCTGGCCTATGTCTTAGAGAAAGTTACTGAGATGAAGACACGTTAATAAGCTGTCCTAAATCTGTTTGAGCATTGGAAGCTGGAACTGGTGCTGCTGGGGACTGATGCAGTCAGGAATGAAAAGCTGGGCTTGGGAGGAGTGCTGATAACGTGGCACGAGACTGTACAAGTCTAAAAAGGCTCTGTTGTCTTCATTTTGATGACAAGCAGTGATATTTACAAAAGTGTTTCCTATTCTCCTATGGCTGACCATCTTATTTGCTTATAGGTGTGCTTTTGTGTTAAGCTGTGAAGTTTTTCAAAACTCAAGCTGGTTTGATTGCAATGTGTTCTGATGCACTACGTTAATACATCGACTTGGGCATTCCTGTTACAGTGTTTGGGGTAGTCATGCCCTTGGGTAGGTGTACAGCATAGCTGTGAATACCACTAAAGAAGAAACAGCATTTCAGACTTGTGGATGGAGTTGTTTCATGGTTGATGGAAGCAGTGTGGAAGCATCTTTTGTGGTATTTTTCCATTCTCTCCAATATGCTGTTACTGATCTTATTATTCTGTGAAGTGCGTGGGAAACATGATTAGTTTTAGTTCAAATACAAAGAAGTAGGTCATGAGCAGACTGTGTAATGTGGATAAAATCCTTTAAATTGTTTTATTGAAGGAAATAATCTAAATGCCTCTAAGACGGTAAGACTGAATATGAAAGAGATGTTTATTGAAAAGAAATCATTGATAGCAGCTTAGTATTGTGCTAACAAAAATGACTTCAAAATGTCTGAGATTGACCATTAAAAACACATTACTACCTTTACTCAGACTGACATAGACCTATATCCTGAAATCTTTGGAATTATATCTGCTTTAAAATTAGCTTTTTTTTTTTTTTTTTTTTTGTTACTCAGCATCCTATCATTTCTATTCCAATTAATCTTTTTGGTCTAGATCTTATCCATAAAAATGTTAAGGGCAAAACAAATGGTATAAGCAAAATTATTCATTTACTATAGCTCAAAATGATAATGGTATTGTAATGTAAACAAGTCTTATCTTGATAACGTCAGAGGTAAACACTTTATCCTTCTTGTGATCAAGTCTTTTGGAGTATGCTCTTAGTTTTTTCAGTATGGTGTGGGGAAAATTGATACTGCACATTAGGCAGTTTAACTTAGCAGAAGAGGACATTGCTGCTGTTTGATAAATGAGAATCAAAATGCATTTACATGAGGGACTGAAATGGTGGTTTTCAAAGTATGATAAAGGAAATAGCAATACATCACTGTGTACAGCTAGTCCTGAATGATAGATTTTGTATCCTATTGAGTTAGGCTGCAGACTTGCTCCCAATGTGCATACATGCAGCTTTGGCTTATCTGTAACTTTTATATAGGCTTAAAAGTACATACAAAGTAAGAAAAGAAAAATAAGGCTGGATCACAAGGTTGTGCTGTCTCTGGAATACATGTAATATCTCAAAGCTTACTATGCTAATCTGCTGCTTGCCTAGACCTATTCGTCTTTAAGTGTTGTCTTGGATGTCTAGGAGTACTGGACTGAAAACCAGAAAGCCATAAACTTCACCCCCAGGTTTGTCCTTACCACCCTAGCTCAAATAGTCAGTTGATTAAAAAAAAAAAATAAAAAAAATTGTCACTGCAGTCTGGTCCTAATTCACATGGCTTTTGGTTCTGTAGTTAACAATGCTGACCTTTAGTAAGTACACTTGTCTCATTTTACCCATGTTTAAAATAAAGCAGTAAAACTTAATTCTGTAATATAGTTTGAAGATTAAAGGGTCTTGTCTCATTATTGCTGTGATTGCATGCAAAAATGGCAAAAATGCCTTTGCAGTGGGCAATAGTGGGACTATGAGACAGACTCCAATTTTTATCATCTTTCCTCTATCTGGTTCAACAAACCTGATTACAGGGCAACCCTTGAATGCAGCTGCAGCACTTTGGAGCTATGTAACACACTGAGATTCTGTTGTTTGTTAAAATAATGTTTTAGGATACCATTCCCACCACTTTTATTGGAGTTTTCAGTTTTTTAATCACAAAATAGCAATTGATTGAGTAGTTTTCATATTTGATGTTGGAGTTTTTGAGCAATTGATTAAGAGAAAAATATTACTCTTAGTAGTATGTTTTATTCTTGTGTATGATGAAAGTCACTACAATGTCTTAACCATTTGCCTTTAACATACAGAAGAAATCATGCTTAAAAAAAAACAACCTCAGAGAATGAAATTATTAGGTTTATTTTTGTTGGGAAATGCAGTTGGACAAGAGTTTTTGCTGCCTATGCTAACCATGGAATTAAAAATATTAATGTGTGAGTTCTTGTTATGACGGTATTGTGACTGAATCGGAACTGGCAAAGCTGTGTGAACATCCCAGTTGTATTCTGCAACAACTGAATAAACGGGCTATTGGAGAGCTCTGTGTCTGTCTTTGTGCAAATTTCTCATGCTGTGAGGCAATATTATGATGTGCCAAAATATACGTTATTTGTACAAGGACAGTGATGTGACCCTCATAATTGAATCTGTGCTTCAGAATCCTGAAAGATAGGATATGGCTTTGCTGAGGAAAAGGTATAGAGTTGAATGGGATACATGTTTTTTAAGCAGCATGGCAGAAAGTGGTGCTGCTGTTGCTGAGAAGGATGTCTGTATGGACAGGTAGCCACTGAATGCTCTCCTGGGCAGTACTAAATGAGCCTCTAGTAATCTTTAAAATCAAGTGGATGGTGAGATGCCTAATTCTGAATGAGAGTTAGTATCATTTAATGTGATTTTTGTTTTCCCTTAGCTTTAGGATCATTTAGAATCATTTAATGTGATTTTTTTTTTCTCCCTGAGCTTTAAAAAATAACTGCTTGATGCTATATCTCTTTTCTCTATATGAGAAGGCAAGGTGTAGCTGATTGATATAAATAGCTTTGCTATCCTCATCCTTTTCCTTCCCTTCTTCCTCTGTGAGGCATTATGCAGTGGTGTTTTTGCAAAGACCTCAAATAACTTGGTTAACATGCTGTCCGAAATGGAGCAAGTAGAAGGCCTAACCTATGCTCTGTTGAAGTCAACAGAAAAGGTAATTTTGACTTCAGTGAGCTTTAAATAAGACCCAAAAGAGAGGAAATATTTCAAAACATTACTTAGCTACCTTATTGAAAGAAAGTTTTTATTAAGTGGAAAAAAGTGTTTTGTCTGTTATTTTAAAATGATGAAGAAAGTTCAAGATGAACAGCAAGCTCTCCTTTCTACAGCAAGCAAATTAAGCTGCCATTCCCTTGTATGAATGTGGAACAGGAAGCAAGTAGTTGTCTAGGCTGAGTTCAAAGAATCACATGGTATCTGCGTGGGGTTTTTTGTCCAAAGTAAAAATAGAAGTTAGCAGAAAAGTTTGTAAATTTGTTTGAAATCTCTCCTTGTCTCAGGAGTAGGATTATTGAATCTGCCCAGTGAGTTTGGTAGTAGCCCAGACCTCCTGGCTGATCAGTTGTTATTTCTTACTAAGCTCTCAAGGGGCTACTCTAGGTGGGAAGGTATGCTGACAAAATTGATGGTGAATGAATTTGTGTGATTACTATAACTTTTCTGTTACTAGTTTGAGTCTTTAGAAGACATGAAACAGCTATTAAGTGGTTAAATGCTGTAGCATTTCTAACAAAAATAATGCCTGTGAAATCCCCTGTTCTATGAAATATTGCTAATATAGTAGTTAGCATGTAGTATGCCTAGACATATGGTCTCTAAACAGTTAAGGGATTTTCATTATGAATGGTATTACTACTTTTCATGTCTAAATTCAGCACTGTTGAGGGAACAAGAAATTACCCACCACTCTACGTATTCCCCGTTGAGTTTTCGTAAGTATATTTTGTAAAGTGATTCACCTCACTCCGTGATTTAAATCTTTCCAGTCTCTGTCATCAGTAGTATCTTTTTAGAATGCATACGTAATATATACATATATATAGGGACATAATATAGATTTACATCTTCAATTGGCTTCTGTATTTTTATTGTCAAGTGAGAGGGAAATTTACTATCCATAAAACTGAGGTACTACTAGGTGGGATTGGGCCAGCTGCAGACGAATGCTATGCAAGCTTTTCTGCATAGTTCCACCAGTGCCTGGTGATCTCACTTTGATATTTTTTTTTTGCTCTATTTTTCATCTAATTTCTCTCATTTATAAACATGATTTTCACTGTGTCTTACAAAATACTTTGCATGATACAAAGTTGAAGAAAGTGTAGCCACTGTGTTCTTCTAATTCTTTGGAGTTGGTAGAACAATTACTCAAGCTATTGGATCCCTGTGATTGATCTTGTCACGCTAAAGTATTAATGGCATTGGCTTCAGTATAGTCTAATATCTGTCTGTATAAAATGGTCTACACTTAAAATGGCTTTAAAATGCCAACAGAAATGTCATTATTGGTAGCAATTCTCTGCATTAATACTGAGCTTTTGGAATTGCTTTCTGTGAGGGTATCCTTCCACTGAGATACTTCTTATACATTTCCTTTCATTATGTACTCTTTGGGGTGCAACTTTCTTATGGCCTTGGAGCCTCAGTGTGGTACAGTTGCTGAATTTACACTTGCATCATCACACTGATATCAAGAAGTATGATTTTTATTTTTTTTCCAATGTGCAGATACAAACGACATGGGGTGATTAGGTTGGCAGCCTGAAGGGGTCAGGGAAAAAAGAGTAGGAGAAACTGGTGCCAAAATGAGTGTTTTACATCTCAGAATGGTCGTGTTCTGAGGAAAACAGGGGGCTTTGAGTCTTGGGGTAGCATGGTTGTTATTTGGGATTTGTTGACCTATGCAGGGAAAAATAAACTGCAACTGGCAGGAGAGGCTACAGGCTCTTTGCCTCCTTCTTTGCATGTGCTTTCTGTATTGCCCAGGGAAGGGACCAGGGCTCCGTTAGGGCTCGCTTGCTTCATAAATGCATTCCTGGAGTTCCTAACCGTTGATATATTTACTTCTTGCAGATCGCTGTGCCACTTATTGGACAATAGATGTTTACTTTCAATTTATAAAGACATATAGTCTGGTCAGGTAATGCTGGCAACTCACAGATTTTATTGTTAAATTAATTGCATGTTTCTGAAAATCATGACTTTATGAACAGGTTTTTGTATTGTATGTTGTTCATGTGTTTTTGAAAAGCACAGCTCTTTATTCTAGCTAAATTAAATCTACTTCCTTTCATTACACTAGTACAATACATTTGTGAACCAGAGACCATCCTGATATAGACAATGTGGCTACTGCCTTATTGGAAAATTTATATTATCCTTCCCTACTACTGTATTTGCTCAGATTTGCAAAGGCTCAGATCAGCTCTTTTTTTCTCCTCCTGCTTTATGTTATTGTTAAATAGCAAAAGCGTTAATCATCCCTTTCTATCCTTATCTGCCCTGCAAGAGAACAGTTGTGAAAATGGTTTTATGCTTCTAAACTGGTTTCTCATTCAAAGGGACCTAATAGTGGACAGATGGTCAAACCCTGGAAAGTAAAAGAATAAAAAAAAAAGACAGGAATGGAAGAATTCCCTCTGTCAAATACTTCTGCAGCTCACAGGGTGAAGGGAGTGGGAGGAATGTTTTATTCCCATCTCTGGACTTGAACGAATCTGCCAGATTTTCATTTTGTTTGGGTCAGATTCTCTGCCCAGTGTAAGATTTGGAGCATTATCTTCTTTATCTCTTTCATCTCTTGGATTGCTTAAGAAAGTATTCTGATGAAAATGTGCCCTAGGTGTTCAAGCTGCAGCCATACGAATGAAAAATGACAGATGGGGCCATTTGAGTGAAATCCATCTGCTGTGACAAGACTCCTAAAGGCAGTCTTTGCTGCCTTGTTAAAAGCACCCAGGCAGTACAGAATTCTAGTAGGTTAATGCTTGCACCATTTGCCTCTTAATTCATTTAAGATTTAAAAAGCTTTTGAAAATAAATACCTTTAACTGAAACTCTTGCAACTCAGCATGAAGCATCCCTGCTATTTTGTTCATTGAACTTCCCAGAAATATGTGAGAACTTTTCTCCCAATTTTCCAGGAAAAGTATTTCAAAATGTACTATATGGCAGTACTAGTTTAACAGTTGGACTCAATGATCTTAAAGGTTTTTTCTAATCTAAATAATTCTATGATTCTATAAACCCAAATTTTCACGTTTGTAACCAAAAAGATTTGTTGAATTTTTCATTCGTGAGCGATTTTGACATCATATGGGATTATGTGTGCAACTTGATGTAGATGTGATTTTGGTCTGTGCTTAAGAGATCAGGAAAGATTTTTTTTCTATTATTATTATTTTTTTCTGCTCTGTCTATAATAAGGAGGGAAGTAGGGATGGATGAGAAAAGGATTCTGATCAGGATGAGTTTGACTATATTGTGAAAACTAACTGTAGTGCTACACAAAATGTAGGTGAGGACACACTACTGCAGTGTTCTAGGTGCTTGTGTGGCATATTTTTCTCATTCATAATTAAAGTATATTAGTAATATTTTTGGGGTCAGCAAGGAGATTTTCCCCTGAGTCTGATTAGCAAAGAATCTTGTGGAGATTTACTCCTGTAGCACTAAGGGTCTGGGACTCCTTTGATGTTTCCTAACAAAGTCCCCAGCACACAGCAGCGTAGCATGATGGTGGTTTTGGAACTGATGGGTTTTCTTCATGTGCTATGGTGTAGCTATCATAGGGCGTCTTCCACTGCCTATTGGGCTATACTGCTTATCTTGAGCTAAGTATGGGTATGTGAAATAAGTAGAAACTTTGCTGAGCTTTCTGCTAAACGTGCTATTTTTAATGAAAGCTGACCTCTGGCATTGAGGGTCTAAGCTTGATGACTCAGTTGGCTCCTTTCGGTCTCCTGCTGTTCCCTGTTCATCAAAAGAATCCTAAACCTGCAGTCAACTGGATTGCTGGCTCATGAAGAGACAGTGTCTCATGATAGGCTCGAGTGTAGTGAACTGATATGGGGTGGGAATCAGTGCTGGTTCTCTGAAAGAAAAACATTGCACTCATAGAGATTGAAAGTGCAAAGAACTTTTCTGTGCCAATAATTAAGCATCTTCTCATTTTCAGGCATCTTAATGCTTGTGGCTTGTATCTGTATTTGGATTTTTCAAGCCCCCTGATTTACTGCAGTTTTCCTCATAGAATTTTTTGAGAAAAACTGCTAAGATGGTACTGCTGTTCCCTTGCACTTTAATGGCAGAACCTCAAGTACAGTTATTCTAGAGAAGATCTTGGCTCAAGAGAAACATGTACTTGCTGGTGCTTCTTCTACAACCCTTTCTTGGTTTTGCTTGAAGTTCAAGTGGTATGAAGTCTCCAAAACTTAGTGATTTGAATATCAATGTGTCATTACTGATGTTCAACAGTTTCTGTCATTTTGATCCCAGACAATTGATACCTACAGCTATTAGCTAGAACAGCAAATTTTTTAATACGATGAACAGTTTTTGGGTCAAATTAATTTGTTTCCTAATTTTTTGAGAGCTTATATTTATATGTATGGATGAAACTGGTGGAAAAGGGCTTACTGGGCTGTGAATTTTCAGAAGATAATAACACATTGGGGGAATGAAGGTAAGCATTTGTTTTGCATTCACCCATAGCACGAGTTTACCTGCATCTGCCTTCTCGAAAGGGGAGCAACACAATTCTTGCATAAGAAATCCTCCTCAAAGTAGCAATGAAATTAACATAAAGTGAGATGCCTAAAGAGCTATAATTTCCTTTCAGTTATTCATCGTTCTGTGATAAATCTTCATTTGGTTCTATAAGAAATATTCTTCATCTTAGTGTATTCATTTAGGAAAATCAAGGAGTTACTTAATATGCAGTTTCCATATATTGAAACATTCTTTGCATTCCTCTTTGTTCCTCCAACACTTAGTGATGTGTGTTTCAGCATAATCAGCCTCCCAGTGGATTCTAGCATGAAAACAAATCTTGCTTTAATTTAGCAAACTTAGGTTTACAAGGCAGTGCCAGGAAATTAAATTACCTGTTTGGAAACACAGCCTCCTTTCTCAAGAAACATTTTTAATATCACTTGCAATTTTCATGTAACTCTCTCCATTGTCAGTTTAACTGTTGCAGTTGAGCCATTAATCAAGAGTGCAGGCAGGTGGACAATCGTAGAATCATCCAGGCCGGAAGGGACCTCTAAAGGTCATCTAGTCCGACCTCCCTGCTGTAACAGGGACACCCACAACTAGACCAGGCTGCCCAGGGCCTCATCGAGCCTCACCTTGAATATCTCCAGGGGCCTCAATCACCTCCCTGGGTGTCGCGGTTTCAGCCAAACCCACCA
>VZRU01012306.1:0-15697 GCA_013398155.1 Pedionomus torquatus
CCTCCTCATGTTGAGATGGAACTTCTGTTCATGTTTGTGCCCGTTCCCTCTTGTCCCTGGGCACCACTGAGAAAAGCCTGGCCCCATCCTCCTGACACCCACCCTTGAAGAATTTAGTCATTGATCAGATCCCTACCTCCCTCCACTTTAGTCTTCTCCAGCCTAAAAATACCCAAGTCCCTCAGCCTTTCCTCATCAGGGAGATGTTCTAGGCCCCTCATCATCTAAAATTAACCCTGTGTGCTGGCTGTACATCAAACGAGTACCAAATATACCGGCTGACTTTCACAGGGAAAGCCTTTGTAGGCTCCAGAAAGGCTATTGCTGCTCCTTGACAGGGGACATGGAACGGGGTACCCTGCATCACTGGAGCGGGTCAAGCAGATTTACGTTATTCTTGAAGGGTGTGTGTTCAAACTGGTCCCCAAAAGAAGACCCCTCACGCAAACAGCCTCCTGTGGCTCTTCTGTGCCCTTAGGCTTAAATTTTTTTTTCTAAATTAATTTTCCCTGAAAACTGGGCCAAGTTCTCCTTACTGTATCAAACAGCAAAGAAAAAAGGATTGATCAGCCTCCCTTTAGCAGCGACCGTATGTAGACTGGAGGGCATTTACCACATCCCTCTCTTTAATCTTCTCTGTTGCACACCAAAGCAGACCCGGTCACTCTTTGGCAGCCATTGCTTCCAATACTCTTGCTTTTGTTAGTTTTGTCTAATGTCTTTCCCATTTTCCTACCTTTTTTTACAGCGTGTGCAAAAGCAGAAGCCACCTAGCATGGGAGCAGCAGAGAGGAATTACCTCCCCTGTCTTTAGTGCTAATTATAAGGGCCTGATAAGTTTCCCTTTCTCTGTAGCGAGCATGGCACTGATTCCTACACCGTTTGTCACCCAGTAAAACATTTGGATTCTTTCCCTTGCTGCATTTGTGTATTTGATTCAGATACTATGGTGGCATCTTAAGCCAGCCACCCTGAATTTCTTCCTTTGTAGATGCAGAGGGCCCAGCCACAAACATCAGCACTTTCTTGTTGACACGTGGCTTAAACCCCTTCTTCTTGGTCCTGTGTTTGACCTCTAAAGTGAAGCTTCAAGTCACAGGTATGAAAACCAGCGTCTCCTGTACAACACCAGGTCGTTCCCTTGTTTTCCCTAAACACCCCATCTCCTCTGGGGTTTTAAACAAGATAAACAGAGAGAAAACAATGCAGAGCATGTACCCATTACCAGATTCCTTGCAGGGACTCATGATCTGGGTGGTGCTTCCTCACCCAGTGCCAGGAGTGTGTCCTCCAGCCAGTGACCCAACAGAGGTGATGGGGAACGTCAGGGGCGTGATGCTGGGTTGAGCTACTCTCCCAGAGCAGTGGCATAACCTTATGTCCTCCCTCTACAATCCCAAGGCATAGAAATCTTCCAAAGAAAGCTCTCAGGTCACCAGGAACATGGGTTGATACTCTCTGATTGTCCCAGCCACGCTCTTGGTCATCACACTTTAAGCCCAGACTCTTGGCAGTGAAACGCCTGAAATGCTTGGCTGTAATGGGGCTGGGCGTTTTCCAGACTGCTGACAGCACTGAAAACGCTTACCACAATTATATAAATAACAGTAATTATAATAAGGGAGTCCTCTAATTACAAAGGGATGGCTCCTGTAACAGTACTGCAGGCGACCGGGGGCCACAGGCGCTTGGGGCACGGCTCTCCCGCCTCTCCTCCCTCCGGGCATCCTGCAGTTGGCTGGGATGTAAGTGGATCCTCTTCAGAGCAGCGTGACGGGCTCGGGGCTTTGATTGCACAGTTTATTTGTCAATACTATCAGATGCCAGTCTAATTGCAGGGAAACTGAAAAGTGTAATGTTTCAGCACTAGGCACCACTTGTCTCAAAGCTGATTGATTGTCTGGTCTGTAACATATAGAGGATTAACATCTCTGGGTCATAAAAAGCATGAACAAAGTGGAGCCAAAACTATTGAGTGTTTAGGTGCTGATCTCCAGAGGTCCCTTCCAAGCCCATACCATTCTGTGAGTCTGTGCTGGACTTAACCTTGGTGGAGGAAGAGAGTGGGTCAATTATTCTGAAATTATAGCAGACCTTAGAGCAGCCTTCCAGGACCTGAAGGGAGCCTACAGGAGAACAGGAGAGGGACGTTTTCAGGAAAAGTAGTGTTGGGACAAGGGTCAATGGTTTTAAACTAGAAGAAGGGAGATTTAGATTGGATCTTAGGAAGAACTTCTGTGCTGTGAGGGTGGTGAGGCACTGGAACAGGTTGCCCAGAGAAGCTGTGGCTGCCCCATCCCTGAAGGGGTTCAAGGCCAGGCTGGATGGGGCTTGGAGCAACCTGGTGTGGTGGGAGGTGTCCCTGCCCAGGGCAGGGGGTTTGGAACTGGATGATCTTTGAGATCCCTTCCAATTCTAAACATTTTATGGTTCTGCTATTCTACCAGGGGGACCCCACAATGCAGCACAAATGCAGAGGGACTGGGCCAGAGTCTCCATCACGTCCCAGCGAGACCAAGGAAGGACTCGGAGAAGCAGAGCTTGGCCTGGCGGCACTGAGCATGGAGGTGACACCTCACTATGTGTGCAGCCTGGATTCCCACGTCTGCAGCCCAGCCTTGTGGCCTCTTCCCACCACGGGACGCTCGTTGCAGCTGGAGAGAGGGCTCTGTGGCCACCAGCTTGCTGTGCCCACTGCGAACTGTCAGCACACCGAGCTGTGACACCCACCAGATCCCTGGTACAGCCCCGTGCCATCAGGGTGTCACATCACCCAGCAGGAGGTCAGGTCTGCGGTGCATAAGGCAGAGGGAAGACAGACATCAAGTTCAGCAGATTTACAACCAACTAAATCACGATTTGTTTGGATGGCAGGAACCAAGAGCCGGACACGTGTGGTCAGCGCTGTCTCTGCCACAGCGGAGCTGCCCTGACCAGCTCCTCTCGCTTTCCCCTTGAAGCAGCAGCCAGTTACCCCCCTTCCTGCCCTCCCCAGCTTCACTGCAGAACACGTTGCACAAAGCAAGCCGTATAGCGCACGGGGAGCTCACCATCCTTCCAGATGAAGGATGTTACCTAACGGTAAAGATATTACTGTGATTATTTTTTGCAATAGCATATTGCTCTGTGCATTCTGGACTCTGCGGACCACATCCACGCCTGGTGTAACGCCATGTTAATTTGCTGTGGCAATCGTTAATTGGGTAAGGAACAGCTGGTGCTTTGCTTTAAGTGAAGCTGATTGGGTCAGTAAGTAACTGTTTGGTTAAGTCATCTACAGCAGGTACAGCCTTACCTCTCCCTGTGCTCCTAGGGGGTTTCACTTCTTGTCCCAGTGACCCTTGGAGGAAGCAGCAAGATTTGGCCATGAAACATTAGGGAGCTTTAATCAGTGCAGTTCCTTTGGGCATTATTGCCTGAATTTTAATATTTTGAATAATAAAGGATGATTTTAAATTAAATTTGTGGGCTCACCATCTGTGTGTGCTTGGCCTTGTTTTCCTCTGCTTTGGCAGTCCCTTGACTTCATTCTTTCCAAGTTGCAGCAAAAGGGAAGAGAAAAGAGCGGAGAGCACTGATGGAGGAACCTTTTGTTGTTCCCTTTGTCCTGCAAGATCTTGGAAGCAACAGCAGCAGCCGCCTTGATTGTGGATGTGCTTCACAGTGCTGAGCACACAGACTGTGTGGGGTAGCAGGAGAGCTCATGAGAGGGAGAGGAGGGACCTCTGCACCCAGAAACATCCTGGTGGTTCAGCTCAGCTTCTCCATCCCAGCTCATCTGTGCTTCGCACCAGGCACTGACATCTCAGCTGAAGGAGCTTGGTTGGCGCACGGTGGCTTGGGGGATCTGGGGACAGGATGGCTTCCTGCAGCCTGTGGGAAAAGGGGCTTTTTTAGGATCAAGGGACATTGCTGCTCAGTTGTGCAAGAGCAAAAGAAGAGCATCCGAGACCACATAGAATGAGTTACGTTCACTGTATGGCTAGAGCAGGGCAGCACCCACTACCAGTACCAAGGAGATGTGCAAGGCTGCACGTGTGGAGGGGATGAGCAGGAGAGGCTTGTCTGCAGCGAAACCAGAGCAGTCAGGCTGTGGATTGACATTACAGATTGAGCTGAATCTATCTCTTGTGCTGCTGAAACGGGGGAGCTGCATCCCCTCTCCTGTCTCTGCCAGGCACACGCTTCCTCCTCTCACCTTGTGCCAGCTCCGACGCTCGTTTGCTTGCACAGTGAGTTGTTTTAATTCACTGTAGTGGCAGAAAAATTATAATCAGGAAATACCAACTAAACACTTCTTTGTTGACAAATCAAACTGGCTTTTCTTGGGATCAGACAAATGGCAATGCGAGGGCAGCTGGAAATTGCACTCCAGGACAGGGGAGGGTAGTATGAGACTGGTCCATCTCAGCCACAT
The DNA here is from genome assembly GCA_013398155.1 of Pedionomus torquatus. Classification (NCBI taxonomy): domain Eukaryota; kingdom Metazoa; phylum Chordata; class Aves; order Charadriiformes; family Pedionomidae; genus Pedionomus; species Pedionomus torquatus. The sequence goes on from VZRU01012306.1 coordinate 4,418, forward strand.
GGAACTGCAAATTCAGCAGATATCATCTTAAAACCCTCCGTGCCTTCACCCTGTCAGAATCTCTTGACCCTCCTGAGGGTTGAGAGCCCTCCCTGCCTTGACAACATCATCACTGCCTGTGCAGGCTCTGGATGGCCAAGGCAGAGAGTAGAAGGATATCTTGGGAAGGCCACATCCTGGGAGTTTGGGATTGTTGCAGGGAATCCTGAGCTCATTTCCCAATTTCCCACCTTACCACTGGGGCTGCACGGGGTCAGTTCCCTCCCTGGATTTGCTTGGTCACTGGGAAGCAGGAGGTGCTGAAGCCCTGATCCCAGTCCTCTCTGAGGACTCTGTAGGTACTTTGTTTAAAATCTGGCTTTGAAGAAACCCGGGTGACAGGCATGTTCTCAAACAGGGGCTTTAGCTGTTGCCAGCAGCCAGTTCCCCCTACAACCTTGCTGCAACCCCTGGTGCCAAGCACTGGGCTATGCATATATAGAAACACACACCCTGAAGCACAGCCAGCCGGGTACCCCCCAGCACAGATTGGGAAACACTTCTTTACCCTCAAAAGCAGCTCCTTCACTCACCAAGGCCTGGCTCCCCACACCCCGCTTTGCTTCTGGGATGTGTCCTCTGGTGTTCTGTCAGCCCATCCTTGAGACGGCAGCGATGATGAATTTGTTGGTCCTTTGGCAAAAACAAGAGCCCCGGAGGAGCATCGCCAGGGGCTCAGCATTGCTGCCTGGAGGGTGACGAAGGGGAAAGAGAGATTTCTTCCTGTGAGGATGAAAAACAAACCCAAACCATCAAACCTGACCTGACAGAACAAAAACAACCCCAACAAGTACCTCATAGTCAGAAAAGCCTTTTAAAGCCTCATGAATATTTAGCTTGTCCTCATGTAAAATATATGACTTTGTGTAAGGATCAGGCAAAGGAGGTGCATGATTTTTTTCTGATTTATGGGCCCAGCAACGGATTATTCATAGCAGAGCAGCTGTGTGGAAAGATTCATCCACTGCAAAATGTGATTGTACATCAGGCAGTGTGAGGGAACAGAGCTATGACTAATGGCTACTTTACATATAAATGAGAAGGTTTGCGCTAGGAACTGTAAAAAAAATACAATCGTTCAGCTGACGGGCCCGGCCTCTTTATCGCAAGTGCTGCACAGGGGCTGGGGAAAGACAGGAACAAGCCTGCCTGAAGGCGCTGCCTTCCCTCACATCCTCCAACATGCAATAAATAAGGCAACAGCAGCCAAGACTTCCAAAGGGCCAAATATGTTGCTGGTGTCGATCTGCAGGCTGTGATGGTGGGGGGGAAAAGGGGGTGGGAGGCAGACATGGCTTCTCCCCCTTCCTATGCCCCTGGAATTCTCCCCTGGTCGGGCTGGGGTGGACCCCTCTTTGAGCATCCTGCTGGATAAGCAGAGGGGCAGTGCCAGCCGGGGCGCTGGGCACAGCCCCAGCCTAAGCCCTTCGCTTCCCCTCCCCGCTGCGATCACAGCCTCCCCCACGCTCCCTCCCCTTGCCGAGACGGGTTGTCTAGACATTGCAGATGTGGACAGATGTTGGGGCTGTAATTTATAACAATGGCCTCCAGAAGGCAATTCCAATTTGTTTCGCTAAAGCTTTAAGTTACAGACAGCAAGATCTCCTGTAAATACTCTTGACTTACATAGTAAGTACACAAGAGAGCTTTCCTGGCGAAAGCCCTCTCCCTGCAGCAATTATAGCTTTCCCTGTGCCTCGGATGGACACTACAATTCATAGGTCCAAATGCAATTGCCCTCTGCTATGGACCCCACAAGTCTGAGAGGGACCTGAGTTCCAGGTGCTGACACACGTGCAGTTCCGAGGTCGCTTCTGCAACATCATTCACCTGCTGAGGGGAGGCGGTTGGGATCCCACCTGCAGAGCCAGTCCCCATTGCTCTGCCTTCTTCATTGGGCACTTCATTTGGTATCTGAAGGACAACTCAGAAAAGGAAATTGTCCCAGTCTTCTTAAAGATTCCCTGGAGGGAAATCTCTCCTGAAAGCAAAAAGACTCTCACAGGAGATGTTTCCCTCTAGGGAGACCTTTAAAATCCAAAGAGAAATGGAGCCCACATCCTTGCCTCTGCCCAGATTCTTACCAACCTGGTTCAGAGCAGCTCAAAGTAGGCATCACAAGCCCTTCTTCCTCCAGCAGACACCATGCAATATCCCAAACACACTCCTCTTGCTGCTCTAATCTTCCTGTTAAAAAGACAGTCAGGGTTCCAGCTTGGCAAACCTGGGGCAGATGCCACCACAAGTGAAGGGCACACTGAGAATGGTAAGCACCTGCAGCCACGGAAGAGGAGAGCACCAGGAAGGCTACCATCACAGCCAATAAGTTGGTGGAATTCAACTGTTTAAAGCCTTGCTTCTGACAAGGGAGAGAGTGTTTCTCCAGCAACTTTTCATCGGACCTACAGTTCTGCTTGTCCTCAACTTAGAACTTTGGTTTTCTTGTAAAGTCCAAGGGGAAAGAATAGGACCCTGTAGCAATTATTTGCCCCTGCAATTACGTTTGTGCAGGTTGCTCCTAAATTGAGCAGCGTGGACTTTCTCTGCTGCTTCTCAAGGACACTCCAGTGCTCTGCAGTGACTGTATTGGTGTGAAGGTGCATGAGCGCCCAGGGCGACTTCCAGCGCTGAACTGGGAGCCACCCCAGCAGTCCCTGATAAGTTACAGAAGCTGGTACTAATAAGCAGGAGCTAGAGAGGCCCCAGAGATCCCACTCTGGAACTGATTCGATCACGCTGGGTGCGGCACAAAGCAGGTCACTGTCCAGAGAACTAGCAAACTCATTCGTTTCAGTCTACATAGATTTCCCCCTCCATGCAAGGATCTTCATCCCATTCGCTTCTATGGCTTGGCCATCAGACTGGTGAGGACCTGTAGAGCAGCTCCACAGGGGTAAGACCACAGGAAAACAGAAGCGTGAGGTTTCCTCTCACATTCAGAGGTGAAGGCCACATCTGGAGACCGGGGTATAGCATATGACTGAAATCCCACCTTCAAAAGTCCCAGGCACAGGGCATCAACCAAGAGGAAGTTAAATAAATATATATACACACCCCAAAAGCATACAGTGCGTTATACACAAAGCAGGGGAAGGTTGGGAAAGGTTGTGCCTTGGAAATTCCCAGTCTCCATCTCGGAACTGAAAGCTGGAGCACAGCCAGCCACTACAGCAATTTCACCCAGAAAGCGAGGTTGTGGAGCAACATGACCTTGCAAAGCCCAAGGGCCACAAAGCGCTTCGGTTAAAACATGTTTCCAAAAGGTTTGGTTGCGATTAGAGACGGGTTCCCTTCAGATATGCAGCTGAAAGTCTGCAGCCGTGTGCCACCCTGGGGGAGTCCAAAAGAGAAACCCACTGGTCTCCCAGAGGGGTGGGAGCAGAGACCAAACCAGCACAACCGCACTTTGCAAAATTTCTGTCACTTTTGTTCCAGAGTTTGCAATTAAAGCAATGGGAAGCGGCAGTTTTCAGGTTTGTAGCCAAATTAAAAAGTCTTCCTTTCCCCAGCCCCCGAAAGTTTAATTTCAGATTTAATGAAACATTTAATTTGAAGCAATAGATCTTAATTTGCAGGGAAGCAATTTTTTGAATTAAAGTAAATAAAGTAATAAATTATTTATTGTTCTTTAATTTGGAATTTTTCAGCAGAGCAATCAGCTGAATTCAAGGTGAAGCAGATGTCTGAGCCTCCACTTACCTTCATCAGCAAAGAGAATATTTTATGCCTCTTTCAACCTGGTGTGGGACAGGAGAAGGTTTTCTAAGAAGGGGTCAGGCTTTTGGCACTCTGCTTGTTTTGCAGCTATAAAGCCACAATTCCGTACCGCTTTGCACGCCTGCAGGTCCCGGTGCTGAGCAGGCTCAAAGGTGCTGCAGCTCAGCCCAAGGTGGGCGAGTGGTTTCATCTGTGGGAATCCAACTTGGAGGCTTTTCCATGCCCTGAAGAACACGCAGGGATTGGGATCCACGAGTGGATTCACTCCATGTTTACTTTAAAAATGGGAAAGAGCGCAAGCCTCTCAAGTTTAGGTTACCCTCCCAAAACGTATTCCAGTTGTGCATTCCATACCTGATACCTGCACCCCATCCAGCTGCTGTTAGCCTTGGCCTGGACCCAACAGATTTTCACGGGAGGGCACCGGGTCAGCACAGGAGGGACAGGACCCGTGTCTCACTTGCACGCTCTGTGCCCTGAGCCACGTTCCAAAGTAAAATGCAGACACAAATGCTACCTTTTCCCAGCCACTTCAGAGCTACATCCCTCCTGACATCGTGAGTCCATGTGGGACCCCTACCTACCAATGGAGTAGGAAGCCAAGGTGGCACAGGTGACCCCAAGGGAGTGAAAGAGCCAGACCCTGCAGCTTCCCTGGCAGATGAGGGGATGGGGTGGCTTTGGGACCAGCCAACCCCATGGCCACAGAGCCTGGGGACAGCACTGCTGTTTCCCTGGGGCCGGACTGGACGGCTCCTTCCCCTGCTTGCTCAAGCACTTCCAATTAAACCTGGTGGAATTCAATCTCTTACTCTTAATAAACTTCCCTGTTTCCTTGCCAACTCCCCTCCGGACACCAAGACGCTATTACTCCAAACACAACAGGAAAGGGCTATTTTTTTCTGCAAACTTTCTGACTGAAGAGGCAAGCACAATCCCCCCTAGCAGGATCCGAGCCATTAGGATCCATGAAAATTAACTGCAAATAAACATTTGGGGAGGGGGGGGATGGAGAACAGGGCTGCCAAGCCACAGCAGAAGGGTTATGCACACACATACAGGCTTCCCAAGACAGACAAACACCCCTGGACACTGACCGGTCCACGTCGGCACATGGGACCCCAATGTGGAAATCAGGATCTGGCGTTCTGCTGTGAGCACGTGGATCCCCGGGGATGCTGCCCCTTACTTCCACACCACCCCAGCTTCCCTTCTCGTGCATCCCCAGGCGTGCAGTTCTGGTGGTGGGGATGATCCAACAGCCCCTCGCCTGTCGCTGGCACCGCTCAGCGCACGCCCCCGAGGGAGCCCTGCGGCCCCCCCTCCTCCAGCCTGGAGTCCTCATCCCCACCTTCTGCATCTCCATTGCACAGGCCCGGAAGATTAATGCAGCCATCTCCCCTTTCCCAAAGCCCTGGTCGCAGCTTTGCGAGGCAGGAGCCTCCTTCTCCCGCTCTCCTCTCCCTGACAGATGCCTCAGAGCCTGGGGCCGCAGTTAAGGTGACAAGATTCAGCAATTCTTTATGAACATTTCATTCCTGCTCGCTACACGACGTAAATTAGATGGTATGTTACATTCGGGCAAGAAGCACGATATGTCACTGTGGCGCCGGCCCATTGGATGGAGAGGCTAATCCTGCCGTGAATTTCATTACTGCTTTTATGCCGTCGGAATTAGCTCGGTGACAGCGAGCCTGATTGTCTTTCACTAGGGGTTTGCCGGGGCGCGGGAAGGCTTCCTCCCTGATGGGAGCTCTACAGAGTGACCCCCGCTCCGTGGCCACACGCCGTCCCTTCACTGAGGCGGGGACAGAGCAGTGTCCAGCTCTCAGGGAGCTCTGATATTCCTCTACCCCACTGCAGGGATAAATAAGGTTGAAGGAGCCCCTTGCACATATGGGTGGTCAGGATGGTGGTAACCACCACTCCCTGTAATGGGAAGGTGTTGTATACACGCACACACACCCATCTCGACTTTACAGGCATGTAAGTAATTATCTTGCCATCTTCTTCTTCGACAGTGGATTCCTCTCTTCTCCCAGGACACATCAGGCCAGGTACCAGCACTCAAAAATGTGAAGCCTGGAGCCTGAGCAAGCCAGGGATGCAGGCTGTGATCCATGCTGCAGCTGCACCAAATGCAGTCTTTGTGCCTACATTTCATGAAATTATGGAATTCTCAGTTAGAAAGGGCCTCTAGAGCTCATCCAGCCCCACTCACCTGCTAAAGCAGGGCTGCCCAGAGCACATCCCTCAGGACTGCAGCCAGGAGGGGCTTGAAGGTCTCCAGAGAAGGGGACTCCACACCCTCCCTGGGCAGCCTCTGCCAGGGCTCTGACACCCTCACCTTAAGGAAGCTTGGGGGTGTCATTCCCTTGGCCACTGTAAGAGACGAAGGAGATGCCCAGAGCCATGATCCCATCACTGCCACAGGCTCCTTACGCACCGATGCCCAGGCTCTGTTGGGCTGAGCTGCCTCCTGAAGCATCCTCATGGAGAATACCAGAAGTCTGGGTGTCTTGAAGCAGGTGTTACTTTTAGTGAGGGAAGCTGGATGACTTGAACCCATCCTGCATCTATCCCTGCATCTTTCCCGTTACAGAGCTACTGCTAATCAGGGAGCAAAGCCAGGAACAGACACACAGACACACACAAAAAACAACTTCACAAACAGCCCACAACAAGGTGAGATCGCTGAAAGGTTGAATACCAAAAGGGTGGCCCCAGGCAAGAAGTGGCAGAGAGAAACCTGGGAACTCTCTGAGAGCTCAAGTGGAACACAGAGGTGAGGCTGGCTGCAGGAACACGCTGTGGCCATTGAGCAAGTTCTGTCCCCGTTAAGACAAGGGGTCTCACAAACGTGCCCGTCCTCTGATGCCACCTCCAGACCCAGCCAGCAGGAATCCCCTGAACCTGAGGGGTTCATAGACACCATGACTTGGTTTCTCCAAACCTAGCTTCTGAAAACCCTTTCTCCCTCAGGCTGTGGCCACGACAGGCCCAGTTCATTCCTCTCTATTTTTATGTCCTCTCCCACCCCTGGGTTTCACCCCCACCAGCTCCCTTTGCTACTTCTCTCTCAAGCTTAGGTGTTCCCCATCCACTTAACCAGCAAACACACATGTGCAAACCCACGCCTGCCCATGTCTTACTGAAGCACTTGACTTTTCTGCTGGTGTCTCCCAGCGCTGCTGCCATTTACAGGGTTTAAAATGTCAGCGTGATACCCTCCAGGGGTCCAGAGGATTGAGCTGCAGAACACTTGAAGGTTGCGGATGATGTTGGCGAGGGCTGCCAGGCTGATCCAAGCGGTTCTGCACCCTAGCACAGGTTCAACAACAAAAGTGCAGGGATAGAGGGATAAATTGATCCTCACTCCCCATCATCCCAGTGCATCCCCAAAGCTCAGGCTGCGTGACTCTGCGTGGCTCCAGCCTCCGACCCTTCAGTGCTGGGTACAGCTGCTGGAAACATGCACAAGAAGCTTTAAAGCCAAAGAAGCAGCAGGAAAAAAAGCTCCCATGACATTTCTGGGCAGAAGGTCTGGGCATATATACTGCAGCTCCTGAAGTGCTCTGTACCACCCGACAGACCCCTCTGCTCTCCTTTTAGCTGTCCCAGCATCATCCCAGGGCAGCTTTGGGTGACCCAATGCTGGAAGCAGCAGAGCAGACTCTTCCTTTCAGAACAGTCCCCCAGGACTAAAGGAGTCCTGCTGTGCTTGGTGCTGTACAACCACAGCATGGGGGAAAAGCTCTCCTTCTCCCAAGCAGGAAAGCTCTGATCTATGGCTTCCAAAGGACTATGTTGCACCAGGTGGAAGACAAATCCACCAGTCCATGGTGTCACCAAGGGCCAAGTTAGATTGAAACCCATCCCTAAGGGCACATCTGAGAGCAGTACGGCTCCAGCTGTGCCGCACAGCCTGGAAATCTGGAGAGAGCCAGCAATACCAAGATCTGGAGCTGTGCTCTGGGCTCTTGGCCGCCTCCTCCAGCTCTCAGGACAGCAAGGATGCACAGCCTTAATGCGCATCTATTAGTCAAAGTGCTCTCCCCTTAGGTAAGCACTTTGGGAAGCTTGCCTAGTCCCTCACAGTAATACTCCATTAGTCCTTCACTCTAAACCTAATTAGGGGGAGGAGGAGGAGGAGAAATGGGAGGGGATGGGGAAGAGGGGGAGGAAGTTAACAAACCAATTTGGGATGATGGACTGCATGAGAGGTTTATCAAAGACAGGAAAAAGAGTAAAAGCAGACAAATCTCAGATGTTTGCAGGAAAAGTGCCTGAAAGGTACACAGGAACAAAATGTGGTAGAAGAGGGCTCCTGAGCTTTCCCCCAAGGAGGGGGCAGGAGGCAGCCTTTCCCCTTTGGGGAGGCGAGGCAGCACCCAGAGCTTGGACGGAGATGGCAACCTGCTGGCAGCAGCTCTGAGGGTTTGCTTTGTTGATTTCAACTGGGATGAAAAGAAAGCAAAACAATTAGAAATGAGGATAGAAATTGATATTGTATCCATAGCCTTCTGGCCAGAGATTTCCTCTCCTCCACAACCAAGTCAGACACAGAGATGCCCACAAAGAGCAGGACCTGGGCAGGGGCAACCAAAACAGCTTTGGGGCACATCATGAAAGGTGGCACTTGAACCCCAGGGTTCTTTTTCTGGGGATTATTGGGGTCCGGGCATCACTGTCACAGCAATGTCAGTCACTACTTTAGCCAACTGGGGAGTTCTCCCTGAACCTGAAAGTACCCAAACCTGGAAGGGGCTCACCTGTGATAGGGGACAGGCCCTAGGTGGGTCCAGCAGGAATAAGTCACTGGAGAAAGCAGCTGTTTGGGAAGCTCACAGCACATGAACTCCCCTCAGCCCAGCTCCGTCAGCCCCTTCCCAAATTGCCCCAACGGCAGGAGCGAGGGCAGGAGAACTGGGTCGCAGCCTGCCCCAGCCTCCAGCCAGCCCCACCAACGCCCCCAGCATCACTTCTTTCCCCTCCAAATCTCCCCTCTCTTGCCGTGCCAGTCGCCTGGGCTTCGGGCTGAGCCTGTTTCGCAGAGGCAGGTCTCCCTTGCAGCAGAGAGCAGTCTCGGCTGGATTTGCCCCAAGAGGCGAGGAAGCCTTGGACAGATCATTCATCGTGCAGCCCAGCGCAGCCGAGACAAGGCCAGGAGCTGTGCAGAGCAAAAATAAAATAGTCACCGGGACTCCCCATATCATATATATATCAGCCAGCAACGGCTCCATCGGGAACAAAGGTATTCAAGCATTGGAAAGAGAGTGCTTAGCAGTAAAATAGGTCCTGGAAGCCCTCGGGCACTATTTACTAGGGAATGAATCTACCTTGGTGACTGATTGCAGCCTTTTAACCTGGATAAATCAGATGACAGATAAGAGCGTCTCCCAGGTAGCCCTGCCGGCAGGTGCCTCCATTACAGCCCCATCCATTTCAGCCAGCCCTGTCACCCACCGGGGGACACGTCCCCTGCTGTCTGAGGCGAGCCCCGGGTGGGGGGATCAGCGGGCAGATGTACTCGCTAGTTTTTGGAGCACCTCTGCTCTTCTTTGTATGGCAGGGAAGGCGAGGGGGCCTTTATCTGAGCTGCGATGCTCAGGACTCAGCCCTCCCTGGCTCTGAAACCGCCCCCCAGCATCCCACACCCCAGCACTAGGGCACCGCTGGGGGAGGTGGGAAAAGGTGTCCCCAGCGTGGATTGCTGGGGTACACCAGCCCAACACGCTCTTCTCGTCCACAGAGATGATTTTCCAGGCGGCTCGCAGCAGAGCCCCTCGCAGTCCCTGCATCGGCCCATCTCCCAACTTGAGGGAGAGCAGAGATAGGGCCACCCCCAAAGCCACCCCCAAAGCCACCCAGACGGCAGGAACGGCCACCAGCTGGGGAAGTTTGATTTCTAGGAGGACACTGAAAAAGCCACGAGCTTTTTCAGGCAGGAGCGAGCAGGCAGCCCGTCCCATTTTGAGCAATGCCCTGCCTGCCACACCACAGCACCTCCTAACCAGGAGGGTTCAGCACCAGCTTTTGCTGCAAATGTCTGTAACGATGCAACCTCCCTGCCCCGTCCCAGGGACAGTGTCCTGATACCTGTGTGGGTCCCCAGCAAAGCGACTGGGAGCAGTGGCGATGCTGCACAGCAGCTCTGTGAATGGGGTAAACCCCTGACTTTCAGGCTGAGGGTGCTGGGTGCTGGTGCCCCCACGCTGCCAGCTCAGCCCTTGCCCAGCCTGCTGCGGTGAAGCGCTGGCACAGGCCAGCAGCGGCAGCAGGGTTGGCTCCGCACAGTCCATCACCCCCAATGCACAGCGAGAGACCTGCAGCAGAAATTTGGATGTCACTGCTCCTTCTCTGTTTTCCTGACTGGTTCTCCTCTTCAGGTGTTCAAAACTTGAGCAAGACCACTCACTCCACATCCACAGTTTCAGCCAGATGCCCACACCTGCTCTCTGCAGACTCTAGCCACTCTCTTGCCCCATTTCTGGTCTGAATTCCTCTTATTGCTTCTTCAGGCACCCTTTGCGGGACCCCAGTAACCCTCCCTGCAGCTCTCCTGGCACAGCAAGGAGCCCTGCTCAGGAACATGGGCATTTTAATAACTGCTTGAGCAATTAATTTTTGATACACGCCTTTACCTTTTTGAAGAGGGGAACCAGTCCCTTCCATGCTGCAGGTCACCCACAGGCACCTTCCTAGAAGGTAGAGCAAGGACTCTGCCTCCTTCCCTCTCCTGCTTTATAGATTTTTTTAGGGAGAATAAGAGGCACAAACAGGTGTTTTTGCATCTTCTAGCCCAGCCCTCTGCTCTGCCAGCACAGCTCCCACTGGGGCCAGCTGCTGGTGTTTAAGAGTTAATTACCCACCCTGAGATAATAACCCTAACGAAGGCACTGGGTGGGGAGAAGTTGAAGTGTTTGGCTTTGGTATGGAGCCTGGGGTTAGAGACCCGCACGGTGCTCCAGCCCATCACTGTCCCCAAACAAGAGACTTCTCCTGAAAACTTTGGTGGCAGAAAACAAGTGTGTGGGGGGTCAGGGTAGAGGGATGTGAGTTAAGCTTTGGCTTTGTATGTTGGATCAGCATGGCTTGGAAGGGGCAAGACCATGACTGGTTTTCTGTGTCTTGGTGTGGCAGACTCTGGAGGGGAAAATGGGAAACAGAATCAAAGTGATGCATCTCGTCTGAGTTCCCGTGTGTCGGGGGGCTCCCCTCCACCNAGAATGTACGTGGAGATGCTCAGGCTGCTGGAAATCACCAAAATCAGGCAGCAGCCCTTTCTGGCTTGTTTAAGCCCATCGGGCTGCAGCTCTGGAGGTGCCTAAATGAGCAGGAACCCTGGGTCAGTTATTCCCTAAAGGCTGCAAAGGATTTTCCTCTCCACGATAGCCCTTAGTGACATTGGCAGCACCTGGACATGGATGAGGAGGGGTCTCATCCAGCAACTTGCTTTTCAGAGGGAAAATCCGAGTAATTCCTTGGGACAGCCCTGCTCTGTGCAGTGGATTGAATCAGGGA
>VZRU01012306.1:29410-39753 GCA_013398155.1 Pedionomus torquatus
AGGGTGGGGGGCAGCCAACCCCCAAACGCAGAAGCACGGATTGAAGAGCGGTCGGTGAACAGGACCGATGGACCAGCATCAGGCCACTCGCAGCATGGGGAGCCCAGTCCAGCCACTGCTCTAAGAATCGCAGGATCATAGGATTGTCTGAGCTGGAAGGGACCTTTCAGTTCATCTACTCCAACCCTCAACCTAACTCGGATAAAAACCACCACTAACCCATGTCTCTAAGCACTAGGTCTGCTTCACTGAGAGGGTGGTCAGGCACGGGAACAGCCTGCCCAGGGAGGTGGTGGAGTCACCATCCCTGGAGGTATTTAAGAAACGTATCTGAATTATTCTATTATTCTGAAATTATTCTAATAATAATATTATTCTGAAATCTGAAATTATGCTATTATTTCTATTTAAGAAATGTATCTGTAGTAGCATCTGAAGGAAGCCTACAGGAGAGGTGGAGAGGGACTCTATGTCAGGAACTGGAGTGACAGGAGAGGGGGTAAGGGTTTTAAATTGAAAGAGGGGAGATTTAGGTTGGGTATTAGGAAGAAATTCTTTGCTGTGAGGGTGGTGAGAGCCTGGCCCAGGTTGCCCAGAGAAGCTGTGGCTGCCCCATCCCTGGAGGGGTTCAAGGCCAGGCTGGATGGGGCTTGGAGCAACCTGGTGTGGTGGGTGGTGTCCCTGCCCAGGGCAGGGGGGTTGGAACTGGGTGATCTTTTAGATCCCTTCCAACTCTAACCATTCTGTGATTCTATGTGGCACTTCAGGGCATGCTCTAGTGGCTGCGATTGTTGAGTTGGGTGATTTGTTTTGTGGGGTTCAGTTCTTTTGTGGCTTTTGTGTGTGTGTGTGTCTGGTTGGACTCGATGATCTCGGAGGTCCCTTTCAACCATGAAAATTTTGTGATTCTCTCTACCCACCAAGCCATCCAACAGCTAAAGCATCTGTGTAGATGGGGAGGTTATACCCCCAGCTCCGCTATCAGGGCTCCTCTGGTCTGCTCATCCCAGTTAAACCAGGCAACACCATCAAACTTGGCTCTAAAAACATTCTGGGATCTGCTGAAGAAGGGGAGATGGCAGGAAGTTGGGGCACAGGTCCTCAGTCTGATTCCATTGACTGCTCCTAACCAGCCCTGTGATTTGAACCACTCGCTTCCCCGCTTTGTTAAATGACCCTCCCCAACCAGCAGTTTGCTGGGCACAGCTCCCCAGAGTACGTTCTCTTTGGGCTTTATCACCTGCTGCTATGAAGCAAAAAAGAAAGAAATCCCAAAAGCAGAAAGCAGCCAGTGAGACCCTGGGGACAGGCTGTTGGAGAGACAAGAAGAAACAGCTGCTGGAGCAGGTAGCAAGGGATGAAGAAGGAAGAGTGAGGAAAGCCTGAGTACAGCCTGAACACAAAGAAGAAAAGAGGAGAAAGACCCCATTTGAGAGGAAGTCCCAAATGGGACAAGTCTACAAGCTCCTCGGAGCCCACCATGGGAAGAAGGGCTAATGTTGCTCTCTGTCAGCATTTTTTTGCTCCTGATCCCAGAGGCTCATTTCTGCTGATGGAGAGCCATTTGTGTTGGCGGGGATCTCCAGGGTGACGCCAGCTCCCATCCCGCTCCTGCCCGCACCAGGCATTTCAAGCCATCGCGAGCCTGGAATCCATACGTTGGGGCTCAGCTGTCAGCGGGGCGCTGGGGAGGCTGACAGAGCACAGCTGCTGGGTCCAGTACGTCCCGTGGTGGCTGGTGCTAGCACGCTACGTTTCACGGAAAATCTCTGCTAGGTTTTCCAGAGGCGGCTACCACTTCAGCGCTGCCAAAATACTTGGGGAAAGGGAGTTTCTCTTCAGGACAGGAAGTATCACTTCCCTCTGTAACCCCTCGGGGGGGAATTCAACCCAGGGCCCTCGGATTTGAAGGACAATCTTTAATTCTGTAAAAGACCCAGCAGCCGATCCGTGAGATAAAGCCAGCAGCAGTGAGGGAACGTGCTGCGTTACATCAACCTGTCAGGCAGCAGGTCTGCGCCGTGCTGGACTCGCTGCTTTCCACCCGGGCAAATACAGCCAACGGTGAGATCCTCATTTGTTCCTCGTGTGATCTCAAGCCAGGGGTGCAGAATAACTCCTGGAAAGCTCCTTCTGACCTTTGTATGCCTCCCTGCTTCTTGTCTGCTTCCATCCTCCCCTCAAAACAAGGATAAAACCCCAACAATCTCCATATCTCCTCCTGCAGCACCCCCCAGCTGGGGGGGTTTTGCTCCATGTCTCACACATTTTATCCCAACCATGGGTTGGTGCAAGGCTTTGCTCATGGAGAGCTATGGTGGGGTCTGGCTGGGCATAGGGTGCTGTAGGTTTGGTGTGGTTTGTAAATTGTAGCTTGGGCATGTTTAGTTTAGAGAAGAGGAGGCTGAGGGGAGACCTCCCTGCCCTCCACAGCTCCCTGAAAGGAGGGTGTAGAGAGGTGGGTGGTGGCCTCTTCTCCCGAGGGAGTAATGACAGTAGCAGAGGAGATGGTCTGAAGTTGCGGGAGGGGAGGTTTAGATGAGATCTTAGGAAGAATGGCTTGACTGAGAGGGTGGTCAGGCCCTGGAAGGGGCTACCCAGGGAGGTGGTGGAGTGACCATCCCCAGTGGTGTTTAAGAAATGTGTAGATGTACCTGTAGTAGCATCTGAAGGGAGCCTCAGGAGAGCTGGAGAGGGACTCTGTCAGAAAGTGGAGTGACAGGACAAGGGGTAATGGTTTTAAATGGAAAGAGGGGAGATTTAGATTGGGTATTAGGAAGAAATTCTTTGGTGTGAGGGTGGTGANAACCCAATATGTACAAAGATTAACCCATGACTGAGAAGCCTGCCGTATGAGGAAAGGCTGAAAGAGTTAGGTTTGTCCAGCCTTGTGAAAAGAAGGCTTACGGTGGACCTTATCACCACGTGCCAGTATTTAAAGGGTGGCTACAAAGAAGATGTAGACTCGCTTTTTACAAAGAGTCACATGGAAAAGACAAGAGCCAATGGGTACAAGTTACTCCTGGGGAAATTTTGATTGGAGTCCAGAGAAAAATTGTTCACACTGAGAACAATCAGTCATTGGAATAATCTCCCCAGGGAAGTGGTGGATTCCCCATCAATGGACACCTCTAAGATTCAGCCAGGGTGCTGAGCCGTCTTGTCTGGACGGTGCTTTTGCCAAGAAAGGGCAGATGAGCTGTGAGGTGCCTTCCAACCTGGTATTCCATGATTGATCTGTCCTCTGTTTTCAGATGTGTTCCTGCCAAAAGGCCTAGTCCCATTTCCCTCTCTCTTTGCTCATCCACAGGCAGCCAAACGTCACCCCTTCACCTCCTCATTCTCACACAGTATTTCCCTCTCTGAAGTCACAGGTCCATCCTTACCCACCTGTTTGTCTGTCCACCAAAGGAACAAAACAGTGTGCGTTTTTAGGATGGCAACAGCTGGTAAAATCCAGTGGCACCCTGTCCAGCTGCCCGTCCTTACAGAAGTGAAAAGCAGTGACATCAGATTAGCAGGAGGCAGGAAGCTCTGCAAGACAGTTCAGAGAGAAAACGAGGGAGTACCAAAAATTTGGGGAAGATAAAAGGTGATAGATGTCCCGTCTCTTCCCCAAACTTTTCCTCTTAGCCTCTTGCTGAACCCAATTACCCTAACTAAAATGAATGCGCTGTAATATGACAGACTTTTCTCTTTGATTAAGGACTTCCAGGCCTCTCGCAGGTGATGCGCTCTATAACTCATTGTAAAGATGGCTGCATTTTATAACCAATGAGCTGCATGGAGTTTAGGTTTTTTTTTTTTTTTGTTTTTTTTTTTTTTTCCCTTTCTCCCCCCTCTTCCCTCTTCCCTTGCTCTCCAGTTCAGATCGAACTGGGTTTAACTAGGCCTGAATAATTTAATAGAGTCATTATGCTCCTGTGTTTTTCCCTTACTGTCAACTGTAAAATCCATACAGTAGCTTCGGGAAATGGGGCTAATTTGAATTGATAATAGGAGACTCTGGAAAAAGTCATCTATTGCCGTGCAATGGTGGAGCAGATGCATGCTAAATCTTGTATAATGAAAGAATATGCTGGTGTCAATTATGTAAGAAAACGACTTTACAGTGGTTTGAGGCAATGGGTTAGCATTCTGCTTGATATTATCACATAAAGAAACACCCATCAAAACTTCTCATAAATATGGAACGGCAAGTAAGATTACATTATAAATTTGAATGTTATGAATGTGTATGAGAGAGACAGATCAAAGCAGGATACCCACCTCTCATAACTGCAAGTAAAAGAGGGCCGTATTTCAACATTTACACAACGCCGACACCAGGAGAGGGGACGGGGAGAGGGGCTGGGGCTGTGGCCCTCCCCTCCCTGCCCCAGATCCAGCGTCACGGGGAAAGCACCACCGCCAGGCACCCCTCTCTTAGTTACGAGCCTGCGTGAAACAGCAATTTGTCATCAGGCAAGGTGGCCGAGGAGGCGACGCTGCCGCTGCTGCAGGTGTAGGGGTGGCTTTCTCTTCAAGAGATGTTTGCGCAAGGATGGAAACTTCATGGCAGGCACTGAGCTCGGGGGGAAGCACCGCTCCCCTTTCGGAGTTTGCTGCTGCCTGGGAACTTGTTGTCGTTGGGAGAGGTTTGTTACGGATGCCAATTACGGTTCCAGTTGCCATCAGCCAAAGCCAGTACCAGGAGAGGACAGCACACTGCCGAGCGTGTGTTTGACTGCAGAAGGCTGCAGCAGCTCCTGTTAAGCAGGTTGTGCTGGGGAAGGGTCTGTTTCCCCAAGGGAAGAGCAGTATCAGCTCAGGGCACGATGGGGTGGAGTGAGACAGAAAGGATTAGCGGATATCAGAGGGGATTTGCTTCAGAGCAGATTCCCAGCACGTGCTAGAGGGAGGAGGTGCTTGGGGCGAGGGAATTCCAGGGCACAGAGTCAATGAACCACGTAACTAAATTCAGTTCCTCATAAAACATGAGCTGCACTGGATGTAGGGGAGAAAAGGGATGTCTGGTCTGAGCTGACAGAGGGGACCGGGGAGCTACGTGGCCGGTCACACAGCTCACGTCCAGCCTGGGGCAAAGCAGGTCACCTGCTGCAAACCTGCTGAGCCCGCGCTGCTGCCCACTCTAAATCCCCATGAGATCCAAACACCACCCAAGCTGCTCGCACGGCGGGGCTGTTGGTTACCCCGGCTCCAGGGCTGGACTGAAACTGGACCAGATCCAGGCTCCTTGCGCCCAGCTGATGGCTGAAACCTGTCCGTTTGCTTTCCCTGGGCTCCAGCTGGCCGGCTGCAGCCCGAACCCGTCAGGCTCTGTCAGCGTGGTGCGCTCCAGCTCCCGACACAAATGGGAGGCATGTGTGATACATCAATTTGCAGCTTTTCCCTCGTGCTCTCCCAGATGTTGCTGCCCTCCGCAGCCGGGACAGCTGAACACATCACCCATCCAGCCCGGAGCCACCCCGATGTGCCACAAGCTTTTAGCCACCGCCGCAGCAGCACGGAGGGAAACCAGCAGAAAGTGTAGATGCTGGGGTTTAAGTTGTCTTGGCACTTCAGGAGTAATATTTTATTAGGAGATAGGATATTAGGAAAGAATTCTTTACTGTGAGGGTGGTGAGGCACTGGAACAGGCTGCCCAGGGAGGTTGTGGCTGCCCCATCCCTGGAAGTATTTAAGGCCAGGCTGGATGGGGCTTTGAGCAACCTGGTGTGGTGGGAGGTGTCCCTGCCCAGGGCAGGGGGGTTGGAACACGATGATCTTCAAAGTCCTTTCCAACTCTAACCATTCTATGATTCTATGATTCTATGAAATAGACAGCCATCCAGCTGCTGCGGTGCAAAGGGACAGCTTTGGGGCTGCAGACAGTCAAACTGTGAGGGGTACAGCATGTACCTCTGGAGCATCTTTGCTATGAAGACCAGCAGAGAGAGCTGGGGCTGTACAGCCTGGAGAAGAGAAGGCTCCGGGGAGACCTTAGAGCAGCCTTCCAGGATCTGAAGGGGCTACAGGAGAGATGGGGAGGGACTCTTGGTCAGGGAGGGGAGGGACAGGACAAGGGGGAAGGGTTTTAAATTGGAAGAGGGGAGATGTAGATTAGATCTTAGGAAGAACTTCTTTGCTGTGAGGGTGGTGAGACCCTGGCCCAGGTTGCCCAGAGAAGCTGTGGCTGCCCCATCCCTGGAGGGGTTCAAGGCCAGGCTGGATGGGGCTTGGAGCAACCTGGTGTGGTGGGAGGTGTCCCTGCCCAGGGCAGGGGGGTTGGAACTGGATGATCTTTGAGGTCCCTTCTAACTCTAACCATTCTGTGGTTCTGTCTGCCATCTGACCTTGGCTTGCAGCATTTACGTTGTCATTTGCTCTCCCTTGCTGGCTGCCCTGCCCTTCAGCTGGGCATTGCTACTCTCGGAGCAGAAAGGGCAGATGGGAGCATGGCCTCCATCGCTGCCACCACAGTCATCAGTCTGCAAATTCACCTTCAGCAGCAGGTTATGCTGTTAGTGCCTTTTGCTGGCTGCTCCAGGGCTGGTGCATCCAGGAGAGGCAGGGTGGGTGGTGGGGATAATGCTGCTGCTCGTCATTCACCCGAGTTTCCTGTAGCAAATGACACCTCCACATGCTCTCGTTAGCACAGAGAATCAGCACAGCTTAAGTCATGTCTTGAATGGGTTGGGCCTGGTGTGGAAAGCTGAACATCCGACTGCCTTTTGGGACCTGGGAGGTGAAGCACGTCCCAGCAGAGAAGCTGGTCCACCTGGTTGAAAAAGCGGGGCTCCCAGTGCCAGCACCTCCACTGAGAGAAAGGCACGAGGCAAAGAATGGTGCCTCTCAACAGCAATGCCTGACTCGCATAGAAAACATTGCCGAGGCTGGGGACGATTGCTTTGAACACAGCCAGCACCACAGCTCCTTCTTGGACACAAGCATTGACTTTTGTCCACCCTGGCCCTGAGGGATGCCTATTTTAGCCTCTCTTTTCTCCGATGGTTACTTATCCGCCACTAATTTCCAGCCTACATTTCATTCCCTCTGCTTTAGCCCTGTTTGCTCCAGTGCCAGTGTCCTCTTTTAGCTTCAGCGGCTCTTTCCTGCTGTTAGCCCTGTTGACGTATTTATGGACAGCAATCGGATCCCCTCTCAGCGGGTGTCCTGCTGGGCTAAACAAGCCGAGCTCGTTCAGCCTCCTCTCACCAGAACTGATAAGGACTCCATTCAGCCTCCTCTCACCAGAACTGATAAGGACATCCCGCACTGAGGTGGTGCAGCTGCTTTGCTGCTGCAACCAGGTGGGAGCACATGTGGGAGCACATCTGATTCATACCACCCCGTCCCCCACACCTTGACTGCTGCCTTGGCCTTGTTAGGAGTGGGGGTAGACGTTGTGCTTCACATGTGCCCTCCAAGACAGAGATGTGTGTTCAGGAGTCACCCTAAGCAAGGCAGGTGCTTCAGGGCTTTTTTTTTTTTAGGGACAGTTTAAAACCTTCCTGGAGAAGCTTGGTAGGGAAATAGGGAATATGTGGACAATCTAGTGTCTGTCTACTTGAAAGGTGTGAGGACAATCCCTTCTCTAACTTTGTGGAAGGACTTCTTGTGGTGCTTCCCGTGCATACCTTACCTGTTCCTCCCTTGTCTTTTTGAAGAGACCCAGGCAACATCCTAATCTAGGAGAAGGGCAGAGTGGTGGGGCTTCCATCTCCCCCATGGCAGCAGGCGAGGAAAGCACCACCTGAAGATGAAGCTGGAGGAAGATGTACTCCCAGACCCACCTGCAGGAAGACTGGAGCTGCTGGGTCCATGCCACCAGATGGAGTTGGTAGGTGAGGAGGAGCGTTCCCTCTCTGGTTGCTTCACCCCGCTATTCTCTGATCTAACAAAGACGTTGGCTTTTAAATGTAGCTAACTTAAGAGAACGACAGCTTATCTGTCAAGCTAACATACAGCCCTCTGTGCTGGCTTTTGCCAGCAGCAGAATACCAGATAATTTAATATTCTAATAGGATTCGAGCAGCCCTTTAAACTAACAGGGTAACAACTCTATTAACTGGTACACAGGAAGGGAAAATGAGGTGCTGGAAAAACAGAGGATGCATCAAACTTAGACTTTGATGGAGGGGTTCACATCACCCCGACATTTGCTTTGTTCCCCAGTGCCTGCAATTTATTGCCTGGAAAAGAGGAAATATGTGTGTAGGATTAGCCACAGGCTGTGTGAAGGCGGTGGTGAGGAAGGTGATGCAGAAATCCAACCATCAAGGTCTAGTCTCCAGTATGGATCAATCCTTTGTGGTCTGCAAAAGTGCCCCAACTCTGGCTGGTGGGATCCACAGTTAGTGTAACCTGCCCAAAAGCCTGCTACCTCCGCTACCAACCTGGTCCCCTGTCTTTGGCTGAGTAATCTTGAGTTTAGCTGCAGTGGGGTCAGGGTCTGGCCAACTGAAGCCAAGCTTGGTACAGATAATAAGGACTCTGTAAATGAAGGTTAAGTCCAGCTCTGTAGAGTCAACTGGTAAATCACATCTGGATCCCAAAACAGATACTTAGTCTGGCTCCGAGGCAATCTACTGGCTCATAGTAGTTCTACTGCTCTAGCACTCATCTTTTGGATTCATAATTGCACTCATGATATGGTGAGACCTCAGCCCCTGCCAGTCCTCTTGTCACACTCACCAGACCTTCCCTCGTCACAGCGCTATTCCCTCTGGTGCTCTTGGGCCTGGGTATCGGCTGTCTTGGGCAGAGATGTTGGGCTGGTCAAAGTCCTCTCTCCCATTCATAATATCCATTTCTGGATCTTTCAGTGTTTTTTCAGTCCATCAGTTTTAGAAGTCACACAGCCTGCTCCACCATCATCCCATGGGGACATTCATCTTCTTTTCTTTTTCCCATGGACGCTTCCATAGAGACACATGCCTTGACCACCATTGCTTTTCTCTCACTGGCTTTTGTGCAGTGTTTGCATCTGATTTCCCATTTGGATTGCTGATTTCCTCTCCTCCCTGCTCATCTCCTCTGTTTCTACCCAGTAGAAAGCGCAGTGTTTGTTACCTATTTTGAACCCTACACAAAACATCTCCGCTCTGCCTTACTTGTAGGACCTCATTTCCACGCACATCCACCTGGCTTGTGGTGTCCCCGGTCTCTGAGAGCAACCCAACTTCTCTCACCTTCAATGGCAACCCAGCAGCTCATTGCTTTTGCTTCGTGAGAGATGGGTGGTGCCAGGGTGTCTCCGATGAGATCTGTGCATACAAAACACACCATCAGCTTCCATCTTCCCCTGCGACATAGCTCAGAAGGGCTCAAAAAATCAACCCTAGAGCAAGACGGCTAAAAGTATTTCTGCTGGACAACATTCGATTCTTCCAACGTTGAAAACATTTGCCTTTTACCAGGATTTCAGTTTGGAAGAGAACCCAGAGAAAAAGCTGGGTCAATGTTTGATGACTTCACTTCTGTATTTGCAGAAATCACTATGCTTGGTGTTTAGACACGACTTTTTGGTTTGAACATTTGAAAAGTATGATGCTTTTAAACCTTGACATTAAAATGAAATTAATTAATCTGATCTGAAATGAGTGTTCCTTGAGGACTTCCATTTGCAGACAGTTTTGAAACCAGCGAAAGGAGAGAGGGAACAAGATGGACATTTCTAATTAAGTGCTGCACATCTGGAACTCTCAGCTTTCCATCTCCTCTCTGGATTTTGCAAACTTCTGCACTTGGCAGGGCTCTGGCCAGCTCTTTCTGGTGCTTGATGCTTTAGAAACATGAAAATAGTAGTCCCAGTCCAAATCTCAAAGCTTTAGTTTGTATGTGGCCAAATGTTTGTCGTTTACAAGCATGGATTTTCTCCTAGAAAGCTGTTTCTTGCTATGTCTTTGTGCAGCTTCCATTGCACTTCAGCCTGTCCCCCCCCCCCAGTTTCCTCTAAAGACCCACTTGCTCTGCCACGCACCCCTTGTCTAACCCACCGATTCCTTGACTGTAAAGAACAAACGCCTTGCCTAAGCAGAATAGTGTTTTATTAATTTTATTTATTTTAATTAATTTGTTGAAGTTAAACTATTCAACGGGCTGGTTTAGGCACATTTTCTATTTTTTTAAAAAAAATAAAAAATAGAACATTTTGAATGTATAAGCATTTTGAAACAATTTACATGCTCTATAATGAAACAGTGGTCATTTTCTGCTTAAAAGCAGCTTTTTCTTTGTTTGATGAAAGGTTGAAAACTGAAAGCCAGTAATTCCAAGTGGCACGTACAAAAATGTTCCCCCAGCTTTCTGACCACACACTTCTGGGGACGGGAAGGGGGCTGCTGGGACTTACTTTGGGT
>VZRU01012306.1:44380-77810 GCA_013398155.1 Pedionomus torquatus
CACCACCTTCTGTTCACAGAATCACGGAATGATACGGGGTTGGAAGGGACATCCAGAGACCATCTAGTCAAATAGTCCAAACCCCTGCCAAAGCAGGTCTGCCTAGAGCAGGTTGCACAGTAATTTGTCCAGGTGGGGTCAGAATGTCTCCAGAGATGGAGATGGAGACTCCACCACCCCTCTGGGCAGCCTCTGCCAGGGCTCTGCTGCCCTCACAGGAAAGAAGTTCCTCCTCAGGTTTAGGTGGAACTTCTTCTGTTCAAGCTTGTGCCCGTTCCCTCTTGTCCTGTCACTGGTCACCACTGAAAAAGACTGGCCCCATCCTCCTGACACCCACCCTTGAAGTATTTCTAGGTGTTGATCAGATCCCCCTTCAGTCTTCTCCAGACTAAAATTACCCAAGTCCCTCAGCTCATACCAGCTGAGCTGTATGGTGAATCCATCTGTACTGTTTCCTGGAAGGAGCTGCTGTAGAAATAAACTCTTCACAATCCAGGGTATCTATAAATCCTTGAGTGTCCCCCACCTGCAGCAAGTGTCTTCCAGTCCAAGCCAGAAGGACTGTAATACCAGGAGAGGTCTCCTGCTTTTGAGTAGTCCTGCCCCGGACTTGGTAGCAGTCAGAAAGGAGGAGAGTTCCCTTATGAACTTAAGTTCCTTCTGTCTCTTCAGGTTTAAATTACAAACAAAAAAGTCACGGTTGCTGGACAGTTTCAGCCTGATTCAGATGGGTCAAGACACTGCTTTGCTTTGGACCTCACCCTTCCAGGATGCCTGACTTTTGCTCCAGAGGGTAAGTCGATCTCATGCCTGCCTGAGATGGGATGTGTGAAATCTTCCTATGAATTGCCTTAAGTCCAGGGGCAGACACATGAACCAAGCTGTGGCCACACAAGGCTGCAAGGCAGGTCACTTTCCCCCCACCCCAGTGTCTCATAAGAGCCCAGCACGCCCTTTTAGCTGAGCAATGTTTTTAAGATCACGGTTTATTATGATAGAGAGCAAATCCCTAAATGGGACCAAGTTTGGTCAGATGGCTGAGTCAGTTCAAGTGCCTTTCCAACAGCTAATGCTGAGCCCATTTTTTAGCAGGCCTGTTGTTCACCAGAGCAAAGAAGAAATGCTGGCACGCTTGACAGAGGTATGGTGTGAGCTAGAACAGGCAAAGGCCTGATCAGGTTAGATCTAAGATCCACACAGCCCTGCGCTGAGAGGATGCCTAATATCTAAGAAGAGGGTTGATATGCTGTGATGTTTCTCCGGAATAATTTCCCAGTCTTTGTTGATCTTTGGTGGGGGACTTCCTCATCCAAATGCAGTGGCTTTGTGTTTAACAGCAGCTCTTGTGGATTTTTTTCTTCATGCAATTTTTGGAGTTCCTTTTTGAACCACTTTAAACAGCTAGCATCCACATATCCCAAGGCAAGCAGTCTCTCAGATTAGCTATGCACAGCGCAAAGAATTTCTCTTTCCTTTTGTTCTCCTGCTGCTCTTGCTTGGCTGCCCTGCTTCTTTTATTGAAAGAAACAGTGAACAGTCTTTCCTTATTTACCCATTCAAGAACTTCCACCTCCATCACCCAGCCTACCTCTGGTCTTTCACCAGCTGGAGTGTCTCAGCTCATGCTTGGCAGTGCCAACTCTCTCACCACTCTTGTAGCCCTTCTGTGTTCTTCCTGAAGTCCTGCTAGATACCTTTTGAGGGGGGAGGCCAGAACTGCACTCTGGAGCAGTCTATTCCACTTTGCTCACAGCAGGTGGGACAATCAGAGGGCTGTGTGTAGTTCTTGGCATCACACTGTAACAGAGATAAAAGCTTTGGAACATCTGACCTTGGAAGGAAAATGAAGGAACTGGATTTATTTTGCCCAAAAACGAAAGGGCCAGAAGGCAGCAAGTAAAAAATATTTCTGTATATATTGTTTTTAGACAAGGACACAGATGGATTGCTCTCCATATTCAGCATGGGGACAAAACAAGGAGAGCGAGGCTCCATTTGCAGCAGAGATGATTTAGGTCAGATGTTAGGCAACTCCTTCAACTCTGAGCCCACACAAACCCTGGAACAAGCTGTCAGGGAGGGATGGAGCCTCTTTCACTGGCAGTATTTACAAGCAGGTTGGACACCCATCTGTTGGGAGGGTTTGGGGAGAGCTGTCTTGCAAGACTATCTATCAGGGTCCCTCCAGACTCATGTTTCTCCCTCCATGTTCCCTCTGTCGGACCATTCGGCTAGGACAGACCGTGCCATCCGGGGGCTGGAGAGACTCTGCCAAAGGCCCTGAGGGGATGAACAGCACTAAGAGGAAATCTGTGCAAATCTATTATCTGTACTCTCTGCCGAAGGCAGGGAGGATCTCAGTATCAGCCACATCCCCAGTGGGAACTGCCTTCTCACCTCCCTCTGCTCCCCCAAAATGTCACGGCTCTAATTACAGAGGAATCACGAAGGAAATTTGCCAGGGGCAATGTGGATTTTACTCATTTGCAGCCCCACTGGATTTTCTTTCTCAGTTTTCAGGGACTTTTTGGGAACCCGTGGGTCACAGGCTTAGAGCCGTTGGTGACAATTACATGCTATGAGCTCATGTCTCTTCCAGGATCACAGCATCTGGGATCAAGCTGAAGGACTCCATCCTCCTCGGCTGCATCAAGGTAGAGGTACCCACTCCCAGCTCTGAGCCAGCCCACGTGAAAATGCTTTGCTGCCTCCAAGAGTAGTGCTGCTATTCAAGCACTCATTCCTCAGGCTCTCAGGGAAGATGAGATGGACAAGCAATGAACCTCCTGCTGCTTAACGGATCTCACTGAGGACATTATTTGAAACCTGAGGCACATATTTTTAAGAGTTTATGCCAAAGGAGGCCACTAATGGCTGCTTCTGTCTCTGTGAGAGCAGGGTGAGGTCCCTATCCACATGCCCTCTTCACAGAGGCTGTGAAGAGGTGTATTGGCTAATCCAGATGTGCACGGGCCACCCAACACCATGGTGTCCCAGGCAGTCACTTCCACTCTGTGTCCCTGAGGAGCATCACATTCTGGGTGAAGGCACCACTGAACTGCTCTGCCAACACTGCATTTGTTACAGGAACCTTCATAAGTGACTGGGTTTAATTAATGTGTCCTCCGTGGGCTGTCAGGGCATATGATTCTATGATTCTATGTTAACTGCAGAGGGCCATCCAGGTTGCACTACTGATCCAGAGATGATGCTCAGTTCCACTGGTGTCCGCTGATGCCCAGGTCCCTCTCCAGACTTGTCTGCGTGGCCAATGCTGCACAGTCACTGTTGTGTGCTCTCCCTTCCCTCTCCTCGCCCATGCAAGGCATGGTCACAAAGCAACCCATCTTGGTGCACTTGTAAATGCATTTTACAGAGTTGTAAATGCTCTTATTGATTCCTCAGCCTTATTATCCTCACTGCTCAGCCAAGAATTAACTTCCATTTGAGGATAAATTATTAATCAGCCTTCGCCAGGTCTATTTCATAATCATTTCCACCATCCTGGCTGTCACATAAGAAGGATTTGCATATTTATTTTGCCACTTTTCCCCAGAACAGTACGTGGGAGCCCATGTTTACCTGCAGTCTCTTAAATCACTTTCCCTGCCCGATAAAACCATCGCTTTTAGACGGAGCAGGCCCCGCACAGCGCAGTCCACGGCCCTCTGATTCATTTACTTTGTGGCGCATTTTTGCAGGCAAACGCTTTTCCTTTTTCACTTCTCTGCTTTTTCACTGCTCATTTACGATACCCTGTAGGGTAAAACTGTGTGGTTTGTTCAACAACCCATAACAAAAATACACAAGCTTCCAGCCTGGTACCGACTGTCTTTGGTCCCTGGCCCAGCTTGCACAGGAGAGCATGTTGAGCCAGTATTTTGGCTTTCAGCAGCGGTTGGGTTGGGTTTTTTTTTCTCCCAGAGGGTCAGAGACAAGCTGCCCGCGTTCCCTGTGCGAGGCATGGCTGTGCTTCTGTGGCACCCCTCACTGGGAGGAGTGTTTTGGGAACAGCGGGGAGGAGCGGGGATGGGGGCACGGTGAAGCTGATGGCACCTTGTCTAGGAAGGGACAATGTTTACAGTCACGCTAAGTCAATGGTGGGGACTGAGCAACAACCAGGTCTTTTCAAGTAGCGGCGCCGAAACGGAGTTACAGGCAAAATCAACGCCTTGTGCAAGACTGAGGAGCAGGGCAGTGCTGGAGCCGAGGAAGGCCTCAGGAATGGCAGCCTTTAAACAACATGCAGGAAGCCACAAGCGGGCAGGTTCACCCCAGCGCCATCCTCGCCCTTGTGCCGTCCTCCTTACAGCTCCCAACAGGGTTTCTGTGTGGCAGCCAAGCGCGCAGGCCGATTCCTTCCAGCAGATGGTAGCAGGAGTATACGAGGGGACGGGCATCCTCACCAGGACCCCCGGCTGGACACCGGGATCCTGCTCCTCACAGCAAGGCTGAGGTGCCAGGGAGAATGGCCGCCAAGCAAGCAGAGCCCAGAGCCAAGGCACCCCATGGTGCTGCAGCCCTTCCTTGGCATCCAGGCAGTGGACGGCATAAGTTTAATGGAGTATTTGCTACTCCCACAGTGAATTCAGATATGAAATAGCAGGGGAATGTCTTTGTAGACTCAGCGGCCAGTTGGGGTGGGTCAGCCAAGATGGTGGCCGTGGCACAGGCCAAGATGGCGGCTGTGGCACAGGCCAAGATGGCGGCCATGGCACAGGCCAAGATGGCTGCCGGCCGTGGCACAGGCCAAGATGGCGGCTGTGGCACAGGCCAAGATGGCGGCCATGGCACAGGCCAAGATGGCTGCCGTGGCACAGGCCAAGACGGTAGCTGTGGCACAGTCTAAGGCAGCAGCCATAGCACTGGGCAAGAACTTATTTACAGCCCAATTGTCCCCAGGTTGCATTTGGAGTGTGGTTCTTCCAACTAAGATCTCGCACCCGTGTTCCCCCTGGAGGTGCCATGGTAGCAGGCCTCCTTCCTCCCCGCAGCTCCTCAGATGTGCTCCCATTCCTCTCCCCCTTTCTTTGCTCTGTTCTTCATCCTTCCCCATGTACATTCGCAGCTCTCCTGATTTATCACTGGCCATGATGACTTTCTGCATGTCTTCAGGTCCCGAATTCTTAGCACCAGGACACTGCAAGGAAAATTCTGTATTGTTGGTTTTTTTTTTTCGGCAGAGAAAGCTTGAAAATGTGATGTGAGTGCAATGGGAAGAGCAGGGACCAATCAATAGAAATCGAAAGAAGCCATTAAACAAGCGGCTGAACAGAAGGACCTGGATGGATGAGGTGTGCATGGTACATGGATCTGTTTCTCACGCAGAGACAAAAAAGATCCTTTAAGCAATTTGAGATGAGAGCAAAGTGGGGAGACCCAGCAGGGGGGTGGACAGGAGGATGCGCAGGGAGCTACCGATGCTAATAACATGGTCAGCAGCCGAACAAAGAGCGAAGACTGGCCATATCCAGCTGGGCGAATTAACAAGCAGGGCTGGATTGGGTGGGATTGCCCAGCAAGCTTCTTGGCACCCAGGCTGGTATGCCATGGCATCCACAACTCCACTGTGTCATGGTGGGACAAGCAGGAGCGAGGTGCAGCAAGGAGGGTAGATCCACAGCAAGAACATCAACTGCATCTGCTTTTCTAAGGGAACCTCTTATTTTGCAGCATAGTAAGTGGCCTACATTAGGCTTTTGGCAAGTACATGGAGAGGGTTCCTTCCAGAAGCCTTGCTGGTAACAGCCAGGTGTATAGTCTTGTATATACAGTACATATAGAGAGGTACAGCTCTGGTAGCAGGCCTGTCCCACCGGCTAGCAATGCACCTCATTCCTCCAAACCCGATGCCTTTGTCCCTAGCTCTGTCTGTGATTTATGGTTATTGCTCAAAGGGATGCAGTTTTGGCATTTAACTTGGGGTTTTCCTATGAAAGCAAGCTTTAGTCCCCCTGTTTGCTTTTATGCCTGTCCATCTCCTCCTCAACGACTTTTGAAAACTGTTGAGCAGTTTCAAGTGATTTTGACAGAAGGTTGGAGGTCTCAAATGTGAAGTTCTGACAGGCTTTAGGAAGATAGGTGCTTGAGAAGAGAGACCCAAAGTAATGACTTTGTCTGAGAGAAAGATCTCAAGCCATGAAAGAAGAACATTATCCCCTTGCTGCCTTCCTTTGCACTGCTCAGTGTAGCTGGTCCTCCCTGTTTCAACGGTTCTGCTGCAAAGTTAAGCCCCGGTTAATCTGGGAGAGGATGCGATGTAACGAAGACATGGCTGTAGCATGTCTAGCAGTTAAGCCAAGACATGTCTGTTCCAACAGCCGGTGGGCCCGGACTCCTGCAGAGCTTGTGTGCTGGTTTGCAAAGCTGTGTTGTTATATCCCAGTTGTAGCAGCTTCCCACCTCCAGGAGGTCAGGCTCCATTACTGTGCCCGCTTTCCCAAGACCCCCAGCGTGGGACCAGAGGATGGGGGCGCTCCTCTCATGGCAGTGTGGGGCTTACACGTGTCGGGTGCTGGAGAATGAGGAGGTCAGGGCACAGTGCTGGGAAGAGAGAAGCCCAGTCCTGCTGGGGAGGAAGCCATGGGACGAGTGTTGCTGTAGGTGACATTTGACAGGTCTGCGACATATGCTGTGTCCCACCACAGGCCCGGGCTGCCCCCCGAATCAGCTTCCAGCCTGTCTCGGCATGAGGTTAAATCCCTGCTCAGGGGCTGGAAAGCAGAGAAGCAGCAGATGGAACCAATCAATTTACCCTCCGAAAACTGATCAATTTGTGGGGACCCCTCCCCATGTGAAGGCAGGATGGGAACAGGGTTTGGCTACTGCATGCACACAGGAAAGATCAGTGGGCAGCCCATAATAAACCCCCAATGTATTTCCAGCCATAAAATGCTTGACGTGCCTTCAGAGAGGCTGTTGAAATCCCTGATTTGCAGCTGGCATTCATTTTCCATTGCAGGTAGTAAAAAGGCTTGGCCAGAGTGCTCAGATATTTCATCTTTGGGGTCTGTCGCCGTCCCCCAGCCACACGGCCAGATCGCCGGGACTCGCACGCCTCCTCCTCTTCCGTCTCGGGGCTCTCCTTTCCCTTCAAAGAGGATCCGTGCTGGTGCAGGTGATGGGAGGGCGAGATAACGAGCGGGAGTGGCGATTTTAGGAAGTAGTTGGGACATGTAAATCCTCGCGGGGGCTTCCTCTGTCAGAGGAGCCATCCGGGGAGCGGGGCATGTGCGAGCTGAAGTCATGCCTGTTAGGGAGGTATTTGTTCTTCTGGCCCCTGCGGCCCAGGCAGGTTGTCGTAACATCCCTCGAGCCAGGATCTGGTTGCAGCAATAAAGTTGGGCGGGTTGGGTTCCTGGCTGGGCAGGAAAGAGTTATTGATCAATGCCATGAATCCTTGCCACCTTCCTCCCGCCCCCGGCGTGGATGTAATGGATACCAGGAGAGGTGGGAAGGGAAGGAAAGCAAAGCTGGAAAGATGTTCTAGTCAGGAGTGGAAGGTGGGACAGCCAAGGCAAGGACATGGGGAGAGGTTAAATATGAACTGAGCAAAGCCCAGGACCTTTTTAATGTCTCCAGATCAGGTCTGCAGGTGGATGTGATTCCTTCTGTAGCTGAGCAAATGCATCTGCAAATACAGGAGGGAGCAAGGGGGTTATCATTCTTCCATCATTTGCTCAGAGGACATCCCAAGCCCTGATCTCTCCCTCATGTGCCCCTGGGTGCTCAGGCTGCAGCAGCTCTATGGGCTTGAATGTCTCCAGAGACAGAGACTCCACCACCTCTCTGGGCAGCCTCTGCCAGGGCTCTGCCACCCTCACAGGGAAGAAGTTCCTCCTCATGTTGAGATGGAACTTCCTATGTTCAAATTTGTGCCCATTCCTTCTTGTTCTGTCACTGGTCACCACTGAAAAAAGACTGGCCCCATCCTCCTGACACCCACCCTTGAAGTATTTCTAGGTGTTGATCAGATCCCCCCCTCCCTCTACTTTAGTCTTCTCCAGACTAAAATTACCCAAGTCCCTCAGCCTTTCCTCATCAGAGAGATGCTCCAGGCCCCTCATCATCTTTGTGGTCCTCTGCTGTACCCTCTCCAGCAGTTCCCTGTCCTTCTTGAACTGGGGAGCCCAGAACTGGACCCAGTGCTCCAGATGAGGCTCACCAGGGCAGAGTAGAGGGGGAAGATGACCTTCTTCAACCTGCTGGTCACACTCTTCTTGATGCACCCCAGGATGCCATTGGCCTTCTTGGCCACAAGGGCCTATTGCTGGTTCACAGTCACCCTGTTGTCCACCAGGACTCCCACGTCTTTTTCTTCAGAGCTGCTCTCCAGCAGGTCAGCCCCCAACTTGTATTTAGAAACAATTCTTTATGCTCTGGGGCTGGAGAGACAGGGAGGGTCCTGATCCAGGGTAGACATCTCACCACAGTAGGATAATACTGGGGAAAACTAACTTTGAAGGAACAATATACTCACATCTTGCATTGTACAGGATCTCCAGGGCTTATTTCCTCTCCTATAGTGCGGCTGGAATCAGTGGTGGACTATCGTTAGTTGCCCACTAGGGAAACCTTTGGCATGTGGCCTGAGACTCAGCACTTCAGCCAGCTACTCAAGCTTCAGCTTTTTGATTCTGACTAGATATTATTACTATAATAAGATTGATATTAGTAATACTCCTAACAATTGTGGTAATGCTAATAAAATAATATTGTGCTCTTCCATCCAAGGAGCTTGAAGCTTTTAAAGGAGATTAAGTCTCATGGCATCCATCCCACTTCAGGAAAGCTTATTTAGACAGCAGCAAAGCCTCCTCACCACTTTTGTGGAGTACAGTCTCCTCCAAGGTGGAACACAGCAGCTATTTATGATTATGCAAAAATGGCCCACAGCAATCTAGGCAAAGCAATGAAAGTAAATACCATATTCAGGGCAATTACAGGGGTTACAGGGAAGACAATGTACTTGGACACTCGGTTCAATGGCTAGGCTGTTAGATGTATTAAGGGACTTTTAGCAGTGTTCAGAACCTACTGTGGTCCATCACTTTGGCAGAGACAGCAGGATGGCCTCTTGCCACACTCTGGGCATCCATCTGCTCCTCATTCAGAAAGCAGGAAAGGCAGTTAAGGCACACCTTAACTCCTGCCCTGACATTCTCCAGGAGGCATTTCTTCAGGTGCTAACTTGGGGCTGTCCATTGAGACCAGCAACTTGGAGATAGAAAGCTCCTTGGCTTTTGAAAGCCATGTTCCCCTTCCAGAGCTGCATTGGTACAAGCTTGACAGCAAGCAGTCCCCAGGAGTAAATCACATCCACCAAAGCAGGTTGTTTATGACTATGAAGCCTCTTCAAGCCACCACCATTTCTTCTGTGGCCTTGTGGAAGTCACAGACAACACTGCCCCAGCCTGAACATCACCAGTGGAAGCTGCTCTGGGACTTAGACCTGGCGGAGAGAAAGCCAAAGCATTTCTGCTCATCAGCAGGTGGTGCGCTGCCCTCCGCTCCTGCAGGCTTTGATGAACGCAGAACTAGTTAGCAGCACTGGTGTGAGTGGGTCCAAGAGGTCATGCTGAAAAATGGCACTTTTGTCAAAAATGTCATTTCAGCAGCGTTTCATTGCCTTTTTCTTTAAATGAAAGATTTCAGAAGGAAATGAAGCCAATGTGTTATTTCACGGTGATTTGAATTTTTTTTTTTGCTGCTGCTTTTAAAAGACAGTTCTTCCTCTCACCCTCTTTTTGTCTATCATTTGCAGCTCATAAAGCAGGTTTTTGTCATTCTTCAGGGAATGCAGGTTTTGGTCACATCAGAGGTAGTCAGTATTTCCTTTACTTGAAAAAGATATGCAAAAGCGAGATGAAAATTTTAACTTCACAGACTTGATCCTGTGCGTGTTTACATATATNGAGGCCAGGCTTTTTCTTGTGGTCATCAGTGGAAGCCCAGGACTGATGCAGAAGGAGGGCAAGCACAAAGCCTAACTTCTCCTGGCCTGGTCTTCTCCTCCCAGCCTGCTTAGCCTGGTGCTGGGAGACTTCAGCTAATGCTCAGCCTCATAACCTCTGTTTGGCTTCCCAAAAAACATCCCTCCCAGATTCAGGATCTCCAGGATTGGAACAACCACCTCTGCCTTAGGTTTGAGCTCCAGCAGCTCATCTCCTCTCTTTCTCAAAACTATGGGCTTTGTTGCTCTTTTGAAGCTGTTTGGTTTCGTCTCCAGCCCTGCATCCACCACCAGTATAGGCAATCAGCTGGGGGGGCCCTCTGGCTTTCAAAATCATGGGGAGAAGAGGTGTGAGGGGTGGGGGAGCCTGTCCTAGCTCTCCTCACCACCCTCCCCAACTCTGTCTTCTTGCTGCCTGGGAGAGAGAGAGAGCAGGACCTCACCTAGGACCCTGGAGACAGACTTTCAGCAAGCAAGAAGCTACGGCTGTGCACGTCAGGACTGATTTGATCAGCAAGAGAGATGATCACCTCTAGCACTGACATCAGGGGACAGGCAGAGGAGAGTGCGAAAAAGCTGGTGATGGACAGCAGGACTGCAGCGCATGGCAGGGTGTGGAGACCCATGGACTGGGCACGGGTCTCCTCTGGGGTCGGCAAAGGGGCTGAGGAGACTGTCCGATGCCGTGTTGAATTTATTATCCTGCAAGACCAGCCCCACTGCTTCCATCTGGGATAGCAGTTTAAAGGCTGTTAGCGCAAAGCTGAGTCTCTGCACGTCCTGCGTTGGCTGGGAGTAAAATCAACTGGATGGAACAAGGGCTCTTTGCTTTTA
This sequence comes from Pedionomus torquatus, assembly GCA_013398155.1. NCBI lineage: Eukaryota > Metazoa > Chordata > Aves > Charadriiformes > Pedionomidae > Pedionomus > Pedionomus torquatus. The sequence continues at coordinate 55,167 of VZRU01012306.1, forward strand.
TCCATAGGCATAAGTATGGCATATACAGGGTATACGTGTGATTTATTACCTGTGAAAAGATGGGTGAATTTCCCAAGTGGGAAATCAGCTTTGCCCAAACTCTTCCTGGCAGAAGGGTTTGGGCAAAGCTGATTTTAGCCCTTCTTTAGCCAGCCTTTCCCAGGAAAGGGGTCAATGATCCAGAACGTCTGCTGAGCCTTTCTGTGGGGCTACCTCACAACCTTCCACTGGGCTTACTGGGCAGCAGCAGAAATGGGCTGCACGACCCAGACTCCTCCAGACAAAACTGTCTCAGCCACCATTCTTGCCAAGCCGCTGACAGAAAGCCTTTCCAATTTTCATCTCTTTACAATTTGATTTAAAAGTGAATTCCATGCCGGTGAAAGATGCTGTACTGACAGCCGTAGACAGCAACACCTTACTTATTAGCGAAACAGAGTTTTAAGAGTCCTACAATAACAACAATGCCCTGTTGTTTGTAAGTCCAGTTTTCCAGCAGGAGAATCCCCATAATGGGATCCAAGGAGAGGCCATGTGCAATGCACACTGCCTGTAGGTGTGCTCCAAGCCACTGGTGCTGTCTCCTCCTTCCAAACCAACCTGTCAAGGTTCACCAAGACCCTCAAGGTCCTTCTCTGACCTCCCCTGCTCAGCGGTTTCTGAGGGCAAGGATACCAGCTGCAAATTGCTTTCAAGGGCTGGATTCCCACCAAGCGCAGCCCAAAGGCTGGCATTACAGCACGTCCTAAAGGACCATGGGTATATTTTTCTCCTTTCATATAGCCAGGCACTTCAAGCCCTCTTCAAGGATGCTCTTGGTGATTTGGCCTTCGAGCAATATCCCCTCCCCAAGAGCAATTCCCCTCCTTTAAGAGCCGGACAGTTTCCAGAGCTCTTTTGTACATCTTGTTCTCCTCTGCCCTCTCATCTTCAGCATTTTGCCATGTCTTTGTCTTTATTTCCTTTGGGAACAACTCCCTTTCATTTTCAGATTCTGGGGGCAAAACATAGCCAGGTGGCTGTGGATGGGTAGCATCTTTAAGCCCCCACCTTATAAAAAAATCCCCAAACATGAAAAAAAAAAACCAATGGCAACCTCAAAACAAAGAAATTGAGACCAGAAGTTCTGCAGAGGTACCACAGCATGGCATTAAGACCGTCTACAGCCAAACCCCACCCTGTCAAAACCCCACTCTACCCCTCTGCGTGTGATTCTCAGCCGTAGAGTCTGCTGGTGTCTCCTTGCCTCTATTTATACTAAAGCCCTTGCAGAATAAAACATCCATGTAAAATCCAATTTCCTCTGAATCTCTCTCGGAGACGAGGCCTCGAGATTGAGTAGATAACCTCTGCAGTAATTGCCTGAACCACTCCTGTTTGCTGGAAAGGTGAGATCCATTTTTCAATTATCTATCTGCAGTGACAGCAGCGAGCAACGGAGCTAAGAGGAAGGAGAGAGAGAGAGAGAGAGAGGAAATCCAGCCAACAAGAGCCGTCTGTGTCAATCCTGGCAAACGGGAGGTACGATAGATGTGGTCACAGTTCCTGCCATCAATATCCTCTAATATAAATGTCAGCGATGCCATTTTACCCACAGTCATTTCCCACAATGCTGATTACATTATCGTATAATAGAGGGGCGCCAGCCGCACCGCTTTCTCTCCTAACCCTCCTTGCGGTAATGTGTCAATAGCCTGCCTCCATGAAACAAGTCAATTTTCTGCAGGCTTGGCAGCGGAATAAATCTGCCGACTATCTAGAGAGCTGGAGATATTTATACACACCGCGTCCTCTCTCTCTCTTGCTCTCTCTCTTTCTTTCGCCCTCCCCCCTCCTGCCTTCCCTCCCTGTGTGTGCAAGCAGAGATGTGTGTCCTCAGCAGAATTGAGTGATTTTCAGCCCAGACTCAATAAGAAGAGAATTTAGGGCAGTCCTACAGCTTGGCTTCCAGTAACAGCCCTACACGTTTATTTTCTTTAGCTTAACAGGAAAGAGAGAATTATGTTTAGATTTATAGGACTAGGGCAGTTCTACCAAAACACTTGCGATAAGCGCTGTGGAAGGGGGAGGAAGGTGTGTGCACGTGTGGCAAAAAAGCGGGCAGGCCAGTGGCAGAGAGGGATTGCAACACCTTGCAGGTCACATCAGGGGGGTCCTCTGGGAGCTGGAAAAACAGCTCTTATTTTAACCGACAGCTCCTTTTTTAGCTTATGTCCAAATCAAACGCCATTTGAAGGAGGAGGAGGGATGCCTTGGGCTCCTCCATTCCTGCTGATGGATGAGGGTGGAGGTGTTTGGCTCTGCTCTCTTGACACTTGCAGGCAGAGAGCTTGCCAGGGATGAGGTGCTCTGGCCACCTCAGGGATGCTTATTCTCCTAAGGATGTCCCCAGGCCCCCTGTGGTCCACCACCCCACCGCCCCTGCTGGGATTTCTGCCTTCCCTCAGCTCCGAAGGGAGTCAGCCTCCCCGAAAACCCCAGCGGCTGCCTCTGCCAGCCAACACGGGCTGCTCAGGCCATCCTGAGCTCCCAGAGCACGGGCTGGAATGGCAGGTATTGCTCACGCTCACAAAGGCAAGGGTATGCCACCTTACTGAGCCACAGCGGCAACTCAGAGCACCCTGGAGAGGATCTTCTCTCTCTGGTTGCTGGCCAGAGGGAGAGAGACGGACTCTCAGCAAGTGTGGCCTTGGCCTGAGCCAAGAGAATGGGAAGGGCTTCTCTTTCCCCTCAGCTCTGCTCAGCACAGAAGACTTTATATTTAACCCTCAGTGGGGGAATTTTTTGGTGATGGAAAATGTCACCAATTATCCTTTGCGAAGAGTGGGGGGAAAAAGCCTGAAAAGACTTGTAACAAATACAAAATTGTCTTCACATTTCTGGGCTTTGTTTTTTTTTATTAAGAAAAACCTGCAAATGTTCAATCTGTTTTCATGTTTTCATCAAAATTTTGTGCAAAAGGCACATAATCCTTGGATCATTGCTTTTGGCTTGATTGCTCCATCCTCCTGCTCCAGAACATAGCAGCCTCTGGGCAGGGAGCTGGTGTGTCCTCCACTACCCCTAGGAGGACTGAGTCCACCACCTTCCACAGGGATGGGGAACACTCCACCCTATGAGACACCAAAGACGCAGAGTTTGCAGTAGCAGGTTGTCCAGCCATTCCATACAATCACTCCTGGCAGCTTTCAGAAAGACAGTCTAGGAGAGGATGGTGACTTGTTCCCATGCTAAGAGAACCCCAGAGACCTCATTCAATCCCTGTCCCCGGGCAGAGATCTGCCCACCGCCTCCTGGCCATGGTGAACACCGTGCACTTCCTTAGCCAGCTGCACTGTGACTTTGCATAAGGTCGTTTGTGACCCACACCAACACTGCAAAGTTTCAAACACAAACCCTCTCTGGGCAAGAGCAGGCCCAGTGGGCACAGAGCATCCCAGGCACAGCAGGGTGACCTGGCACGTGGGGAAAGCCAGGCAGTGGGTACATCGCAGCATTACCCTGGGCTTGAGATCTGGTTCCTCTCCACAGAGGGAAGACATCCAACTTCCCACCCACTGCTTCTGTACACACCTTCACAATGATGCCAGCAGCCTTTTTTATTTTTTCCGTTCTGGCAGCTGTGTCAGAGATTGACAAGAGCTTTACAAAATTGGGAGGGAAGTGAGGCTCTGTGTCTTGATGAAGGCTTTATTTAGAAATCAATGAAACCCACCACTCCATCACACAAACTCCAGCCTGCCTACCCTTTTCAGCCCTGTCTGCCTGGGCTGCAAGTCAGCAGCACCTGTCAAAAGAGAGGCCCACGCCGGAGGTACCGAAGAAAAAACAGGCACCATGTGTTCTCGCACCCAGCGGAACCTTAAATTCCTTCCAGACTATCTAGAAAAGACATTTTGTCTGGGAGAAGGATTGTATTGGGGTTTTTGCTGGGAAAGTCTCTCCCTGCATCTGGAAGGAAAAATTTGACCACAATGGAAAAGAGCTGAAGTCGGAGCTAGTTGGGGCTGCCTGGTCCAAGAGCCGTCACGGCCAGCAGGAGCCTTCTTTTGGCACCATGAGCTTTCAGATGGCTCCAAAATTTGGAGACATGGATCACAGCCTCCAGGGATATTGGGGATGTTTCATCACCAGTCCCTAGGACAAACTGCAGAGGAAGTATACTGCATTAAGATGCTTTTCTCCAAAGTGAGGAAGTGGGGACCGACTCCCGAGCTCTGATTCAGATCCTTGTCTGCATATGTGGTGTGTCATTAAGGGAGAAAAGCTGGCAGCAAGCTTCAGTCGCTTACTACGGCACTGGCAGGAAAGACAAATGCAGAGCATAAGATAAATGAGGCACTTCCAAGTGCGTGAAAGTCAATACTATAGAGACCTTCAAACTGGAGTCTGGGGAGCAGCTCACAATTCAGCTCGCTGGTACAGATGAGAAGGCACCTCTGTGTGTTGAGAGCTTATCAGCACTTCAGCCTGGTACATCCCAGCGGGGTGACAAGACAATCGGCCGCATGGGACCGGACTTGGGCATGAGTCCTTGCAGAGGCCCACTCGGAGGGATTGCTCATGCACCGTCTGTGTTTCTTGAAGGAAATCAGAGCCTTGCTGTGCATCATAATGGTCCAGTAAAAAAAGACTGAGTCCTGGTGCAAGACAGTCTCCAGTATGACCAGGTGAAGAGTGAGAGAGAACAGAGCACTCTCCCAACAGCTCATTAATAAGCCAGGCTGATCTCCCTGAAGCTGTTCTTCAAGACCCCTGGAGTCCCACAGAAATAGTACGCACCCAAAACTCTCAGCCACACGACAGACCCCATCCCATCTCATTCCCCCTTCCCTGCTGTGGTGCACAGTGGGGCCGTACCTTCTCCATGGCCCTGCAAGGGCCACCAGCCATGCTGGGCACCAGCTCGCTCTGCTGCATGGCATCGCAGCCTGGCTGCTGGTGCGGGACTGGATTAAATACGGCTGTGAGCACACGTGCCCGTGCCCGTTCCGACAGCCCAAGGAAATGCAAACGGAGCCACCCGAGGAAAGCAAGGAGACGCTGCCCTCCTTTTTTCAATTATATCCAGGTCCAAGGTCGGTGACCTCTTCCCTCCTGCACTGCAGTATCTTGCCACACAAAACCCAGAGAAAAAGGGAATGTGATAAAGATGAAAGTGATGTGGCAGGCTCGTATGTGAAAACAATCACCCTTCAATTAAGTGTGATTGATTTCCCAAATCAGAGATGCATTCAGCTTCCAACAGATAGACGCGAGTGAAGGCCAGATGCTAGGGAATTCAGTACACGTGCTTGGGCTAGGACACCGCAAGGAAACAAAGGGGAGATGCTATAAAGAACCAGGTGCTTTGAGATGAGTCTGAGATGGGCATAAAGCTGAGCCAGGAAAATTTTCAAGCAAAGTTCAAGGCTCAGAAACAAGGTGCAGAGAAAGAAGGCATTTTTCGCATGTTTTACCATGGCATGTAGAAGAATTTTTGTTTAAGAGCAGCAACCGGGGACAGCTCAAAAGAGAGCAGGGATTTTGCAGGTACGTATAGAAGACATTTGCTGACATAAAACTGTTTCTGTACAGGACAGACAAGAGATACAGCCCATCTCACAGGGGAGCGGGAGGCAGAGCAGGGGCAGGCACCTTAGTGACATCTCACAACGTTGCTCTAAAGCCTTTGACAAACGACTGCGAGGTCCAGAAACTCCATTTGGTTCTTCCAACGTCAGCTATGTCCCCTTTCACATTCAGATGCACATGGGGCCCTTCCAGCTGTTTTACAGACCCCTGATGCTTTGTGACCCAAGCCTGCCCACCCACCACGTCGACGCTGGCGCTGCCAGGGTGAAGCACCTCAGGGAGTTTCACAGCAGGCGGCCAGTGGAATAGAGGAGGACACCAGAGAAGCCACTTTCCTTGAAAAAAGGGAGCTCTTCACTGGAGCACTGCAGCACGGCAGAGGAGCTGCATCCATTGACTTCTTGTGTTCTGAGCCCCGAAGCAGCTCAGTGCACAGGGCCCGCACACATCAGGACTGGCCAAAACATATGCTGTGCTTTTGGAAGGTTCTGGGTTCTCTCATCCTGGTTGCCAAACTGTCTCTAGCTAGCAGCCTTCATCAACACTGTGAAAGCGGAGCTTGCCATCCTCTCACAAATTTGTCCCTTCAGCTTTTACCCGAGCACCCATCATTGTGGCACTCAGCGACACCATTTTCCCGAGCCCCCCGTGTTCCTCCTGCATTTATCAGCCGTCGGGAAGGGCAAAACTGGCAGCACCAGGGAGGTGTTTGGACGGGAAGAAGGGATGGCAGCGCTGCAGATTTAGCCCAGTTCATGGCAGGACAGCAGCTCCCATAGGTTAGTCTGGGCCGTTGTCCCATTTTCCTTATCACCATCAGCCTCATCCATCTCCCCCTCTCTCCCCCTTGTCCCTTTCAGGGATTTCAAATAAAAGGTCTGCACTTGACCCCCCTCCTCCCTGCAGGGAGAGGGGAAGGCCGTGAATAGAGAGACCCTCATGTTTGCAGAAGTGATTTTCACATTAATGGCAGCATATGTTTGCATTGATTCCGACCTGCGGGGCTGCGGGCGAGCGCGTGTGTGCTGCGGGCGGGGGGCGGCCGGCGGCTCCGCGTGTGGGGGGCACCAGGTGCTCGCTGTCAGCCCGAACAAAAAGAAGTGTCAGCACTCTGCGCCGGGAGGCTGTGCTGGCAGCTCCCCCCGGCCTCCAGCCCGGCGCTCCGCTTGGAGCATCCTGCCTCTGACTCACAGCAGCATCCTCCTGCGTCAGCTCCTCGGCTCTCCTCCCCTTCTCCTCTCCCCAAATTGCGCTGCACAGCACCCCCCTGATGCCAGGCCGTCTGCTGTCACCCATCCCCATTCCCCAAAGGCTGATGTGGCGACTTTAGACGGACGGTGGTCGTGCGGTTTCCTTCTGCTGGAGCATCCCCTGGAGACTGCTGTGACCTCCTGCTAGAGCGGTGTATCCCACAGCCCATGTAAACTCCTGTAAATACCCAAAAACAGACCAGCAAGGTCACTTGATGGACTCACATCTCCAGCTCATGGCTGGCTGTAGCCTGCTGCATCCTTTCACGCCTTCTCCCAGCACTGAGACCCAGCTGGCACCCCAATAAGCGTTCCAGGCTGTCCTGCCTGGCATCTCCGTCCTCTCTGGACAAGCAGAGGTTCTCTGTCCCCAGTATCCCCATCCTCAGAGCAAGTGGCACCCACAATGCTTGCACAGAGCTGGACACACACCAGACCTCCAGCTCTGCCCTCCCTGGGGCAGCAGGGAAGCCAAAGTTGCAGATTGGAGCTGGAGCGGGTCCAGAGAAGGGCAACAGAGCTGGTGAGGGGGCTGGAGAAGAAGTCCTTTGAGGAGAGGCTGAGGGAGCTGGGGGGGTTCAGCCTGGAGAAGAGGAGGCTGAGGGGAGACCTTCTCACTCTCTACAACTCCCTGAAAGGAGGGGGGAGCCAGGGGGGGTCGGTCTCTTCTCCCAAGTCACAGGCCATGGGACAAGAGGGAACGGCCTCAGGTTGCACCAGGGGAGGTTCAGGTTGGAGATGAGGAACAATTTTGACAGGGAAAGGGTTCTTCAGCCTTGGACTGGGCTGCCCAGGGCAGTGGTTGAGGCACCATCCCTGGAGGGATTGAAAAGCCGGGTTGACCTCGTGCTTAGAGACATGGGTTAGTGATGGGTTTTATCAGAGTTGGGTTGATGGTTGGACCAGGTGATCTGAAAGGTCCCTTCTAACCTGGACAATTCTATGATTCTGTGCTGCCCAGTTCACTCACACCCAGGGAATTTGCCAGTTCATGGATGCACTCAAACTTTCATCAGCAGAACATTCTGGAAGAGACCAGGCCTTAATCTTGTTTTCTGCTCCATTTCTCCTGCCTCTGAAATGGGAGTCACTGCGGGGTTTTTTTTTTGCTGCACTGTGTATCCATCTTGTCTGCTTAGATCCTGACCTGTCTGCTGCCCTGGAGATACACAACAGCTCCAGCAGTAGGGCTTGTACCTCCCAGGGGTTCTCTGGGCACTGCTGCTACCACAGCAAACTCATGAAGAATAAGAATTAGCCGAGATCTTACACAGACCACGCATTTGCAGAGCTCACTTGGGACAGACCCAGGGCACCCAGCACCAAGAATTCATCACTCGTGGGCAGTTTGCAAACCAGGACATTTGGCCTGGACCTTGGAGTTCCTCCTCTTTACTGTCTGGCTGGGCAGGAAAAAGAAGAGACACTGGCCAGAGATCTTGGGATTTCCAAATCAGTCTCTGTGGGGAATCAAGAGGGAAAGTTAAAACACCAGAAAGCAAAAGAAAACAGGTTCCAAACTGCAGGTTGCAGATAAATGCGAAACGTGGGCAGTGGAAACACCAGCAAGAGAAGTCTCTGCTTTGCTAATAGAAGTGTAGCTGGAGGAGTGTTCTTGCCACATTTTCAAATGAAGACTCCTGCTCTGGGAATTGCAAGCTGGAATGATTTCTATTGTTGTTTTGATTCTCCCAATCAGGAAATAAAAATCCTCTACCAAAGTATTTTCCTTAGAAGAATCTTGATGGTGGAATAAAGAGCATTTACTTCCATAAGAAATCCTTAAGCAAAATAGATCGACTCCTTCTGTTTAGATACACGTGGACTCTCATCTTGAAATTTTCTTTCTGCCATTTGAGCTATTAACTGGTTTGTTTGTCTCAAAAAAAAAACCAAACAAACAAACAAACAAAAAAAAAAAAAAAAAAAAAAAAAAAAAAAGAGTTAAAGCCACTACNAAAAAAAAAACAGAAAAGAGTTAGAGCCACTCATGTAATCACAGAATGAGTCAGGCTGATTAATTAAGTCAGGGCTTTAATGAAAATACTAGCTATGGCAAGGGGGCTGATTCTATACATAGCCCAGACACTGCGCTGCCGTAGACCGTCCGGAAGATGGGGAAGAATGTGGTGGGTGCGATAGCTGGATGCCGTATTTATAGCACCAAGTTGTGGAGCACCGGTGGGCTGAGCTCCGGCTGCCGTTTCCCTTGCTGTGCTTGCACCCTGCGAAATAAACCCATGTGAGACGGGCTAAGCCAGTGTCATCTGCTCTCGGAAGGACGCCTCCGAGGCAGGCTATTTTAATCTGCCTGGACATACTTTGTCCAGGTGCTGTAACCACGCTCCTTCTTTTTCACTTGTGCTTTACATAGAGACGTCCAGTGCAGATTCATGGTCTCAAGCATCTAGTGACCTCCTGTATATTCAGGCCCATAAGAAGTTTTGGCTTTTTTTCTTTATTTTCCCTCTTATTCTGATATGAAGGCTTGCAAAACTGTTTTTGATGTACAAGAGGTGAGCTTTGTAGAACTGCTAGAAAGCGCCCAGGCCAGGTCTCATTAATGAACAAAGGCTGTTTGCACTCTTCCAGACACTGGATCCATGGAGGGAAAAGCTTGGGATACAGATGGCTCAAGGGTTAGGAGTACTGAGTACAGAGCGTTTCAAGCCTTGGAGACTGTCCTGTGCCCAGTAAGCAGATGATGGAATTATAGAATGGTTAGAGTTGTAAGGAACCTTAAAGATCATTGAGTTCCAACCACCCCCTGCCCTGGGCAGGGACACCTCCCACCAGACCAGGTTGCTGAAGTAAATAGAGAAGAGACTTCTTATCACACACCCTGCCCAGCAGCACTGCCTACCCCCTTGCCCATTTTTTTCCCCTTCACTCCAGCCGTGCCTCTGAGGGTCCTCGTAGTGCACATGGGATCATGGCTAATTCTTCTTCCCGAGTTTACTGTGATGATCCACCAGACCCACCAGAGCCACGTTTAGGCAATAGATTTCTACCAAGCCAGGATAGTGGAATCAGGCAGGTGTCCTCGTGGCACGGGGAGGTTTCCTTTGGCAGTTTTGTGGATCAGGAATGATGGGAGAAAAAGCTAAAAGCATCATGATTTCTTTTGTTCCCAGGTAGCTTGACCAGCTATTCATGGAAATTAAGGACCCCACCCAATTTTAAGCATTAAAAACTCAGATGGGGTTAGAGGCCCGTGCAAAATGCCCCTACAACTGCTGTCCCCTGAGACCACACTGCAACACCCACTGTCCCCTTCCTCCAGGGTAAGCAGGTGGCAGGACCCCCAGGCTGCTGAGCAGAGCACGGCTGCCGTCAGGTGCACAGCAGGGCACAGCGGAGGGAAGCCCCGTGCCCACCAGGGAGAGAAATCCCTTTGGTTTTGGAAAACTCTGGTTTTCTTGTAAGATCTCCGGGCAGCCAGCAGCCCTGGCGCGCAGCCGCTCTGCTTGGAGCAGAGGTGTGAGGGTGTCTCACAGGAGGTCTGCAGGGCACAGACAGCTTTGAACCCCACAATCCCAAATGCCTACCTAAAATTCCCTCGCCGAGCACCTTCCCCTCCAGCATTCCTGTGTCGTGCTGACAAGATCACACACTCCCGGTACATCCCTCCTGCAATAGCAGGGCTGTGGGGATGGAGGCTGATGTGAGGGCTTAATTAATCAGTTAATTAATCCCAAACATTTTAACCCTCCAAATCCCTGCTGTGGTCTAGTTTGGCAATTTGTTCATTAGCGGAAGTTTTTTGTTTGCGTTTGAACTTGGATCATTTGATTTTTTCCCCCCAAGACAGAAGCGAAATACAATCATGTCATTAGGAGAGCGTCTTTGTGTCTGTGCGCACACACGTGTGTGTGTGTGTGTACCACTGTCTCCTGCATTAGGAACAAGCTCTGGTCAGGACTTTTTGGTGCTCTCTCTATCCTCTCCTTGGATCTTCCTTTGCACTGGACCTCACAGGGCTGTCTATGGGTAAAGCCCTTTTGCCCCTTCTCTACTGGTCAAGCCATTCCAAGTGCTCAGGCTGTGTTCACGCAGGCATCTTTGGGTCTTCCTTGGGAAATGGTCTTGGTGGGGCTGGTGACCACGTTCCAGAGGAGCAGAGCTCTGACTTTCCTCCCTGACAGCATCAGGGCTGCCCCACCCAGCAGAGCTGTGAGATATGACCCTAAGACTGCTAGAGGAACAGCACTTAAATACATGGTCTCTGGCTATCACGTGAAATGGGCACCTGCCCTGCCAGGATCCTGCACTGCTTGTTTTGGGATAACATTATGTCTAAAACACCAAGACACTCTGTCACATCCTCTGGCAGGTGGGAACACCTGGATGTATTTTACCGAGCTCCAAGGTCTTCCTCCCCTCCTTTGCCCTGCCTCCATCCCCATTCCTTGCTGAGCTGGAGACCTGCCTGCCTCACCCAGGCTGTTGCCCACACCTTGTTACAGCCACCACTTTCGGGCCGTCATGTCGTTCCCCTTCTCTCCCTGTGTACACACCTTCAACACCCCTACCTGAATCTGCAGCCTTGAGATGAGCCCAGCAGCTGGGCTCAGGTGCCCAAGCTCTGGCTGGCACCACCCAGGAGAAGGATCTCTGGGCAAGCAAGAGGATTTACTGCTCCAGATCCTAACCACCGCATCAGTGCTGCTACTCTGCCAGTGCACATCCCTCTTCCCTGGGTTTTTACAGCATGTCTTTGTGCCACTTGGCTACGGTAATGAGGCCCCACCTAATTGCTATTCGATAAACTCCAGTTAAATTAACAGCTCCATCCAATGATCACCAACATCTGCTGTTCATCAGGCAGCCTTCCCTCCCCTCCTGCTCCCTGGGTCTCCTTAAATCCCAGTGCCCCTAAATTCAGCCTGTCAGGTCCCTGCTGAAGGGCTTGTGAAAGCTGGTGTGGAGGCCTTTGCCGTGGCCAGGACAGTTTTAGCGAGTGTGCGGAGGGGTTTGTGAGAGTGGGGGGGTGTGCAATTGTGGGTGGGCAAGCAGAAAGATGATGTGAGAAAGAAAGTGTGTGAGTTCACACGGGGAAAGACCAAGAGACTTTGCAGTGCCCTGCGGGGTGTTCATACGTTTGTGTGTGTGCAAGACAGACAGACAGACAACAAGCAGCAGGCGAAGGAAGGTTGTGTGACAGAGCAGTGGGAACCCCAAGTGCCTGGTGAAGCCCCAGGAAGGAGGGTATGGCTGGTGGAGAGGAAGGGTGGATGCACACGCTTGTCTTCATGGCAAGAGGGTGGAAGGCATTCCTTTATGTCCATGGAGTGTGCTCAAACGAGTGTGGCTCTGCCTGTAGGCATCTGCCTGACCGTGGCATGACCATCTTATTTCTCTGTTTGTGATGGGCAGGAGGCAGTTGTAACTCAGACGAGCTCTCTCTGCTCTCAGCTGTGTTTGGCTGAATGTATGAACCTGCATATGAATGTATGAACCACATTCTTAGCTGCAATTATGGGTCTAGATGAGCAGGTCCAAGACATAATCATGAGACCATATGAGCGTCCCCGTGCCTTTGTCTCACAAACACCCACTCTCTTGATCTCTGGCCCCTCTGTCACGCTGGTGACTTGTTCTCCCCACGCTGCACGTGGAGGAATTGGTGATGGGACTCGTGCAGCTGACACCGGCGGGGACACTGACTTCACGGGAGCTTCACACTCCTTCGACTCACCGCTTCTGCAGGAGGATTTGGTTGTGCACCAGCCCAGCTCTAACTGAAAATCAGAGCCTGAACGTGACTCCTGTTCAGTCTGTTTGTACACAGATGTGTAAAGCCTGCGTGTGCATCGCCCTCTCCTATAGCTCCACAGCAACTGGGGGAGGAAGGTCACCTCTCTGATTCAGAGGTTAACAGGGTCATGCTTCACTTGTGGAAAAAACTCTTGCCTAAAATTAAGCCTCAGCCTTGCAGAAAGGCAGGCCAGACAAGCCATTAAAAAAGGTCAAAGATATTATCAGCTCCTAATCCAATTAGATACTGATTATCTGTGAATTCAGCACAGCCTCGCTGTTAGAGCTATGCTGAGGAAAATGAGCATCTCCAAAAAACCAGCTGGAGATTGAGGGGGGCTCTGGGAGCTGAGGCAGCTTTGTGAGAGATTATGTCCCTGCCTGGGGAGTGCTACCAGCAGCAAGAGCACAGGGTGGGTTTTCATTGCTATCTTTCTTCGTACGTGTCACCTGGTGGGTGACATGACATTGCTGGGGAAAGAAGCAGACAAAATCGGTAACCATCCCTTCTCCTGAAGATAAGTTTGAGGACAAAAGGAAAGGAGAATTTCTATATTCGATTAAAATCAGTGATGCAGCAGCCTGACTTGTTGGGAATTCTCCAGCAAAACATTTTTAATGGAAAATATCATTCTGGCAAAACCAACAGTTTCCATGGGGAAATAACATTTTTACCGTTTGCTTGTTGTGGATTTCTTTTTTATTATTTATTTATTTATGGTCAGTCCAGCAAAAAGCAGCACATTTTAAGGAGGTTTCCTACTAGTGGTGTTCTGGAAGAGAACCTTTCAGCGGGGTAGAAACCTAACTGTTTTTAATCTGGAACTTGATTGCTTTATTAAGGGGATTATGTGATACAGTCCTGAGATACCAGGGGAATGGATTTGCTCCCCTGGCAGGCGGTCTGACTTTGAGAAAAGAGAGTTGGTGCGCTCAGTGCTGGCTGAAAGAGTTATGGAAATTACCCCCCGTGGTTTCATCCCCCTTGTCTCCAGATGAGAAGGTCTTTGATTTTATTTCCTTTTTCTTGCTGATAATAGGACTGAACCATGGCTGGTTTCTCTCCCTAAATGGAGCGACTTGCTGTGGCAAACCGATTCCATGTAGATCTGAATAGGTTTGGGTGACTTCTGTGAAAACAGGGAGAGGTGCTCTGGCTAAGGCATGTGCTCAGTGCATGCAAAGTCTGATGTGCTGAGGCCTGGCTTTCTTTTTAGGCTGATGCAAAGGATGGATTCGGGGACCTGCTTTTGCAGCTCTCCCTTCCTGAAGGCAAACACCAGTTTGGTTTCTTATTTAAAAAAGGCAACCGATGTAAATCTCTTTCTCTCTGTTTTACGATCTCCCGTGCCTGGCTGGGCAGATCTGTACAGCCCTGCAATAAGTAGCGGAGCAGCTTCGTGGACTTCCAGTGTTGCTATTTGGCTGCAATGACACTTTGGTTGTAGCTTCTGCCTTAGGAAAGTGATAATCTCCTAAAAAGCAAACCTGCCTATCAGCAGAATGACCCCTGGGCAGGTGCTTACAGATGCTGCTGGCTGGGAGGGGGGTCAGATCAAGAAGGCAGCACTCCTGATGGGTCTGGGGCACAAGTACCACTTCCTAAACTCCAGGAAAAAATACCTTCTGGTCACAGGCTAGACCTCCTGAGGATGTTCAGCGCTGTAGGAGCTGAACCGACATGGAGCTGCCAACAGCAGTTCTTGCTTCTGACACAGATTTGCTGCTCTCGCAGCCTTGAGAAGATGGAGTTTGCCCTCCATATTTTAGCTGCGAGAGCAGCTCTTTGGCCAGGCAATAGCACTCAGAGTCTGTGCTTTAGGTTTACATCTGCTGAACATCTGGGTTTGAGGGTTTAGCCATGCAGGACTGGTCACCAGTGCGCACTTGTAAAGGGCATCTATTACGCTGCATTAACCCCACGTGGACACGTGCGGGCAGGATTAAGAGACTGTAATCACATTCAGCTTGGTGGGCTTTTGAAAGAGAAATCAAATGAAGGCTGTGAACAAGGACGTCCCTGCGGGGGCTTAACACAATTTGGCTAATCCACTTGGCGTGTAAATGGTTTGTTCAACTTCATCTTTCCTGCCAGTGTGTATAGACGAGGTAGGAGTGAGTGCACACGGGCTTGAGAGCTTCAGATAAGATGAGTCGGGTTTGTTGAGGGGTCTGGCTCTGGGGTTCCCCTCCTGTTCCCTTCAGAGCAGGGCCCTTCCTTGGAAGTCTTAAATAAATGGAGGGGAAAGCGCAATGGGCACAGCTGAGGGTAGGAAGCAGTTTCCCTGGCTAAGTGAAAGAGAGAGGAGGAGATGTTGGTAAATAGGCTATTAACACCCAATGTCACTCCATTAATTTCATGGAATAAATCTGTTCTCTTTTCTTCCTCCCATTTCCCATGGCCTGAGCTGGAGACTGTTTTCTGGGATAGAAGGGAGGACCCAACACAAAACCAGGGCTGTTCTTGGCTCGGTTCCCTGCTTGGAAGCTCAGCCAGTTCTGGCACCAGGGCTGTCCCTTTGATTTGACAAAGGTGACCAGCAATGGCAAATGCTACTTCTGTGCCAAAAAAAGCAGGAATTTAGTGGTATTTGCTATCTTCTTCCCTCCCCTAGAAAGGCAAGCAGATGCCTTCCAGACAGCACTTGTATAGCTGTGCCCATCCTGCCCAGAGGATACCTCTCCCTCCACACCTGCATCTCCCCAGCAAGGACAAAGCCCACAGAGGATGGGAAGAGCTGCTGACTCTATCTTTGGGCCAGGGTTTTTGCTGATAGAGAGCCAAGACTCGAGGTAGAAGGAAGCGAAGGCTCTCTGGGCCCAGCTGCAAGGCCATGGCCAGAGGAAGAGCTGCAACCAGTCCCCAGCTGGAACAACTTGCCTTGGACTCAGCGTCTGCAGCTCTGAAGCCCAAGGTGCTACCACTTGGTTAAAGGAGAAGCTCTATTAGGACATTGAATAAATCAGGGGGTTTCGTTCTCTATATGCTCCTTCCTGGACCCTGGTGTAAGCTCTGCTGGGAGATAGAGTTACCCATGCAGGAGACACCCGCCAGGTACCCACAGCTGTTTGCATCCCTGGCATTTTTATGGCAATTAGTACAATCAAAGCAAAGTTACAATCAGTACAATCAAAGCATGAGGTGGAAGTGGGAGGGGAGCCAAGCTGGCACTGGGACCACAGCTGCCCAGCAGGAATAGCCAGGCTTAGGGACATTGAGCATCTCCCGTCTGCAGAGGTGGAAATGGATGGGTCCCTTTTTCTAGCTCATTGACTTGCTGTAATTAATTCATACCTGCAAAACACCGCTTAGAAATCCTCACAAGCTGGCATCATGGATGTGGTATGGAGTACGACGGACCTACGTACCTTCACAGCAATCCTAGACCCTGTCTCAGGCCTTCCCTGACCATGTGCAATCCCATCCAGCCCTTACCACCATGGAGCAGGGGAGATTTTAGTTGCCAGGCAGAGAACTCATTGATTTTCTATATATATATTTTTTTATTTTTAATTGATGTTGCTAGGGTAGGAAAGAGTTTTGCCCTATTGGAGACCCACACAGCAGGAGGTAAAGGCTGCTACACTTTGTGGGAGGCTTAATTAGAGAAAGTGTTTTGAGTGACCTGCCTCGGCACTAAAAAAAAGCCCAATTAAGACCAGCCTTGCCTCAGGAAGCTGGGGCAGTCTGGCAAGTGCTGTTGGGAGGGAGCTCCCCATCTCCAACCAGCCTCGCTAACCAAAGTCCACAGCAAACTCCCCTCCAGTGTAGGGCGGCTCACGGCTCGGTTTTGAAAAGCTTGCTGGGTGATCAATGAATTCTCCATCCCTTTGCCAATGCAGCCAGCGCAGCCCCGCATGCTCCAGCACAGACCACCCCACCCCATGGGTCCTGCTGAGGGGAAGTGGGGTGGGTGGGAACGACTGAGATGGAGGGGAGAGGCAAGAGGAGATCCTTTGGTTTCAGTTGTGCCTGGTCCCGTGGGAAGCCAGAGAGAAGGTGAGAAGAGACCCCGCTCTGGCATGTATCCCTCACATCCCCCTTCCCACCGGTTCTCGGGCAGCTGCAAAATTCACCACTTTCCCAGCACTCACCCAGGAGGGAATAACGATAATAAAAACAAAATTAGAACAACTCCCATCCCCAGACTGGGGGGGCGGGAAGGGAACGAGCTCTTGGGAACGGCTTGGATTTCACAGCCTCTCCTGGCAAACGTGACTTTTCAGAGAGAAAGTAGCCGCCACCGGCTTGTCCTTTGTGTCTGCAGAAACAGGGTCCTCTCTCAGCCTTTCCCTTGTCATTGGATCTGGTTGGAGGGGCTGCAACTCCTGCCGCTTCCCCCACGCGAAAGCAGCAGATTTGTCATCCCTGCTGCGGGCTGTGCGTTCCCAGCCTCTCTTGCCTCATTTAAAGAAAACCCCCAATCCCACAACAATGTAGAGCTTGAAATCCTTTCTTCCTACTTGATACTTCGTTATTGTGATTGCTTTTTATTGATTGACAGACCTGCCTTTGCAAACACCCAGGACCCTTGGAGGATTTCAAGCGGCCAATGCAGCCCCGCTCTCGCTCACGTGCACGCACCGGCTCCCACGGAGCATGGTGGGGCTGCGTCTTCCCCTGCTTCCCAAACACGGCTGCCTCGGAGGGATGGTGAGAAGCCTGAGAGATGGTTCCTCTGCCCGGCAGTGCAGCACAGAACTGGTCCTTTGGGGAGGCTCTGTGCTGCACGTGGCACAGCCAGGCATGAGGATGCCATAAGGATGTATGAGGCCGCCACCAAGAGCATTATAAATAATGGCCAAAATGGTCTTTCTCTGTGGACCAAGATCAGGCTGTAGCTCTCAGGGCATCACTGCACAGAGACCCATCACTACATCAGTGATGTGCCAGTCCTGGCAGGATCCTTGGTTTCCTTATCCTCTTGAAAATGTCCCTGTTTCCACCAAACCCAAGCCACAGCTTCCTGCTGGCCTCACATGAAGGGTGACTGGTTTTCCAGCTACGTTCACAGGGGTGTCACCCAGTCACCTTGGCCACAATCTCTTGTCCCAGCCTTTAAACCTGCCTGTGTCCTGCAAACAGGTACAGGGCAGCCGGTGCCCATAGAGCCAGCCTCTCTGCAGAGACCTGTGGGTAGATTTCAGCTCCTGCCTCTTCTGGGAACTCAAGGATGGATGGATAGGAGGGGTGGATGGAGGAAGGAGCAACCCTTACTGCAGGAGAGATCATAGAATCATAAAATGGTTAGAGTTGGAAGGAACCTTGAAGATCACACAGTTCCACCCCCCCTGCCCTGGGCAGGGACACCTCCCACCACACCAGGTTGCTCCAAGCCCCATCCAGCCTGGCCTTGAACCCCTCCAGGGATGGGGCAGCCACAGCTTCCCTGGGCAAGCTGTTCCAGTGCCTCACCACCCTTACAGTAAAGAGTTTTTTCTTAATATCCAATCTAAATTTCCCCTCTTCCAGTTTAAAAAACATTACCCCTTGTCCTATCACTACACTTTCTGACAAAGAGTCCCTCTCCCAGGCTCCTGTAGGCTCCCTTCAGATCCTGAAAGGCTGCTCTAAGGTCAAGGTCTATGAGATCCTGCCCCTGCTCCTGCACTGGGGCCCTGTGCTCTTTCAGAGCCTAGACTGAGAGAAGGGACACAGAGCTGGGCTGCAAATGTGCGAGGTCTCAGCCTGTCCATGGGGCTGGGAGAGCTCACCCTTATACGTGAGACAGATCCAGCTTGTTGAGGCATCCTGTGATGGAACTGGCAGCTCAGGTCTGTTCACACTTGGGGGATTTAGTTTAGTCTGGGCACGTTTAGTTTGGAGAAGAGGAGGCTGAGGGGAGACCTCTTTGCTTGCCCTCTACAACTACCTGAAAGAAGGTTGTAGAGAGATGGGTGCTGGCCTCTTCTCCCAAGGGAATAATGACAGGACCAGAGGAAGTGGTCTGAAGTTGCAGCAGGGGAGGTTTAGACTGAATATTAGGAAGAACGACTTTACTGAGAGAGTGGTCAGGCACTGGAACAGCCTGCCCAGGGAGATGGTGGGGTCACCATCCCTGGAGGATGTGTAGATGTGGGACCTCAGGACATGTTCTAGTGGCTGAGATTCTAGGGGGTTTGTGTGTGCATGGTTGGACCCGATGATCTCAGAGGCCCTTTCCAGCCATGAAGATTCTGTGATTTAAACTCCAGGGGTACAACTTGGGGGATCAAAGCAGCCTGCTGGGGACTTCCCAACAGCCAGCCCTTTTTCCTGCTCTGAACGTCTTGCTGTACATGCAAACCCAGTTAATCACAGTGCAATGGTCAGAGCTTGTTAATACTGGGGCTTGGCTGGTTTCACTCCTGGCTGCCAGCAGGCAGGAACCAGGGTGGAGGAAGGGGTGAGGCAGCAACACCGCACAGCACAGCAAAGCTCTGGCAGCTTTCCTCCTCGCTCCTGATAGGATTTAGGAGGACAACTCCCAGCAGCCAGATCTCCTGCGGTGGTCTGGAGGATGCGTCTGCCTGCCCTGGCTCTTCAATCAAACCCAAGGATACTTTTGTCTCCTGACTTTTTGAGGGCACGTTGCTCAAAAAGTAGGAGACAAAATGCGACTGTCAGAATACAGATCTCGGCTGTGATGTATGGGGCAGGAAGATGGGCTGCTGCTTGTTATCCCCTGCCCTGCCGTGGTGACAGACAAGGGGACGATGCAGAGAGTTGCTGCCAGCCGGCAGGCAGATCACGGGGAGCCCAGCCGTAAGGAAAAAAATGGCCTGAAAGCATCACTTGTACAGGTGAGGAGAGCACTAGCTATTCACCTGCTGCAGACACTGATTAAAGAGAGACTATCCTACAGATTACATTCACAGATTTCCATCCACACTAGGAATAGTAATAATTCCTAACCTAAGGGCTTCCAGTGCTGTTTCCAAGTGTTTTAAATGTTAAAGACCTTTTCTCTCCTTCCCACAGGAGGAATGCCCAGAGAAGCTGTGGCTGCCCCATCCCTGGAGGGGTTCAAGGCCAGGCTGGATGGGGTTTGGAGCAACCTGGTGCGGTGGGAGGTGTCCCTGCCCAGGGCAGGGGGGTTGGAACTGGATGATCTTTAAGGTCCCTTCCAGCTCTAACCATTCTATGACTGCTAACACTGCCCCTGCAGTGCTAACTCCGTCGTCACTCCCCAGCCCCTTGCCTAGATCACCAGTTTAGACCTTCCCAGACAACTAATCTGGGGCATTTGCATCTCAGACCAGATTATCCCAAGAACTGAGCCACCTCCCTCTGGGAGATCATGGTGCCTCCAAGGGTCAGCCCTGAATGCAGCATCCCTGCAGGAGCAAAAGGACAAACACAACCCATCCCCTTAAAACCACAGTTTAACAACTGCTCTAAGACTGCAAAGATGTCAGAAAAAAAAAGCAGGCTGCACAGCACGGCCACGCTCCTACCCTTTGTGGTGTTTCTGCAGCAGGTTATCTTTTTCTTGGCATCATTTTTGGACACAATCAGCAAGTCTTTCTCAGGAGAAATCGGCTGCAGCGTGGATGGTTGGCGCCAGCACACAGCCCTCCATCCCCAAACCCCCTTTGCTACAGGACCTGTCTGAGCCTCCCTGATATCTCCCAGCAGAGGGAAGCACCAGCACAAGGACATGGCCAGGTTACGGCAATACTTTGTGATGCTAGTGGTGGACAGTAGCACCCTGCTTCCCTCCTGGAGGCCAGGGCATGCCTTGGCCCATCTGGGTGCACAGGGGAGCCCCAGGCACAGAGCATCCCTGCAGGGGACAGAGCAGCTGCCAGGCCTTCATGTCTGGGGTGCCCAGCAGCTCTGAATTTGGGATGCTATTCCCTGTGGTGAGGGCAGGTTTGAGCAGTGCCCTGAAGCCCTGACTTCTTGGAAGGGTTATTCCCTTTGTCTCATTCTTCGTTTTTTCCATATCTGACTTAAAACGGAGATCAGGATGACTCTCAGCGAGCAAAGATCCCATGACTGTTTCCCCAAGAGCCAGGATATTAGTCCTTGTATCCTGGCCATATTCCAGCTCGGGAAATTACCTTCTGCCTCCCTAAATCCCCCCTGCAGTTTCAATTGGAGGCAGGCTTCTTCGCTCTCTTGCTGAAACTGCTGCGCAGGGTTGCTGTGCGCGGTTAAGCAGCTGCTGTCGGAGGTGGGTGACAGGATTAATCTCAGGGGTGCTGGGGTCAGAGCTGAGCGAGGGCAGGGAGCGCCGCCTGCCGAAGCGCCGGCGCAGCAGCCTCTCCCCAGGCCCTTGCTCAGCCCCAAACGGGGCTCTTTTCCCAAACTTACCCCCCTCTTTTACCCCTTTTGCAGAACCACAACCGCTACACACCTAGATGGATTTCGCTTCTTTTCCCGGCGTGGCAGCTGCCTGGCCGGACACCAGCTGCCGGAGCATGGATGGGCTCGTGCACCTGGAGAACATGTGCTCCTCTCACAGGCATGTTTAGGCACGGGATCCCTCTCCCCCTGGCTCACCCTCACATCGTTGTGGTATAACTAATGGGCTTTCAGCCATTCCAGGGCTTGTCCCTCTGGGAGCAGCTGTGGGGGCCCCACGTGGGATGCTGCGCTTACATTATGGGGTCCTGAGCAGAAAGGAGCCGTGATGCAGTGCAGGACCCTGGCCATAGGAACCTCAGGAAGAGCTTCCCCTCTACTCTGCACTGGGGAGGCCACAACTGGAATACTGCCTCCAGTTGTGAGATCCCCAGTTCAAGGGAGAGTCCAGCGTAGGGCAACCAAGATGCTGGAGGGGTTGGAGCATCTCCCTGCTGAGGAAAGGCTGAGAGAGCTGGGACTCTGGAGCCTGGAGAAGAGAAGGCTGAGGGGAGACCTTGTGAATGCTCCCAAGGATCTGAAGGGTGGGTTGAAGGAGGATGGAGCCAGACTCTTCTCAGGGGTTCCCAGGGACAGGACGAGGGGCAACGGGCACAAGCTGGAACACGGGAAGTTCCATTCCAAGAGGAGGAGAAACTCCTTTGGGGTGAGGGTGTCAGAGCCCTGGCAGAGGCTGCCCAGGGAGGGTGTGGAGTCCCCTTCTCTGGAGACCTTCAAGCCCCTCCTGGCTGCAGTCCTGAGGGATGTGCTCTGGGCAGCCCTGCTTTAGCAGGGGAGTGGGGCTGGATGATCTCTGGAGGTCCCTTCCAACTCTGGTGGTTCTGTGATTCTGTCCCCTCCCAGGGTGCAGTCCAGACTGATGACACCTTCACCACCTCCTCAGCCACGGTGCTGAGCCTCCCCCAGGGCTGCACAGGCTCTGGCTGGAGGGAAGCAGCAGGTGGGCACTGCATTTGCTCAGCTGGGCATGGACATTCACCCCAAAGGCTACACCAACCCTCCTGTTCCTTCATCCCTGCTCCAGGTGGGGCAGCCAGGCCTGAACTCAGCAGCAATTTGACCTCAGGGCACCAAATGAGAGCACAGCCTGGCTGAGGAGTCTTCTCCAAGGATGGCTGAGCCTGAAAGGGTCCTGCTCCACCGAAAGCCCAGGGCACAGCCTGCGGCAGAGCCCCTTTCACAAGCCCTTATGCTGGGCACGGTGTCAGCAGGGTCCCACCCACAGAGTCACCCAACGCTGGAGCAAATCCCAGGAGTGAACGATCTTGGAAGAGGAACCCCAGAGCTCTCCCGACTGAAGTTGTTCAACCTTGAGTTAAAAATGCAACACTGTCGAGCAGCCGGATTTTGCCTTGTTCTTGTTGCCAGAATCTATACAAGCAAATTACTTTGCTGTCAGGAATAAAACAAGAGACAGAGAGAGAGAAATCCCCTGCCTGGGCACTCTGGAGACGTACCCGCAATATTCTGAGTAATGCAGCCATCTCACTGACATCCCCTGGCATCTGGGGAATATGAAAAAAAAAAAGAAAAAAAAAAAACCACAACAGAAGACCTTTAAAGTCATTTAATAGATGTGATTTGTGGATGAAATATAATATACAGTGAAAGGTGGGGACAACAGCCTTTAATGAAGTGTCTTGGAGGAAATCTTGTCTGATGGTGCCCGTGTGTCAAGGGGAGGTGTTTATACGCATAAGTGCATATACATTT
>VZRU01012306.1:77815-99077 GCA_013398155.1 Pedionomus torquatus
CCCCCCTTTCACTTCCCTTCCCTTCCCAGCAGGATGACATTCATCCATCATCAGCATTTTAAGTGCTGGCATGTCATTGAGGCTGTCAGCCGCCCTCTTTGCTCAGTGCAAGGCGCTCTGCTTGGCGGCTTGGTGCGGCCGTTTCCATTTGGAGGCCATAATCCTCCTATTCGGGTTAGTTCCACTCGGTTTCACGGAGTGCAGAGTGNGTGCGGACGTCAACTCTGGTGCCAGCTCTTCTTCCCTGGCTCCTCTGGGTCACATTCCCTCCTCTCCCTGCTCCCTTTATCCCCCCCACCCCCCCTTTCCCTAGCNGATACTCAGGCACAGATGTGATGCCGGGGGTCTGGCGCTGCAGCCTGCCAGGGTAAATCCCCTATAGCTTGCCTTCACCCTCTTCACCCCTGAAGACAGAGGCTCCAGGTCCCACCTCAGTGCCACGGGGTGTAAATCTGGAATTAACTGGCTGGGAAACCGAGCTTAGGATCTGGCCCCAGCTCAGATCCAGTGGGTGTAAGCTGAGCTCCAGCAAGCTACCCCCATGGCTGAAAAAAATGGATCACCAGAAGGAGAAGGGAGCTGGAGACAGGGTTACTTAGGAAAGTCAGCACAAGGTGCCAGGGAAAAGTCACTTCACTGTCCCTTGCTCAGAGGACTGGCATTCCTCGGAGGTCTGCCTGTATTTCATCTCGTCAAATGACCATGTCCTGATGTCAAACATGCTCTTCAGAGAAGACAGGCTGTCCAGCGGTGGGTACCACCAGAGGGGACGCACACCCCCAAGCCCCACCACTCCACTCCTCTCCCAGCAGAGCCCCAAGCCCCTTCGGAACCCAGGCAGCCTTAACCCACGCACACCCTCACCCCAGCCCCTCCAGGTGCCGTTGAAGCGAAAGGCGGCCGGAGAGATGGCACAGCTGCCATCCCAACCCTGCTATGTCATGCACGGCTACTCAGGTTTAAACCGGGAGTTAGAGGAGATGCTTATTTTAGAAGCAAGTTGTTTTTGCAGCATGCTTAGTCAAAGCAAAAGTGGGAGGGGAGGTAGGGGGATTATTTAAAGGGAAACCCCCTGAGCATGGACCCAAGAGCTTGGGCTAATTTTAGAAGCCAGAAAATCCTGGAGTCATGACAAGGGACTCAACAGGACACTAAGAAGTGGGCAGTGCACCAGAAGAAAGTGGGATCCAGGGCTGGCCCTGGACGGACTGGTGCTGAGAGCCCAGGTGGATGCACCGGATCAGCTGCTTTGGCAGCTTATTGCTCTGTGCCTCAGTTTCCCTATCCCTATGTGGGTACCACACTTTCACGTGGGGTCACTGAAAGCGTTACATCCCAGGGTCTGCAGATGGTGACTAGAAACGCGTAGTTCAGTTCAATCTCTGAGAAAAGATAAAAGGGAATCTGTGAGGGCTGGCTTGTGTTTGGAGATTTTGTTAACACTTTTTTGGCAAAACTATTTTTTTGGCACAACAGCTCCCTGGCAGAGGTGTGAGCCTTCACGGAAAGGATGACAGCCACCGCGTCAGGGTTGTATGGAGCCAAATGATGGATTTTTAGTCCACATTTGCAGACTCAAGGGCACGGCGTTACCTCTGCTATTCCCTGCCCCACTGAGAAACCCAGAAGTAAGGGTCCAGCTGCGTACGGCAGGCAGCAGAGCCCCGGTTCACCTTCCTCTTCTTGCTGGGCACCAGCAGAGCAGCGTGCCGGGGCGTGCGTGTCTGCCTGCCTGCTCTCCATCCCGGCGACCTGCCAGCCTGCTGATCTATAAGCTAATCCTACCCCAAGCTGATCTATAACTAATTCGCTTACAACACAATTGCGGTATCGATTCCCAAACTGCTCTGCAGACAGTGCTGAAATGCGTGTGTGTGTGTGTACAGCGGGGACAAGGGAACCGGCTGACAAAAAAACAGAGCACGGGGAGGGCACGGGTCAGTGCCCGCTCTCTCTTCACGGGGGAGATGGGATCGTGCTGCAGAGGCAGCTTCGTCCCCACCCTTCCAGTCCTTCCCTTTGTCTCCGCTGCTGCCGAGGGCTCTGCCTGGCTGCGGAGAGATCTGAACATGTTTTTTCTGCCCAGGCATCCTATGGATCCTGTGCATCCACCACCCTGGCACCTGCTGAGCAAGGCCTGTGTGTTGTTGTGGGAAGGATGGGATGGTATTTGTTCAGCCCCCCCATCTCAGGAGAGCGAGCCCAGTCCCATACGCCCCCATCGCTACGGGAGTCGTAGCTGCCTGGGCTAGGTAGGGCTGGGCATTGGCGTCTGGAGGAGAAGCACAGGAGCAAAAAGCAGCTTCTCCAGGGTCGCACCTAATGGTGGAGGTGAAAAAGGGCTGTGTTTCCAGAAAGAATTGTGGGCTGAAGCAAGAGTTGTGTTTATCTGAGGAGGTAACCACCTCTACAGCTCCCAGGCCATCTCCAGATGAGGGTAACTCATCCCTATTGCCCTCTCCCTGCCGTGCCAGGAGCCTCTGCCCCGTATGGACCAACAGTGCTTTGGGAGCTGGCCTGAGCCCAGTGCCTTTACTCACTTTTGAGCCTGATTTTGCTCACACCAAGCTGGCTTGGGATCAGTCTGAGGCTTCAAAATTCGACACAACCTGGGACCAGTGATCTCGGGGCTTTCCCAGTCCCTGGGACAAGCAGAAGCTCTTCCTCCTGCATCAAGCAGAGAACACAGAGGCAGCACAAAGGCTGAGCCTTTCCCAGCACCTGCCAGAGACACAGAGTTTCTGTGCTTCTTCCCAGCGTTTACACCATTTACACCAGCAGAGCATGAAAATGCTGAAGCCACCAAGAGAAGATCCCGTTTTGGTCAGTGGTCTCCGAGAACAACTCTTCACTCCAGGAGCCACGTTTGAAAGGTTGATTTATGCAGCACAAAGTAAAGAAGACATATTTAATGACGAATGGAAATGTCATATTGATCCTATGGACAGACTGTGAAATACTGTTGTACACGGGCTGTCGCTGCATCCAGCGAGCGGGTGGAGACGTTCGACAGGGGGGCAGTCGATACAGGGAGCGCTCTGCTCTCCCCACCTCTGCCTACCCGAGGACCATCACCAAACCAGGGCTGGAAATCAGGAGAAAGCTGCCAAGATACAAAGGAGGGAGAATCTTGAATGGCTTTCCCATCCATCTAGCGGTACCATTAGTGTTTGGCTGGTGTTTGCAGGCATGCATGGGCAGGGTGGGCAGGGATGCCATCGCCTTGCACGCAGTGTAACAGGGCACCGACTGAGGCCACGGCAGTTCCAGCATTAAATAATATCATCAAGAGGCAGGACTGTGCAGGGTGGAAGGACAACCCCATCCTGGGTTGCAGCAAAAGAAATGTGGCCAGCAGGTTGTGGGAGGTGATTCTCCCCCTCTACTCTGCTCTGGTGAGACCCCACCTGGAGTCCTGTGTCCAGCTCTGGGGTCCGCAACAGAGAAAGGACATGGGCCGGGTGGAACAGGTCCAGTGGAGGACCATGAAGTTGATCCAAGGGCTGGAGCACCTCTGCTATAAGGACAGGCTGAGAGAGCTGGGGCTGNGAGGTGTCCCTGCCCAGGGCAGGGGGGTTGGAACTGGATGATCTTTAAGGTCCCTTCCAGCACTAACCATTCTATGAGTCTATGATTCTATGACAAAGTTTTATGTCCCTCGCCAAATACAGCCCAGTGATGGGCCTCCCACACAGCCTGTAGCAGGAGCAGCTCTGCCCATGAGCATCCTTTGCCTTCAGTTCTCTCCCAGTGGGAAAGGTGATGTACCCGGGGCTGCCAGCGCTCAGGCAAAATGCCTTGGGTTGGAAAACTGAGGGGCAACGCTGTTGTTGAGTCTAAGGAGAGTCTGGGGCATCTTTGAAAGAGGGACCCCACAACACCATAGCCATGTTGGGTGACCCCAAAGAGACTTTGGGGGCCACTTTCACATCCCTGCCCTGCTCATGCAGCAGCCATCAGGATCTGTTATGTTGCTGTAGCAAAGATTCAGCTCAGCTGGAAGAAAGTTCCACTTGGACAGAGCACAGCAGAGGAGAAAAGTGATCTTAAACTGGCAAAAATAGAGCATCGGCCTCATATAATTTCTCTGAAAACAAGATTTATTGAAGTTCTGTCTGTGGAAATCACTGTAGTGTGGAACACTCAACGTATGGATTCGATCACTGACTCGTACCCTACTACATTTTTCATTAGGAAAAATATTGGCTAGGAAAGTTTGACCTCATAATCTCTGCATTTTAAACAATAACCAAGGAAAACAAAAGTGACAGGCTAAGGAAATCTCTTCTACTTCAGCACTTCCCTAGGCAGGAGCCAGGAGCTGAAACTCACTGCTCTGGACCAGAGTCACCTGGTATGACCCTTTGTGTCCAGACCCCTCCAGACCTGATAGTCTTTGGCCACATCTGCCCAACAGGTCTCTGGAGTGGGCACAATGAACCTGCTGAAGGACCAAGGCAGAAAACCAGACTCTGTTCTCACCATAATTCAGGGGTGTGAGGTACCTGAACGCAGACAGTCTTCATTGCAGGGCAAATCAAGGACAGCCTTCATCCGAGACTCAGCTTCTCACTTTTCTCTAGTAAAAAGTCCCCAGCCTGCATTCAGCCCATGGCTTGAAGAGGCAGACGGAGAGAGGCACAGGAGAGCTGTGGTGCCCACCTTCAGTTTGGCCAACGCATCCCTGTCACCCCACATAAGGAAGAAGGGTCGGAGTTTCAGCTGCTGCTCTGCCACAGCCCCTTTCAAATTAATTCCTGTTTTATGGTCTAAATAAATTAACCTGCATTGATTAGAGGTTCCCAGTGCTTTTAATGTCAGTGTCATAATCACATATCAGAATGGATTTGCTTTTCTAAATCATAGCTCCAAAAGGCTTTCAATCTGAAGCTCTATTTTATGTGTGACCCAATTAAAGACTGCAAGACTTTGGGCCTCGATGGCTTTACACACGTTGCTTGTTGGTGGCCTACCTGACTGAAAGGAGACCTCTCTCCAGGCCCCATCTCCCTGTGCTTCCCACCGCCTGCACTCCTCAGTTCTCACCGTCTTACAGCCAGAGACCTCACCCTGCAGCAGAAGCTAAACTCAAGGAAGCCAGAGGCAAGCGGTGTTGCTCTGTCTTTGGTTCATGCACCAGATCTACATGGGAAAAGGCATCCAAGCCATTTATGAAGACAAACTCATCTTGGGAGATGGCACCAGAGCTCCATCAAAACCCTCTCATTCCCACTGGGAAACCCCCAGACAACCCAAAGCCAAAACTCAAGGGATATGGTTATCCGCAGGTGTCGGTGTCTTTTCCCAGGTAACAAGTGATAGGACAGGAGCAAACGACCTGAAGTTGCACCAGTGAAGGTTTAGATTGGATATTAGGAAAAATGTCACAGAAAAGGTTGCCAAGTGTTGGAACAAACTGCCCAGGAAATTAGTTGGAGTCACCATCCCCGGGGGTATTCAAAGGATGTGTAAATGTGGCACTAAGGACAACAGTTTGGTGGTGGACTTGGCAGTGTTAGGTTTACAGTTGGGCTTGGTGAAGGGTCTTTTCCAATCTAAATGATTCCCTGATCTTAAGCAATCCATCAGGCGAAGATCTGAAGCAGAGATCTTGGAGGACTGTGGTCCTGAGTGTGACTGAATTAAACCTTTTGTCCGTGGGGAGAAGAAGGGATCCATCACAGGGACCAGAGCCTAACGGGCTTGGATCAATCAGAATAGCCACCAACTTTCTAGGGAGGTTTTCAGTCTTTCCCTTTAGTGCTGCAGATCTCACAGCCCTTTCTGAGCATCCATCTGATACCAGGGAGGGAATTCCTCTCCACCCCCTCAGCCATGTTCAGCATCTCCCTTGCAACTCCTTCCAAGACCCTTCGGTTTGATTTCCAAGTTCTGACACAGTCATTAGTTACAAAGAGCTATTAGTTTGGTTGTTGTCATTAAGTCATTTTTTAAATGGCTCCAGGCAGCATCAGAGAACAAAGAAACAAAATATCCGTGAAAAGAGTTAATCACAAATTACTAATTATTTCCCCCCCTCCCTTTGCACTCCTTCCTCCCCAAATCATGAAATATTATCCCCATGAAGAAAGGAAAAGGTCTGTCCGTTCGTGAGCCCTTCACGGATTTTATACACCTAATTCATCAAACGAGAAACACTTCCTGATCGTCCGGGATTATTTTGAGAGGTGAGCTCCTGACCCCCCCGACCCCCCTGCCAGGAGCCACAGCGAAGGGTGAGGGCTCGGATTTATGTGTCCTGGGATGCAGCTCCCAGCTATGAGTTGGGGAACGGTGGAGCCTCCCCGGCTCTAGGAACGAGCCCTGATACCCCGGTGAGGGGCAGCTGCTGAGCCGGGCCCTTCATGTAGACAGATCCCGTGACTCCAAACGCTTCTGAACCCCTTTGGATTTTATGGGGCTGTTGATCTCGACTCCAAATGCTTCTGAACCCCTTCGGATTTTATGGGGCTGTTGATTTCAAACGGGCCGAGCGCTTTGAACGAGGCGCTGTGCATGCCGTTTGGGGTTTCGTATTTATTTACGGCAAGGTACAAATAAATCCTCTTTCCAGCCGGGACGTACGTGCCACAAGACAGGTTTTTAGCTCAAAAGAGCATAAC
This sequence comes from Pedionomus torquatus, assembly GCA_013398155.1. Lineage (NCBI taxonomy): Eukaryota > Metazoa > Chordata > Aves > Charadriiformes > Pedionomidae > Pedionomus > Pedionomus torquatus. Next base: position 84,439 of record VZRU01012306.1, read on the forward strand.
CAGAGGTACAATCTGGAAGGCATGGGCTCTGCAAATTTTACTTGGTAGGAAAATTTTGGGGTGATGCGAGCTGAGCAGACCAAGCCCCAGACACCCAGTGCTCCCAGGTCTAGTTCCTCTGGGATCTACTTGTTAAATATCCACAGGTCGCTCAGAGTAGAGGTGGCTGGGGAAAGCACTGTTGAAAATAGTGCAGATACCCCAAAATAGTGCAGGTACTCCCTCTTGCAGATGCCCAGTTCCCTGCTTGCCCAGTTCTCCCAGTCCCATGGTACTGAGGTCTTCAGCTCTGCCAGGGCAGAAACCACTGGTGATGAATCCAGATGTGGTTAATGGTTATTACCACTTCAGATGCCCATGCTCCTCTGTCACCTCTGTCTTTGGCCATTCAGCAATAAAAAAAAAAAAAAAGCATTGATATGCCCAAGTGCACACCAGAGCACCTCACTGAGCCTTGGAGATGTTCAACGTTCAGCTGCAAATCCATCTAAGCACCAAAGATCTTTTCAGAAACAGCCCAAACCAAAATCAACTGTCTCCAAGAGATTTGGCTTCCAACTCTGTACCAGTGGCCAATACAAAGCAGGAGACAGCAGTAATGCTGGGACCCCTCTGGGGCAGAAGACTTGACTCTACCTGCTGGCTGGCGGGTACGTAAATCTCTGCCTCCCGGGATTTTTTCCACCTCCAGGGGTGGCTCCAGTCACAGAGCTGCTCTGAAATGCACCGACATCACTTCAACAGGCTCGAATTTTGCCCTTTGCGTGGTTAAAACCCTTTGACCTTTTCCGTATGCGTTCAGAAGGACATCCTATTTTGTGTGAAAATAATGTTATTTATCCAACTAAGATAAATAAATCAACTCCAGTCTCCTAGACCTGGGAGGGGAGTGTGGGAGAGGAGTGCTTCTGGGCTAACCTAAAAGCTGAAAGCGATGCAAAAGGGGACCATAAGGGAGTATGAAAATGCATTTGAATCAATAGGATAAAGTTAACAGGATCAGGAATAAATAGAATGAATGAAATGGGATAAAAGCACCAGAGGAGATGTTAGACTCGGCATCGCCCCGGGGATCACCGCTGAGGGAGCAGCAGGGCCAAGTTCATCCTGGATGTAATACCCTTGGCCGTTTCCTCCTGGCATTTTAAAGCTCGGTAGATTTAGGAGCTTTGGGTAGGATTTTTTTTTGTGCGTGTGTGTGTGTGTGCGCCTGTCAATGATGTCTCAATTCAAATAACGTGTGAGATTCTTGGGTTTGCTCCACGCCTGCCTGGCACCACGTATAAGGCTCTGCCTTCTATAAATGGCAGCTTCCCGTGACCCGGCAGCACCGCTCTGGCTACCGGGATATCCAGAAAGGTGCCTACATGTGAATTTGGGCGACGAATTTAAAGCAGCCACGTTCGTAAACCAGTTTGGGTGTTTACGTAACAGACCCCATCCCGATTCAAGGAGCATGCCGACAGCCAGGCTTCGCTCCAAGCATGTGTTTAAACCTCTCTGGCTTTCAAGGAGTTTATGCTTTAAGTAAAGCAGGTGTTTGAGTCCTGCGTCCTTTTAACACCGGCTTCCCGTGGTCCCTCACAGGCAGCAGTGAGAGATTTCAGAGGAGATACTCCAGTGTTGGCTGGTTGTTTTCCCCACTAGCTCCCTGTTGTGCGGCACAGCAGCAGCTCCCAGCCCGCCTGGCTCCCCCACCGCCCTTGCTGTACAACAAAAACGTGCAAAAAGAATATTAAAATCTGTTGAAAAGGCTCTTTTCCTCTCTACCGGCTCCCAAGGCACCTCCTGAGCAGGTGTGAGCTCTGCATTTCAGCAAAACCATGGACCTGGTTCATGTTCTGTTTCATCAGAGGGGAAAGGGGACCCTTCGGAAACCAACAGCCCCGTCGTAAGCCCCGTTGACTGGTGGGTGAGCAGAGGGTCCCTGGGTACCCTGGCTCCTGGAGCATCCTCCTGGGTGCCTACTGGGATCTCCTCGCTGGGCCACAACTCTGCATCTCATGTTCTCATCCTTGCAAAAGCAGCCAGAGCTGCAACAAAGGTACATCTAGCACCTTGTTTGGAAAGTTGGCCCCTCGGAGGGGGCAGTGCCCTGTAGCCCCCCATCCGGGCACACGGCTCATTCATGGCTCCATCCAGGGACCAACCTGTATCCTGCCGCCTTGCCTTTCCCACCCAACTTCCAATTCAAGGCTGAATTTTGTTTCGCTTAGGAGACTCAGTGAGGGCACAGCCCCAGGCGGGATGGCTGCAGGCCATCAGCTAAAATAGCTGCTTGTCACCATCTCCTTTGTCCGGCTTCAGGCTGGCATAACCTGTTGCCTCCTCCACTCCTTTTGAGATCTTTTTACACACAGCCTTTGGAGGGCTGACTGACAGCAAGACCTTGATCTTTCCTGTCATCCTCTTCCCCTTGCTTCTCTCCTTTTCCTTTGCCACCTGCTCTGATTATTTCTCCCCTGCATCCTTTTGAGGCCTTTCTCTCCTTTCTTATTGTCCCCTTTCTTCCTCCATGGATCCTTCCCCTACCATCCTGGGCGGCCAGTAGTATCCCAGAACAGCCTGGCTGTGAGTTTGGGTGCTTGTCCAAACTACCACCATGTTCACCCACTCTGGCATGGTGGTTTGTGCTGGTAAGCATAGGTCTCAGCACAGGGCACTCAACCAGGACCATGTGGCCTCAACAAAGTAGCCAGCCTGGGGGAAGGGAGGGATGCTCTGCTCCAGCATCCCATCCCAGAAGTGCCCGTCTCCTCACATCATGTGGCAGATGGATCACATGGACCTCACAAGTGTCTTGTGGACCTCACAGGTATTGTGTGGAGCTCACAATTATCACATGGCCTCACCAGAGAGGAAAGATCAAAGGAGGTCCTCCAGCCTGGCACCAGGTTGTGCCATGGGCTGCAGAGGCAGCAGGTTGCCCCTGTGGTCGGGTGGCCGATGCAGCCTGGAGTGCTCTGCCAGCACAAGCAATTCCTCCCAGGTCAAGGACCTGGCATGGTATGGGGTGTCACAGCCAGACGTGAATGGCACAAGCTGGAGGGGTTTACCTCATCTCAGCAGGCTGGACCCCTTCCCGAGGAGCACAGAGCCCCTGAGCTCAGCAGCTGCTGGGATCAGGGGTGGGGGAACACAGCAAGGTGACAGCCAGCCCCGGTGCTGCCTGTGCCTTGATGCCTGATGCCCTGAGCTGTGGCACAGGCAGAGCCAGGGAGCCTGGGCTGTCCTCCATCACAGCCCCTGGGGGATGGCCCTCCTGACAGGGAGGTGTTGGGCTTACAGGAGGGAGATGCTTTTTCTAAGAGAGTTGGTTTGATGCTGCTTGCATCTGTAAAATCAAGACTCCATCCCTCCAGTGGTGCCTGTTGGATTCAAATTAAGTGCTGCTGGCATGTGAGGGAGACTCATACCGTGGCATCGTGCGCAGTAGTGGCTTTCTGATGATGGGTCATGGGTGCCCCACTGCAAAGACAGCACCCAAACCTTGCCTTGCTGCCTCTAAGAAGGCCCTGCCCCCTTGCCTGACCCACCTTGTGAGGGGAAGCCCTCTCCTTGAGAAGTTTCTTTTCCTAAAGAAGCAGAGTGAGGGAGACTGGGTCTGAAAGACGAGGTGGGATCCAGTCTCCATCACATCAGGGCCCTCCTGCCTCAGCCCCCTCCATCGGGGCTGGTTCTACCTGTCCTGGGCTCTGACCCCAGACACAGGACCTGGGCCAGTCTCATGCAGATGGTTTGAAAGAGGGAGGTGCTGCTTCCTAGAACTCTTGAAGGAGGTGAATGTCAAAAACGTGCCCACCCATCTGCACTGCACTGCTGACCCCTCAAATCCCGGTGTGCCCGAGCACCTCCTGGGCAGGTCTGGGTGTGCTGGGTCTGGTAGACTGGAGGCTCTGGAAGAGAATCTTGGCACAGTGATCTGTGATCAAGGACAAACAGTGTTCAAAGGCTTATGTTGTTGTCCTCTCCCACAGTGGGGAGATGGACATCAGCAGGCCCTAGCAGTGTCAGCAGGTCACTCTCGTTCCAGTTAGAAATGAGTTGTTACACGAAAAATAATTGACCCTTAATGCCAGCTGCAGGGACCAGAGCATGCATTGCCATGAGGTTATACTCCTTCCAATCCATCTGCTGTCCCTGTGCTGAGCTCAGATGTCTCTCCTTCTCCCCCAGCCCCCAAGCTCTCCTCTCAGCTTTCAGAGCCACCCTGGCTCCCTGGATGTGCATTTAGCCTTTCCCTTCTCCCACCGCCTCCAACGTTCCACAAAGAGGAACAAGGTCAGGGACAGGTGATACGTCACTGCCAGTCCCTCTTGTAACCCAGAAGGGACCTGGGAGAAGGCTTAGCTACCCAATATCCATCAGCTTCTGGGGACATCACTCATTCTAATGTCGCAAAGGTGACGTTCTTCTCACTTCATCTGAGCTATGGCTCTGGGGAAAGCACCAAGAGACCAGTGTTTCCAGGGAGAGTTTTTTTTCCAGGGGCAGTGATTTGAGCATGCTGCTGTTCTTCAAGGGTCCTTGTCATATGCTGTCCCCCATTTGTGAGCCTTAGCAGGCTAAGAAATGCGGGGTGTCTCTGTCCTAAGTCTCTCCAAAAGGAGCCGCCCCACTCAAACATTCCAGCCATGTAATTTGGAGAAGGTAAACAGCCAAGCAAACGGTACATTTATACAGTGGTATAAACGGCCTGGAGGGAAGTAATTCCTTTCCTTGTCTCTAATCTGCTTGCTGGCCTTGGTGGGACCACTTCTCACCCTTGTGCTTCTATTTCTCCTCTGCCTCTCTGCTTTGTGCATGCAGCCTGCAGTCTCCCTGGGGAGAACAGAGGTTGGTTTGGGCTGGGGTATTTGGTGTCTCAGGGGGAGCAAGAACATTGCTGCACACTCAGGCTTTCCCCCAGCACACAGGCACTGAAGTCCTCCTTGCCCACCCACATCCATCCGATGTAGGCTGGATGCTGTGCCCGTCCTCAGGGCCTCAGCAGGAGGCTGTGAGATGTGTTTGTGGGTCTCTGAGGACACGTTGGGGGACTTGGAAAGCCACAGCAAGGAGGTGGAGGCAGGAGGGGCAGATGAAGAACAGCAGCTGCTGGGGTGCAGCCTGGCAAGCAGCTGTCTCCCCCAGCAGCGTCTGCTTGAAGATTTCAGGGAAGGGGAGTCACAAGGCTGGGAAAGGGAGGGAAGCGCAAGCAATACTGGAGAAAGCAGAATCCATTTGCCCATGGAAATCTCCTTATAGCCATGGCAGGGTCTTGCTGTCCTCAAGGCTTCCAGGGAGGGGGCGGCTGCCCAGCTGCATTCTCCCTGGGGATGCTCAGAGAGTGGATGGGCAGCGTGGGGCCAGGCTGGCAGCACCAGGTAGTGAGCAGGGCAGATCTGTGGTCCAGGCTTTTGCAGGGGCAGGGCTGTGCAAGGTGATGCTCACGTCCACGCTCCCACCCTTCAGGATCTCTCCCACCCTTCGGGATCTCTCCCACGCCGGTCCCATCTTCCCACGTCTCTGCTGCCTTTTTATCCTCAGCTCCTTCGCTCAATGGGAACACCCGACCGAGAGGCAGCAACGCCACTGCCACATCCACCAGCATCAGCACAACAGCGGGCACGGGGCAGCCTGGCCACCATCACGGGGAGGGCTTCAGCCCGGTGGGGTGGGGGTAGCAGGACCAGTCTCAGCCAGGGCTAAGCCCGGGGCACGGCACGCTACAAAACTGACAGCGACCGGCTGCAGCGAGAGAAGGAGAGGCTGCTTCCCACCCCCACCATCACCACGCTGCTTGGTTCCAGCAGAGCTAAAGTGCCGGTTTTGCCTGTACTGGGCCCATCACGGTGCAAGATCCTGCCAAAGCATGAGAGGGATGTGCGGTGGAAAGCGTATCAGGGGTGGTATTGTCTACACGCAAATGCTCAACTTTATGTACTTTTAACTAGAGGTGTAACAGATGGTTGCATTTCGGTCCAAGCAGCGGAGAGCCGTGCCCGTTCCGGCTGGAGCCAATCAATCCCGCCACTCTGGGGAAAACGGCAAGCTGGGTTTGGAAGCGCGGCTGCCAGCAATCCAGCGGAAGGCTTTGCACAGGCGAACGTGGGCCGCTGCCATGCGAAACCAGGGAAACGGGAGTGAAAAAGACATGGAGGCAGCGAGCGGAGCGCGGCGCCGTCGGCCTTCTTTCCCGGAGTGAGTGGTCGGAGAGATGTCCGAGCGGCCAGGGCTCAGCCTGCTGGGCTCAGCCACCCACCGCCACCGGGAGGAGAAGGGAAAGGGGTTCACTGGGGAGGGAATTTGTGTGGGGATGGGGAGAAGGCTGTTCGCACGCAGCGATGCTGGGAGGAGAGGCTTCCTGCGATGTTCTGCCTGCTCACGATGCTCTTGCCTGATCCCCCACACCTGCATCCCCAGACTGCAAGTGATGTTTCTATGGGATGGGGGATTGTCCCCGCACTGCCACAGTTCCTTCACAGCCCCACAACCAGGGCAACATCCCTCCTCTGAGCTCAGCTACCAGTGGGGAATGGGCATGTGGGTCTGCAGACCCCGACCAGCCGCGCTCCATGGGCACCACGCCTGGGGGTTAGGGGAAGGAAGAGTCCTGTGGTTGGGAAATGGCCTCCCCCAGCAAGCCCATGCTGGGAGACCAGTATAGGAATTCTGGAGGTGTCAGAGTTGGGCTAATTGAGGGGTGCACGTTAATGTCTGGGGTATAAGGAGGTGGAGGATGGAGGAAGATCATCCAGTGGTGGCTGGGAGAAACTGAGATGGGAGATTGCAACCAGGAGGAGTTTTTAACATAGATAATGAAGACGAGAGGGAAAGAAGCATGGTCATCTCTCTGTTTCTCGAGCTCCTCACCACCTAAAGCATTATCAGATCATTGCTCACTTAGAAGGTAAGGTACTGTATTTCCCACTAATCCCAAGAGGAGTGATTTTTCCTATGGTGTGAAGGGCTGGATAAGCACACAGGTTCTGCTGCCCCTTCCAGGCCCACATTGCGGGGTGAAATATCTGCATCACACGTTCCCTGAGCATCTCCCCAAACCACATGGGCAGTTCTGCCTTCAGGGCACCCAGACTTGCTCCCTACATAATTCACCCTTCATCAACAAGGATCATTTGAACCACAACTTTGTTCTTTTTTTCTCAAATACAGATTCATTGAGAGAGAGGGGAAGACAGACCAACAGAAGGAAAACTTCCCTGTGCCCTTCACCTCCTGCTAGTGAACCCACCAGGCTGAAGCACTGCAGGAGCAGATACAGCCAGAGACAGCCACCAGCCGAGCCCGTGGTTTGTTTGGGAGGTGCTCAGCAGGCACTCAGGGTTTGGGAGGAGCCCCTCTGGATGCAGCCTTGGGGGCTGTGTATTACAGCAGCACAGACCATCAGATCAGGGACTGCAATGGGAGGTCACAGGGAAGAAAATAATTCTGTTTAATGGCTTCTGGAGACTGAGGGATTTTGGAAAATCATTAGAATTATGGGTCCTGGCAGGAAACCCATGTTCCATTTCAGAGCTGACGACACCAAGCAGCCAAAACTCCTAGGAAGCAGGTTCAAAATCATGAGAGAATGCTTGAACCAATGGGAAAAAAAGAGTGTGGTTTGTCTTTGTCCCTTGTACTGGGTGGTTTGTCCATAACATCTGCTCATCTTCAAGGGTACCTCTGTCACCACAAAACTTGGGTGAGAAAACCCACATGTGCAAGCTGAACTACCCCCCCGGTTTTGAGCGAAACACTACAAACTTGGAAAAATACAGTGAAGCAATGACACTGGGTGACCCGAGGAGGCTGCCCAGCAGGGCAACAGGCAATCCTAGGGCTTAAATCCTAGACGACTGTTTGGAGGGAGATGTTTGCATCAAGGACATTTTAGTCAGTGCCCATCACTGGCACCATTCACCAGTCCAAAAGTTGCCTGCGTATGACGGAAACAGAAATGCATCCCAGCAAGGCAGCAGGGAGACAGCAGGCAGCCTTCTACAATTAAAATGAAGTATTTCAAGCAAGTCTGGCTCTTTCCTCACTCCTACCACAGCGCAAAAGCCTCGGGATGTCTCTCCAGGGGCTTCCTCCCCAGCCTGGCAGGGTTGGTGCCCCCCAATGGTGCCATCAAGGCTTTCACATCATCCACACAGTGCTGGGGGGTTTAGCCTATTTCAAAGACTTGTTCTTCCTCCCCCCCCCGGCACCTCCAAGTTCTCTCTCATAGACTCGTTCCCAGGTACCGCTCAGCAGATGTTTACGGTGCTTTTGTAAAACATTTCCACTTTCTGGAGCCTACCAAGCTCTCTCGGTCTCGCAGGTGCTCTTGTCTGGAGAATGCAATGTCAATTCAGACTGCTCTGGCAGCGGGAATGTCCTCCCTCCCCCAGTTCCTCTCCATTTCCAGCAGACAGAGTGCCATGTCTAGAGAAACCAAGAAAAACCTTGTGGAGGCCAAGGACTCTTGTCCTCACACTTCTTCTTTAACCCTTACCATTCTTAAGGCATGATAGTTTCATAGCAGGGCCCAAAAACCCCTTGGACATTTCATCTGCATCCAAATTTCTTGGATGTTTCATTTTACACCAGAATGTTTTTATTAGAATTTCATTTTACCCTCCTGACCCAGGGAATGTGGGAAACACAAAAAGCACCAAAAGCTGGGTGGGAAAATGAACAAATCCAGGGTGTTGCAGCAGAGAAAAGGACAGCCTCTTGTCCTGGCAGTGCTGCCTTGGGTGATGCCAGTGGATGCTCTCCACCTTTTTTAAATGCACTGATGCCCAGCTGAGGTCCATCCCAAGAGGGATGAGGTCAAGCTCCTGGTCTGCTTTTCCCAGACTCTTCAGGAGCCTCCTGGAGATTTTGGCCAAGTAGGACGAGTTCTGTGCACCACTGTTTCTGTTTCACCCCTATAACCCCAGTAGACAACCCTTCCTGTTCACAGCCATCTTCCCTTATATATCACCCAACCTGTAGCATCTTCCTCCAATTCATCCTGGTGGCCCAACATCCACCCTAGGTGCTTGCCCAACCACAGAGCTTTCCCCTGCCCACCACACCAGGAATGTCATTCTCTCTCTGAGGTGCGTCCTGGTTTTCCTTAGTCTTCTCCAACAGCTGCTGGGTCCTGAGCGATAGGAGATGCACCTCTCCCGCAGCCAGCTCTATGTTTCCAGGCCGACAGGCTTCAGCACAGGAGCTGTGGATGTCTGTGCTGTCAGAGAGGCTGAGGAGTGGGTGAGCAGGGATTAGCTGTGTGTCGCCTCTTCCTGAACAAGTGCGAGCGGACGTGGAGTTATCAGGTGGCAGATTCATAACAAATGAGAAGAAGATCCTATCTGCATAGCTTGTAGATTAGCCATGAAACTCATTGCCCCGGGATATCATGGATGCCGAAAGATTATATGGGTTGAACAAGTGGTTAGACACGTTCATGGAAGAACAATCTCTCTGCGGCTACAGAACACAAAGGTATCACTTCTGGCTCAGGACTCTCTGAACCACAAACTGCCAGGGGCTGGGAAAGTATCCCAGAGAAGCGTGACACAGACCTGTTAATGTTTTTATTAGAATAATATAATGTAATACTGTAATGATAATAATAGACTATATCATTTGGTCTTTGGCTCTCTTGGGACATCCACCACCAGCCAGCAGTGGAGCTGGGATACGGGGCTGGATAGACCTTCATTAGACTCTATATGCCCTTCCTCAGCTTCTTACATATGGTGTCAGTATGGATCAGTGCCAGGCTGATCGCCGTTAGCCCTCCTGCAAACACACAGCGCTCACATCACTGAACTGTCTCGTTGTTCTGCAAAGGAGACAGGCAGGGATAAAGCCTCTGATTCTGCACGGGTTCATCAGCCTAGACCTGCATCTCAAATCCTTGCCTGTGCTGCTGAGAAGCGTTGAGTGAAACCCTCTGTTCGACTGACCTCTGGCTCTAAAACCGAAGGCGTCGATCTCTGAGTCAGTGTGTGGATGTTTGGCATCTTTCATGGAGAGCTATTGATTGGGGAAAGACCTTCATCTGAAAATAGCTCTTTGTGTCTCAGGAACAGGGTTGGTTTTTTTTTCCCATCGCTCATCTCCTCTCACCTGGTGCAGTAACGTTGACTTTCACGTTAACCCCTCAGCAATCCCCGAAGAAGCACCATCTCCTGTGCTCCCAGTCCATGGAGAACCATTCCCACTCCTGGCACAGCCAGGTGCCATGACATGTAGGTCTCAGACACTGCCCTGCTCCATCTCCATGAGCAAGTATAGACCCTCTGTCTTCATCCACTCGTAACGGAAAACAAGCCTGGCTTACCTCATTCGGGCATTTCTGGGATGGAATCAGCAGTCTGGGGGCAGGAGAGCATCAGGGGCTTGACACAAGCTGGTCCTGCTTCAGACAGCAGCCGTGACTGCATTCCCACTGGTGTCCTGCCCCCATCGCCTTCCCACCTACCTCTGCCAAAACTCCCACCCAGGGCAGGGACCTGGGGACGGGGACCAGATTTGACCCCTCCAATACGAGGGGAAAGCTTTGGGGAGAAAAAGCAAAACTTATTGTCCATTCGAATATAACTAATAATAAAACGAGGGAAAAACAATGCTGGAAATATGCTAAGTAAGCAGAAATCTGGCTAACCAGAAGTTTTCCAGGAGGCATGGGGAAATCTCTGAATTGCCATGAGTGCCTTATTTAGTGGTGTGTGTGCTTTTTGTCCACACAAGTTCCAGTCACTGCCAGCCATCAAACATTTTTTAATAGGAGCATTAACTTAAGAATAGCTAACAGTAATATTCCTAGCTGTGTGGAAACAGCATTTTATTAAATGCTTCACACAGATTTTGTATAATAAAGATGAATATATTATATCCTCTGCCTCCCCCAGAGTGAAACAATAATAGGAAAATAAAAAAAAAAGCCAATAAAGTGAAACATAAATAGAACATAATGGGACTAGTAGCGAACTGAACTGACTATATAACATCTGCTATTGTTTGCCTGGCAAACGCAAATAAGGGGAGAAACCAAGAAAGATTTGAACAGCCCTAACCTCTTTCCCCTCTGCTGCGAGGAGGCAGCACTGACACCCCAAGCAGAGCTGCCTCCAGCCGACAGAGGAACGCTGCAAAGCCACAGCTCGCAAATTCGTACTTAAACAAACATGCTAAATCCACAAGGCTCCCGCGCACGGAGCGATTTGCACAAGTCCGTCGATGCCAGCGTGAAAATATTCCTGGGTCTGGAGAGTTCTCGGTGCAAACATTCACTCATTTAAAAGCTCGGATTTTGCCATGTGCTTCGCTATTCTCTGGTTTCTGAGGTCCGGTCACCCTGTCAGCTGAGCCGAAACAAAGCCATGGGAGCCGGGCAACAGATCCTGCCAAGTGAAGAGGTACAGAAAGAGCCGACATCTATGGGCAAGGCCTCAGCTGGCTCCTGTATATCATAGCCTGTATCCAGGACCTTTGCAGAAATTGGGATAACTAAGGGATCGCACTGTGAGCAGAGGGCTGGGGGAGAAAGAAGGAAGATTTTTTGCCAGGGGTCTCCTTTGCAGGTATGGATCTGGCCAGCTCCCAGGTGCTGTCGACCCAGGGCTCTGCATCTGCAAAACGCAGTCTGGGTTTGTGACCAAACTTAAATCATAGCCCATCTTGATAACAAACTGATAACGGAACTGGCTAGAAGCTGGGGGAAGGAAAAAAAGAGCTAAATGCCTATAAAAGTCATTTTCTCTTTTATTTGTTATCTTGCTTGTAATGATCACACCATGTTTCCTATCTATTTTTACAGTAAGTTGTGCGCTGATCTCTAGAGGCCCCTGGATGACTTATTATTAACGATGTCTTCTTATTATGGATGGTGATTTATTATCAGAATGATTCTATTTGTACTGAGTATGTCGTTCTGCTGCCAGCACAAAGCTCTTACCCTCTTCACAGCAAAAGGTCGTGCTCTGGCAGCACTACGTGCCCAGCTCCACAACACCGAGCTGGTGGGATCCACGGGTTTACACCCACACACAGGGCAAAAGGGCAAAGAGGAAAGCAGCCCCCGGGCACCCACAGCACCACAACTGCTCCTCAGCCGTGGGCTGCATGGGTGCTCCTTCTCCCACGGCTGGACTTCACTCCTCCTTACCCTCTGCCTACATCCCCTCTACGCATTGAGGCCACCATTTAAGGGTCTGTATACATCCCCCCCAAAAAAAAATCATAGCTCCTGTAATCACTACCTTGTGTGCCCAGAGAGAGGACAAGAGGGAACGGGCACAAACTTGAACAGAAGTTCCATCTGAACACGTGGAGGAACTGTGAGGGTGTCAGAGCCCTGGCAGAGGCTGCCCAGAGAGGTGGTGGAGTCTCCATCTCTGGAGACATTCAAACCCCACCTGGACACGTTCCTGTGGGACCTGCTCTGGGTGGCCCTGCTCTGGCAGGGGGTTGGACTGGATGGTCTCCAGAGGTCCCTTCCAACCCCATAGCAGTCTGTGATTCTGTGGGACCCAGAGCAGAGCAGCTGAGAAGAGCATGAGTTATTTGCTCTGCCCTCCAGCCCTGCATGTGGCTGGTGGTCTCTGGTTCCTTCCTCAGTAGAGACTATGGACAACTTCATCAGTCAACAAGTGTCTAACCACAGGAAAATGAAATCACTTTTCTACCTTCTCCTGGAATTCATGTACTCGGAGGCTCACAGACACTCCCTAGCTATATATAGCCAGATATTATAAAACTCCAGATTATAAACTGGAGTTTGGCAATAGATTTGCAGGTCACAGAAGATTTGACACCCGTTTCTTTGCTGAGACTTGAAAGAAGCTGCGAGAGCAGGTAAACAGCTTTCCAAGCAGGAAAAACTCCAGGAAAGGAAGAGCGACAGAGGGGCTGCTCCTAGAAAACTTATCCCGTGGTTTGGGATGGACCGAAGTAGCCCCTCCACGGCTGCTTTGCCGTTTGCGAAGCGGCGATAAACCCCCGGGGTCCTTCCGTCCGTCCGTCCGTCCGTCGGTCCGTCCGTCCCCGCTCCCTGCGCGTTCGGCGCCCTCCCTCTAGCGGCTGCTGCCCCGCCGCCGCCTCCGCCGCTCCCCCCTCTGCCGCCACGGCCGGGGACCCCCTTCGGGTCCTGCCCATCGAAGCTACTTTTTCCATACCTGGCCTCGTAAAGACTTTAATCCACCTTCGCCACGAGGCCTTTCAACCCAGCCTCAGCTTTTCCCGAGGGTGAGGGACACCCAACACCGTCCGCCCCCTCTGCACATCCCAGACTGAGTTATTTCTGCTGGTTGGGGTGAAAATAGCACCCTTTCTGCGTCTTACTCACCCCCCACGCCCCTTTCCTCTTACTGAGGAACACTGGTAGGTCTTTGTTAAATTTTAACACTAAGGATGGTGGATGTGGGGAACCTGACTGCATTTGTCATCTGCAACCAGAATCCAGACCTACGTGTTGCCGCGTATTTGACATTAGCCAAAGACCCGCTTCCCACACCTGTAAAAAGCAGCAGTACTAAACAGACCCTGAGGGGGTTTCAAGCAGAAAAATGGGAGAAACAGTGAGGCTGTTCACTGCACTCAGTGCCCAGATGAAAAGCCGAGGCAATGAAGTTCCACCGCCACAAGAGACCATACATCAGCTGGAAAAGAGCCCCGGGTGCCAGCCAGAAGGAGGTGGGAATTTGGTGCCACAAGATGTCACAAACCCAACAAAACAGAGAAGGGAGGTGGACTTGGCCCTGGGACACTGAGAGGTGGAATCACTAAAGATGACACACGTTTGTGTTGATATTAAGCCTCAGAGTTCAGAGTGGGAATTAGGGAAATGTCTAACAGGAGAGATTTTAATTATTTTTTTAACCCCAGCCTCCTGCAGGAAGCTCTTTCTCTCTCCTTCGCACTGGTGTCCGGCACTGGAGACAGGGAAAAAGCCTGATCCAACAGCGACTGGTAGGGAAATGCCATAAGCTGACAGCAGCTATTATGCAGGATGGGGAACGCCAGCCACCCTTACAGGATGCTACTAGAACCTGTAGAAAGAGCCGTGCCTGATCCAAGCCCATCTGAGGAATGTGTCTAAGGTTGCCAGGGAGGAACGCAGAATAAAAATAAAGAGAGGTGCAAAGCGTCCGTCCCATCAGAGGTGGCCACAACCAGGCTGTTTGGGGAAAGAACCCTTCTGGAGACGGGTCTGAGATGGACCCCAGGCAGGGCACAAAACTCAGCTTGGTACAGGAAAACAGCACAGTGTACCCTACCTACGGCTGGGAGAGGCTGAAGAAGTGGCTTGTGAACCCCAACCACAAAAATGCAAGAGGGTAGCCCTGCCTTTGGTGACAGAAGCAGTGGAATAGAGAAGAGGAAAGCTGGAATGGCCTGGCCATGGTCTGCTGCTAAGTGGTGCTGCAGTTTGGAAAGAAAAGAACAAAAGTCACTTGAGGCCTTGCAAACTCAGCTCACATGTCAGTTTGAAAGCAAATGAACTGCCATTTCACCCCACCTCTAGTTGCTACCGTTTCTTTACAGGGCCTGAGAGGAACGAGGGAAACAAACACAGCAAGCCAAACACGAAGGGATGGATTTTAGGTCCGTTTCTCTTTCCAGCAGCACTTGTCTGAGTTTGGAGAAATCCCACGAGCTCAGAAAGAGTAGGA
>VZRU01012307.1:8080-21779 GCA_013398155.1 Pedionomus torquatus
CCTTTGTGTGTACACAGATGAATGCTCCAATAGTAAAAACATGCACCTTTTTGTCCACCCAGTGGTCTCTGAACCCAATTTAGCAAGTGTCCCAATCCTAAAGAGCATTTGAACTTTCGAGTAATTGCTTTCTGAGCAGAGATTACAACTGAAGTGAGATGCTCTTTGGAATTATACCAAATTTGCTTATTATTTACCTTAAGAAATGGTAAGAAATGGTCCTCAAAATGAAAGATGCCATTAATTTCAGGTACCCAGCACAATGCCGTGCATATAATGTGATGCTCACAGAAGGTGCATCAAGGCTTAAATCGGAGAAACCCATCTCTCATCAGTTCATTTTCCCTTTGTCATTAACAGAAGACAACAAATATAAGGAAGAGCTGACAATGTGTTGAAAACAAATTGAATAGGCATTGCTTTGCCTGCGTTGGTTCCCTTATCCCTCCCTAAGGCTATGAGATGATACTTAGCTTATTACATTGCAAAAATCTCACGCACGTGCTGTCTGGAGAGCCTTCCCCCAGGGTGTGTTTATTCCCAATGCCAGGGGTTCTCGCAAAGTTTGGTATAAAACCCACAGAATCAGAAAAACTTCAAAATAGTCAAATGAGGGGGGTTTGATGTGGTTACAGACCATTGCCATGCAAATACATTTCTCTAACAGCCTTATTTTGTCACCCAAAAGCTCAGCACAACAGTCAATAATTTTAGGCAAAGGACTTAAAGAGGCTGGGATTATTCCCCCAGCAAGTGTTGTAAATGCTGACCATTCATATTTAAAATAAAACTTAAGCAATTTATGGTAATACTAACGCTATGTGAATTATTTGCTCTACAGGCACCTGCTTTTTAAGCATTTGATTTAAAAATAAATAAAATTTTAAAAAACCTTGTGACCCTTCTGCTAAAATCTCTCTGTGTGCCTTGTCAGAGTGTGCCAAGAGGGAGGTGCTGGAGGATTCTGGGGTGCAACGGAGCAAGAAAGTGGAGTAGGCTGCATGTTTACTCCTGACAGTCAAGCAGCCCTCCCTCCTGCCGATACACAAAAAACACAAAACATTTAAGAGGGCCCATTTTGTCTACAAAGCCTTTTACAGTCCATGACCTTTGCTCAGATACACTGACTTTTTCCATCAGTCACATCAGGAACTCTGGGCTGCTGCAGAGCATCACCAGGGGACCCCCTGGAAGTCTTCTTCTTTATAAATTTTTCACAGCGGTTCTATTACTTGGAGTGGACTTCCAGGCTGTAAGAATAGAGCCCGATTTCCCCAGACCTTTATCAACCCTCAGTGCACACACCATGATGAGGAAAAATAGCACGTGTAGACCAGTCTTCCTACCTTCTTCATTAGGCAGCAGCACAAAAGAGAGCATTTCAAAGCAAGTTAATGGATACTTTTAGGACGTTTGGAGGGTGTTCTCCAGATGCATGGAAAAAGGCAGCGAAATACGCACCAAATTTTCTAAGGATAATCTCTAGGCCACATGAATCCCTTGGATATGGCTACGAATGGTCCTTGAAGTTGGAGGAGAAATGTTCATTGTTGGATTCCCTTGGGAATAAAACCTGATCACAGAGTTTTGATGTCTCTGTGGGATTTTATCCAAATGACTCAACACAAAATGGTCATATGTTGGAGATCACTCTGCAAAAGTCTTTTTCTTGTCCCTACTAACTTCCTTCCTCACATCCCACAAGGAAAATTTAATTCAGCCCCCACATGGATGTCCAAAAGGAAGGATTGCTGCCTACTGAAGACAGGGATGTTTCAAGGGGAAAATCTAGCTCCTTGAGAGAGAAGCCAAGAATTCATTCTCCAGAAATCCAGGTTTGAGAAATAATTTAAGAGAATGGCTGAAGAATGCCCCCAACAATACCTGGCTATTTTGCCCTCCTGTGGGTGAAACAGCTGATCCTTTTAAAATCTCCCTTCACACCAAGAGAGGCTGGAACTAAGGAACTTCAGTCTCACTTAGAGAAGTTTAAAGCCAGTGTAACTTCTGACTCTTGTGGGTGTTACTTTTGATTTATACTCATGACGCCACAAAGAAAAGCAGATCAAGGGACTATAAATCAAAGAGAGATCAATACTGAGCATCAAGGTACTAATTCTATCTCCTGAAACAGCCCTCACAAGCTGCAGCAGGCTGGGGGACAATTCCCCTGGTGCAGGCAGGGAGATTTATGTTGAGCTCTGGTCCTGGAACAGGGGATATGTTGGAGGTTGAAGGGGATGGGTCGGCCCCGCACACTATTAAGAATTTGCCCGTCTGGGCTGTCAAACAGTCTGTAGGCAGCTTTGGGAGCTTGTCATAAATCAACACATCCTTGTGTTGGGGACTGTTGATGAGAGCCAAGTTGGTTTAAAATTATCTTTCACTGTGTTTTGCCTTCAGGAACCCCTACAAAACCTAAGCCCAATGCTTCTCCTAATGGAAGGACCACAGCGCAGGAAATGGCAGGTGGTTGAGAGCTCTTCCTCAAACCCCAGCTTTGCCAAATTACATCACCAATGTTTTCTTGAACTACCTCCAGCGACACGACAACAGCAAAGCTGGTCTTCAAAATGCGCTGAAATATTTCATGGCTTAAGCAAACGTGCACTGGCTGGAAAGGGCTGGGCCACTGTCGGTGGGAAGACACGGCTCAGTGGTTCAGTGCTCTGTAAGCAGCCCACAAAGTGCCAGGCAGATGTTCACACAAGTCAACAGCTTGTCTGGTGGAGTCTTAATTTGGTTTTAGGAGACATATTAAAAAGGATGAGGTGATTTGGCTGTTTTATGCTGGCACTGGTAAATATAACTCTATATATCAGTGAAGTCGGCAATCAAAGGGCTCAGAAGTGGAGAAGTGGGAGAGGCACAGAAAATGGCCAGGAATTTTTCTTCGTATTTGATTAAAGCACAGATTCTGCCATCCTGGCTTTGTAGAAATTTGCAGAGAAGTGTCACTGAAGGGTGAGATTTGTTTGGGGGTGTATGGGGTGCTGGTAACTAGCGACTGATGGCATGTTAAATAGCAATAGCTGATAGCATAATTAAGTAATAAAACTCTCCAAGTAGTAATTAGAGAACATGTCAAAGAGAGTTTTACAGCAGAAGGCCAAAGGCCAAGCGATTAACCATCTGAGGAGTGTGACAATTCCCTGGAAATGCCCAGCCCAGAGTTCTGTGGCTGCAGTGAGATATAATTTAATAAATGCCAAAGATTAGGACCCGCCTCACATTTCAACCCTCAGCCGATGGCAGCGCCTCCCCTCAGTCCTCTGGTCTGGGTCAAAAAAGAGTTGGGGGAGATGCCCAGGGCTCTTGTCAGGAGGCTGGGCACAAGATTTCTTACGTTGTGCCTTCCCTGGACTCACCTCCTCGGAGCTCAGCTGTGGTCACCAGCCTGACCGTGCCTGCACACTCATTTTGCCATTTGATTTTGCTCAAGACGGGAGTGTTCAGTCAGCTGAAGATGAGATGTATTTTAGAAGGCTCTTCTTCATCCTCTTCTTGCAACTGGAGCAGTCTCTTCCCAAAAGGTGTGATATCTTAATTGCATCCAGGATTGCTACTGAAACACACACAGAGGAGAATTCCTATTGCTACAGATTTCACATACAGAAGTTTCTGCTTCATTAGTTATGAAGAAATAAAGGAAAATAAACTCCCATATCTCTATCTCAGTACAGAGATACATAAAATTGTATTTTTCTCTGCAAGCCATTCTGTCTGCTGCTTCAGGAGTGGAGGCAGTAAACCCATTAATGAATGAACAGACTTCAAGAGCTTGTTGTTGAGCTGAGCTCAGGACCGTGATAGTTTTTATCCATTATAGGTTAGTACTCCTGAGCTATGCTTGACACCGTTTATACAGGTACCCGTCTTCTGTTAAGCATTTCTACCCCTCTGATAAACATACAAAAAGGTCCATACTAGTTGCTTTTTAATTTCATTTTATGTTGAACAGGAGTTCTTGACTTACCTCCTTAATACACTTTGCTATTTTTTATATTTCTCTATCATCACCCCTTATTATCTAAGAATTATAGCTCTAATTTTTTAATCTCTCCACACACTGCAGCCTCTGTTCCCATAATAATTGTCACTGCCTTCCCTAGACCTTTTTTATTTCTGCTCTAGCCTCCTGTAAGACCAGAGAGCAAAGCTGGGCAAAGTATCCACGCTGGGGTGTCACTTCATATGAGAGCTATGTAATAAATTTGTGCTTTCATCTACCTTTTTCTTAATGCAAATGAGCATTTTGCTTGCTTTTCTGGCCACTGTTTTGTATTGAATACACGCCTGGTTGGCAACGATGCCTTGTTTCTCTCCTGACTACTTAAAGTTAATTTAACAGCAGCTACACATGTGAGTGGCTTAAATTGTTTTCTTTTTCCTCTCGGTATGCATCACCTTATGCTCACTTGAACCGAGCCGATCCCTGAAGTGTAGCCCACCTAGTTCTTTGAGAAACTCCTGATATGATTTGTTTTATTGATGCCTTTGGCAATCTGAAGCATTATTTTGGCTCAACGGTAGGGCTGATCCTGGAGCATCGCTCCACAAGCCTTATCCCGACACGGTTTCTCTTTCCCTCACAAGAAAGACCAATGCCCTTGCTGCTGCTTACTCTCCCAAAAAATGTTAAAACCTCGTTGCAGATGGAAATTTTCAAAAGCTACTGCCTTCTCAGCTCTTCTGCAGGAACACAAAGAAGTGCAGTAAGCTGGAGAGAAATTATTATTTTTTAGAGAACAATCCAGTTCTGTCCGTGAGAGAACATTAAACAGCATTTTGTAACTATCACACTTCTACCTCATTTATATGATTAAAGCCAGTACAATTTCTCTTTGCTTTCCAGGTGTTTGCTAATATGAGAAATTTATGCATATTTTGTACTCTTTCAGCATATTGTGCACTGCATGTGTGAGTTCGTGTGTTTCCCACTGACTTACGGTATTGACTTTTCAGTACATTGGACCCAGTCACAGCAAGAATAATATAGAGCATCCTCTGACCACGTGGTGTAGGCAAGTGGTGCCACATCATTCCCTTTTTCTATAAGATCCACTCTTAAGTCATCATAACAGCAATTTTCCATTAACCTTAGTGACTGTAAATAAACAAGCGGGATAGGGGGACACATATTTTTATTTGCTGTTTGAAAATACCCACAGGCACAGCCTTTTGAGCCTGCAGAGAGGATCCCAAGGACCACAACGCTCCCCACCTGTGTGAGGCAGCGCAGGCAAAAAACTGCTAGGTACCTGCTGTCTGAGGCTGTAAGACCTTTATCTCATTTCAGGAGTTTTACTGAATATATTGTCTTGGTCTTATCTTGGTCTAGTTGGGGGTGTCCCTGCAACTGCGGGGAGGTCGGACTAGATGACCTTTGGAGGTCCTTTCCAGCCTGGATGATTCTATCATTCTATATTAATATTTAAAAGTAACCAGTTATGTGTATAAGTCAAATGTATTACTAATTTCTACGAGAAAATTAACTTTAAAATGAATAAAAATACCTGCCTTCCTCTCTCTTTGCCCACAATCTTCCTCAGCCTCGGTTACAAATCACTTCTTTGCTCCAGCGAAGTGGCAGGGGAATGCCAGCTCCTGTGCCACTTCCTTACCATGTGTGTACGCATAAGAAAACTTCTCTTCCTTTCTTGGTCTCTGTTGGGTCCTATTAAATACTACACTCCCTGTCCTCGTGGTGGGCAAGGCTGGTGAGGATGGAGCAGCTTCACATGGGTCTGGCGAAGAGGGTTGGGCTAGAGCTGGTGGCAGCAAAGGGAAGGAAGCCTTGTGGTATTTACCTCTGGGAAGGTAATTCTGGGTGCTTTTATGTGAGAATGGGGTAAGGATTTGGAAAAATCGAATTATCATCATTGCCTACTAAAACCCTTTCAACACAGCTTTTAGGAAGTGTGTGCATCTATCACGTTTCTAGCTTAAAAATAGGAGCATTAACACCATTAAAAGGAAAATTAATTATATCATACTGTTTAATGGGTGTTTTTATATTTCGGTTGTGGATTAAGTAGTGTTCCTCAGTTACCTATCCTCACAAGTACTGAAAAATCATTAAATCCATTTCACAAATGTCTAGTGTGTAAGCATGACAAGAAGTTTGCATATACAGGAAATTTATTCCAGGGGCCGTGTGCTGCACTCCTGCTTAAGTCTCACAGCTGTGCTGTAGGATGTACCGTTCCAAAAGAGGGACCTTTGTTAAACTTTGTGCTTATAATTAGGCAAATAGGCAAGCTAAAATAAATGCAAAGGCTTGTGGAAATAAAATTCCTCCTCTAGAGCTGGCTGTGAAATGAAAATGGCATTTAATACAAACGGCCTTCGAAATTTGTCATTTCTTTGTTTTTTAAGGCTACGGGGACTTTGTGGAAGTTTCCTTCCTTTCTCTTTTCAGGCACAGAGCGTGTAACTCTCTGCTCCTGGCACTTAGAAAAGTCCATGTGCTTTTTATTTTTGGTTTCTGGGAAATGGTGAACTATTTAGAAGTAAGTGGACTTTTGGAAAGTAGATTCCTTTGAAATGGAAATTTCAGGTGTTGCAGCTGGCTGCACTGGGGACCTGGTCACTGGCTGTTACAGTCTAAGTGCTCCCCCGTGTGTTTGCTCTCATCCTCTTGCTGTAATTTTGCCTACAAATTCCCTACGTGCTTAAAAAATTAAAACACTGGGGGAAGAATTTCTAACTCGTCTCTAGGAAATACCAAAAGCCTTTCAGAAAAAAAAAAAAAAGAAAAATTGAGGTCCTTATGGTCAGACTTCTGTGGCTCTGGGTTTTTATGGAATTGCTTCCAAGCTGATTGAAACAGTTTAATTGCAAGATCAGGCCTGTGTGAGAAGGGAGAGGTGCCAGTGGGCTTTGCATCTCCTGCTCAGGTGTCCCCAGGACTCCGTGGCAGCTGGAAATAGCCTGGACGGAGTGAGGGGGCAAGGGATGGAGTGGGGGTTTGGAGGGGCTCACCAAGAACACTGGCTGAAGAATGCAATTTTTTTTGGTTTTGCTTGCTGCTCATTATTCGGTATGGCTTCAGGGGAGCCACACACATTTGGGTAAGGGGAGTGAAAAGTTTTCAAGCTCTGGAGGAACAGTTGACAAATTTAAGCTGGAGCACATGCTGCAATTTATCTGACACAGCTGTAGGTGAAAGGTATATAATTCAGAATTTTCCCGCTGTTCTGCATTGATTTTTCTGAGGCAGCCTAGGCAAAGCAAACACAGTGCCCGAGTTTACTCATACCTTCGATGAGCAATGTATGATACAAAGCCACTGCCTCCCACAGAACCCACGAGTCTTTAATTTCTGTTTGTAAAGCGACTCGGGCTGTTTCACTCCGGAGTCTGTAATTGCAAGATGTTATTAATAATTCAAAAGCAACGAGTG
Organism: Pedionomus torquatus; assembly: GCA_013398155.1. Classification (NCBI taxonomy): domain Eukaryota; kingdom Metazoa; phylum Chordata; class Aves; order Charadriiformes; family Pedionomidae; genus Pedionomus; species Pedionomus torquatus. The sequence continues at coordinate 15,486 of VZRU01012307.1, forward strand.
GCATGAATGAGCCTCCTATCTGGGGATAAACATTCAGACTCAACACTTTTTACTTAGCAAAAGAAAAATCAAGCTTGTGGCCTCGTGTCATTTTACCTTGGAAAAGCCTTGCAGATCCTCCCCCTGCCTGGGCTTTGCAGGTTCTGTTCTGTCCTGCAGCCTGCACAGCTCTGCACTGACTAATCCTTTCCCCCTGCACGGTATTACATGGATAATTATGCAGATACTATATGTCTTTTAGCAGACTTACTGGAATATCTTGCACTGCAGTACAGCGGATCTCTTTTATTTAAAAAACTTCAGATGGAGAATTTAACATTCTTTCTCTTTCTTTTATTGCCTTTAACATTCTTCAGTCGATTCACTGAGGCGAATTCCTGAGCAGATGCGAGAATACATTTCAGTTGAATTTCAGGGGATACTTATTGCATGTTAAATACCACTAGGCAATTATTTAATGAGGTTTAACAAGTATGTAATAGATAGATTACTTATGACCTAGATGTGAAACTTCAATGAATATATTTAATCAATTGGCATTCAATTAACATACATTAGGCTTTTCCTGCAGCACGGTGCTTTATTTTAGCTGTCTGGCTAACAAGCCAGGCTTGCGTAGTTGTTAACTACTTGCTGTCCATAATTTTTGGTCTAATATCATACATGTAATAACAATAATAATAATAATAATAATAATAATAATAATAATAATAATAATAATAATAATAATAATAATAGTTTATTACCCATTAATTACCCATTTAGAGGTGTAAGTCCCATTTGATACGTCAGTATACTCAATTATTTTCTCTGCATTCACAGCTGTAGGGACCATCCTATGCCCCTGATGGTTCCGCCATTGACATTTTTTTCTGGTTCTGCAAGAAAAACTGGCCGGTGCCTTCTTTTGAACGACAAGATTTCCACCGAGTATGCAAAGGTAAGAAGGGATTAAAGTGCAATATAAATGAGTATTGCTGATGGACATCCTAGGGTGGGATTTCTCTCTTGAAACATCACAAACAATCCAGAAACAACTCTGCCTTGCTGTAGTTCTACAGTTTAATCAAAGCTTAATAAGGAAAAACAAATCTGTCTGGGTCTTTGTCCAGACGTGTTCATTAATTTGTGTTTAATTTTTGCTTTCTGTTCTCATAAGCAGTAGAAAAATTGTCTCTCTCTAAAAATTGTCAGAAATACACAGAGCGTGATTAAAAACTGTTGAAAGCAACCTCAACCAAGAGAAATGATGAGAAAGAAATTAATTTTCAGCAGCACTCTAAAAGGCTATGTACCGTGTGAGGTCTTCGCCTTCCTGGAGAGATTTGGAAGAACCCTTGTCCCACCTCTGACTGAAGAGCTATACCATTTGCTTCTGGTGGTTGAAAGGAGCAGAGGAAGGTAAAAACCGTGGGTAATGCTGGATGATATTTTCTGTAACCCGGCTAATTTTGCTACAGAGACTTACAGCTTACTCCAAGCTGGTACAACGAGCTCCGTAATGTGGTTTCTAAACTTTAATCCCAGCCTAATTCCTGGACTGAATTTGCAGGCTTTGCATTGCTATGTGCTGCACAAGGAATAATGTCCAATTTTTGGAGAAGGGAAAATGGTTTTCTGAAGTGAGAAGCCACAGTGGGAGAAGTGAGAAAACAACCCAAATTTTGGCATAGTGCTGACTGGCCTTAAGAATACATAAAATGCCAATAGCAGTTCAGTTCTCCATGTTTCAAGCAGAAGAAGCCTCTGTGTGCTCCGAGGGAAGAGCTGGAGAGCAGACAATATTTTAATATTGCAGAATATTTTAATATTGCAGGACACTCTTGCATCCTCTCAGAACACCTGCATTGTTGCCTTTGTCCAATTTGAATTCCTATCTTTATCTGGGAGTGGGTTTCCTCTTGGAAACTCTGTGGCCCTGGCTAATTTGCCATGTTATGTACTTATTCCTTTCTAGCACCAAATCCTGATAGTTCCAGGCAAACTTTGGTGTCAGAATCTGAAGGGCTACAAGGCAGGAGGATGCTTCGTGTTCTTTTATTCTGCAGAAAGGATACCCTGCAAGATTCAAGTAACTGGATTTTGATCAGCATTTCCCATTTGCACTGGGCTCTTTACGAATTGAAATGTAAAAGGTCAGAGCTCCAAAAGCATTTTTCATTTCTAAAGAGGTTTGTTCACCACTGTAATTTAATAGCTGTGCCAAAGCTGATAAGATTTTGGAATCTGTCCATGGCGTGTATTGATGTCATAGGTCAAAAATAAAGGCTTCAATGTAATTTATTTCTCCAAGCACAGTGAAGATAATAACTCAAGGACAGAGCAATATGTTAAAACTAAATTATATTCAATAAAGATGACTTATGCCAGTCTTCTAAAAACAGAATACACTTGGCTCCTATCGAATGTGCTCATTACTGTGCTATGGTGGCCTCCAAGAGGTACTTCAGCCAACGTCTGCTGACAGTTGCAGTGGGCCAACATCTGCTTCTGGACCTGGCCAGTGGGGTTTGAGAGCACTGCAAGGGGAAGGAGGTTGTCCCTCATTTCTCTGTTGAGAATCTGACTTGAGCGAGTGTTCTCTTGCGCCAGCTTCTCCTTCTGTTTGCCTTTCTGCTGGATGGAATGATGCATAAGAACAAAAATTCGCTCCTGCTATAAATAGAGCCTGTGCATGTGATGCAAGGGGGAGGAGAGCACATGCTGCACACCCAGCTTCAACCGGCACAGCGAGGGATGGGGGAAGGGGGGGCATTCAAAACACAGGGAAAGAAAATAATCAACAGAGTAAGTAGAGCAGAGGCAGGCAGGTGGAGCGTTTCCCCCAACTCCCCCAAACTGCATGCTAAAGTAATTTAGAGCATCTAACACTGAGGCTCAGCACTTGGTCCACTCTTAGTCTCTCATCCAGTGCTCTGAAGCAGGAGGCTGATCTCCTGAGTGCATATATGTGCTGGATGCACGAAATCCACCCTGTAGGACTTGCAGCCAGGCTTTAAAACATTGTCATCTGTGGAGTGTTGAACTTCACTTTTCCAGCAGAAACTGAAAAATATTAGTACCAGTCCCAACACACCTTTTAGCTTTCACCCTATTCTGTAACTGTTTTAGCACATTGCTTCTGCTTGTAAGAGTTTCTTTACATGACTCAGAGTTTCTCTTCATGCCTGTCATTTGAGGTGATGAAACTTGATTTGGGCTACTTGCCTCTGACTGGATGCCATTGGATTATTTTGGGCAGTAACTCTTCCTGAGAATTTGTAAAGTCATAAAGAGGTTGCATTTGATTTCAGAATATTTCATAGGTTTATGTCATCAGGCAATGGGTTCGGTTCTTAAGGCTCTTGTGAGGTCTGAAGACACAAATTACTCCTCCCAGCTGCAGGGATTTGGGGCCTCCCAAGCATTGGAGACCCCATCAAGATGAACATAATTTGCTGTACTCATAGCCTTGGCTGAGACATCCAGAGAAAGGCAACCCTATGATCCTAGTTTGCAGGTAAATACAAAGGATGCTGCACTGGATAAGCCTACAAGTTCTATGATGAAGCCTAGAATCTATAAAACAGTACAACAGCTGATGGTCTCCCTGGGAGGAATCCTGCTGTGAGCAGCAACACTTCTGGAGAAGTTTGTATTGTGTTTGGAATCTTTACCTTATCTGGATGATTTAGGTTTTTGTACAGTGTCTACACAACTAATAATTCTCAGTAACTTGCGTGTCAGAAGAATTGCTTACACACTGGTACCCAGTTAGCTGATAATAATGTGTCTAACATCACACACCTACGAAGAGCTACAGGGATGAGAGGAAGGATCAGGTCTTTAGACTTCCCCAGGCTCTAATGAAAATCCAGGCATAATTTCTTTTAAACAATGGGAGATTTCAGCTGGGGAAAAACTCAAGGACCGTGAGGAAAAGCAATCAAACAGCAGTCTTGATTAGGAAAATCAGAAGGGTGAAAGACTGGTGACATTTATCCTGCTATCAGTGCTGCATTTGCAGAATGACCACTGCTAAGGACCGAATGAGGCTAGAAGGAGACATCCTTTGCATGGAAAGGTTTAGGATTAGACTAAACAAACAAATAAAATTCTAATTCATTAAAACATTGACAGTGAAAGGCTGTAAGACAAGCACAGAATCAATTCAAATTTGATGGGGAGAATAAATCAGGTGCTGCAGGGCTTAGATTTCAGGTCACACATGCTCCTGCAGTGCGCGATCAACCAGTTTACAGGCAAGTAAAGCGCAAGGCGGGGTAGGTGATACCATCTAGAGTATTTGTGAAAGGTTTACCAATAAACCGTCTACACAAACAGCAGAAGTTTTCCATAAAATGAAGAGTAATGCAGGAAAATGCCGCAGAAGTCAAGGGAAGAGGATGAAGATGGATCATGAAGCCAAAGTGGCTTCTGAAAGAAGTGACAGGAAAAAGCTTCACCCGCTTGCTAAGGTCCTTTCTGTTAGGTTACAGCAGCTGGAGCTCCTCTTAAAAAGGAAGATTTTAAGAACAAAAAGCAAAAGGTGAAGTGGTCAAACCACTTTTAAAAAGCACCAAACAGGCAGAAACTAAATGAAATTATTGACTTTGACAAATAAAATTCCAGCGTTAAAAAAAAACAAACACCTGTGAAACACTACACAGAAAACTCAGCAGTAGTTTTGTTGAAGCTGAAGTCCATTGGTGTTACTGAAATGGTGGCTACTTGCTGGGATGGAAGCACAGAGGAAAACACCTGACTGCCCTGCAAAACCTGGGGCCAGCAAAGCTCCACAAGGAAACTGTGAGGGTGGTGAGGCGCTGGAACAGGTTGCCCAGAGAAGCTGTGGCTGCCCCATCCCTGGAGGGGTTCAAGGCCAGGCTGGATGGGGCTTGGAGCAACCTGGTGTGGTGGGAGGTGTCCCTGCCCAGGGCAAGGGGGTTGGAACTGGATGATCTTAGGATCCCTTCCAACTCTAACCATTCTATGACTCTCTGAAATAGCAAAAGGTCTCTATGGTCACAATTGGAAAGAAACAATGTAGTAAATGGGGAAGGTCTTCTGCACTGTCTGTCCCAGCAAAATACTGGTGTTGGTTATTGTAAGCCAGGCTGGATGGGGCTTTGAGCAACCTGATCTGGTGGGAGGTGTCCCTGCCCAGGGCAGGGGGGTTGGAACTGGATGATCTTTGAGGTCCCTTCCAACTCTAAACATTCTATGATTCTGTGATTCTAAGCCATGTTGGAGGGGCATCATAGTTTGACCCAGAAGACCATATATCTATGATATGAACAAATCAAAGCAGCACTGACTATAATTATAAAAATAAAATTAAAAAAAAAATCAATAATAAACAGACCAGTCTCCAGGCTCATGTCATGTAAATGACAGCTTAGTCAATATTGAAGGGAGGACCAGAAGGCTATGCAGAACTGTGGGGAAAATGGTGATAATTTTCACATTGAAAACAAGCTTAGCAATCACCACAGCAGATTCAAACTCAAGAACAGCCTTGGAAGATAGGGATGACAGTCAACAAACCTCTGCATATATTTTCAGCAGCAGACTCCTGTGCCATGGAGATTTCAGAAAGGAAATAATGCTGTGAATTAGGAGATGCCTATTGCTTGAACTAGCATAAAAATTACTTGGTTATTGAAACTTTGCAGCTCAGTATCAGAAAGGGCATTTTTCCTTTTTTTATTTCCATCTTAATATATGGACTGAGAGCTGAAAATCCGTAGCAGATACAGGCAGATATGAAATGCCCTTCAAAGCAACTGCTGGAGGAAACTCTTGATAGCAAACAAAATTCATTTGTAAATAATCAGGGAATTATTAGCTCTCAGCAATCATGCTCTCTGAAGTTACCCAAAAGAGACAGACTGGTAACTGCTAAGGAGAAAGTAACCACATCTGCACACAGATGGAGAGCAGAAGGAATATGTGAGAGATCTGTCTGAAAGGTTCCCTCTTAATTCTACTCACCCTCTATGCAGAGGAGAAAATGTAATACTTTGGCAACATAAGCTACATGCCAAGGTAGGTTTGGGTGTAGGAGGTCTTCTAGAAATTGCTGGGGAGGCCTGGAGTCAATGCAGTGGTGTGAGAATAAAACTGTTGTGGTGAGCTTAAAAATAAACAGATGCGTAGGAGGGATGGGTAGAGCAGGGAGCATCTAGAATTAACAGAGCAGAAAAGAAACAGCCCATGAAAGACACATAAAGAAGGGAAAGTTCACGATAACAAAAAGCCCGAGGAAGGGCAAATGTTAAAGCGAATAAATACTAGCAGAACTAGTAAAAATGC
>VZRU01012307.1:24501-37129 GCA_013398155.1 Pedionomus torquatus
TTCTGCACCAGGTTCAAGGCTATTCTGCAACTGACCTGTCAGATCAATAGTAGTGAAGGTTATTCAAAATGTGGGTTTAAATAGATTTTTTTGGCTTGCTTGTTTACTAGTCAAAGTAGCAAAGCCACTGGGCCACTGGGCAAATGCTTTCACCGCATGGGAAGTGAACAGAAAGAGACAAGACAAACACAGACCTCAGAAAGGATGAGGAAGATGACTAATTTCAGAGGAACGATGTAGTCCTGTATTATATATATGTTATATATATTCTATATATATATACTATATATATATATATGTAGTCCTAGGGTTGCTTTAGGCAGTGCAATGGCAAACTCCAACAGAGAGCTAAGGTCTCCTACCTCCCCATTTCTCTAAGCGTGGTTAATTAGCCATTGCAGTGCTGTGGAATTCATGAGAGGTTTTTGGTCATCCCCAGACCGCACTTAGAAAAAGGAGTGGAAGTTAATGAGAGTTAACTCGAACCCAGCAATTACTGTTGTCTACCTACAAAGCCCCCAGCACCCTCCAGCACAACGGGTTGTGGCTTAAAGCCCCAGCCTTAAACCTCTCTGAAGATAATCTGCTTTTCACATGTGCAGAGTGTTTGAGTGCCACCATCCTTGATCCCTGTCACAGAGCAGATTTGCAGATGGGGTTGGGCTTTCAAAGCTTCTTTCTGGCCCAGCAAACCTCAGTAGACGTAAGCTCTGCCAGCGTGATGGTCCCCACCCGCCCAGCACAACCCAATTATGTTAGACACTGGGATTTTCACTTTTAACTTTTGGAAATGACTCAAACAAAAGCTCCCACCAAGGACCTTGTCACACCCAGCCTGGTCCAATGCTGCTGCACTGATAGAGGTAATCCAAGGAAAATCCGTAACCCAGGCCGGCAGCCAGGATGGTCCAGGCTGATAAACAGCATCTCCAAACCCTGTGCTGGCAACTGAGGGGCTGATGACAGGCTAATGGGAAAATATAACGGGGTATAACTATAAGGGCACCCTTTCTACTGTACACTGCTCATTATGGCTGTGACCCACTGGGATCTGTGCTTATTTCTGTAGCTGGTGGAACTAGTGGTTTACATATAAATTATCTGATGAATGTAGCCTTGTTTTCTGTTCATGAATCATTCATGACCTGAGCCCAGTTTTGGCAAAAGCGTGCATTTTCTGTAAGTCTCCTCTGAATCCTTTGAGGAGTGCTGAGCTCCCGGCTGCGCACAGACTGCCCATTAGGGCTGTTGGCTACACTCAGCCTGCAAGTGGGCAGGTAACGCTCATGAGCTGATTTTTGCCTCCTTCAGTGGTCAGCTGAACCGTTTACAACTCGGTGGGAAATGATAATGACAAATAGAAGTTTTCTTCAGACATGAATTGCCTTGCTTACCTTCAAAGGTGCCTCTTATATGAGCTGCGCTTGTTCTTCAAATTCCCTATAATTCCACTGCGCAGCATATCCCAGCCCACAACGCCCAGGGTGCCTGGTTCTTCCTGAAAACATAACAACAGGAGGTGTTTCCTAGTCCTGACACCCAGGTCCTATTGGTTTCACTTCACCATACGTGGATGCTAAAGGGTTTTTTCCTCACTTCTTCCTGTATAGACTTCCCTCTGATTTCAAGCCTAAATTAACTCCTGGGTTATTTAAACTATTTTTCCTCAGGCCCATCACTGTTACTCCTTTCCAGTAGTAATTTTCTCCTTAGGGTGTTTGCCTCCCTGTACGTTCCACTCCCAGTCTTCATATAACTAAATTGAATACTTTTTGTGCTCTCAGATGAACAATCCTTACATCCCTCTGTCCGACATCCCCTTATGCAACCATTTACTGTTTGAATCCCTCAGTCTCACGCTTGGGGGAAGAAAATTGGGAACAATATTCTGATAAGGTCAAAGCAACCTTTGCAAAATTGAATTATTGCTTCCCTAGACTTCCAGCTTTAACTGGAAATCCTACTTGGGTAGAGCTGATAATTTTTCTTTTCTTGAGACTGTATAATTGGCACTTCATAGTTAACCTGTGACGTCCAAGTACAGTCGGGTCCTTCTCATCCTCAGTCATTTCTAACAAATAGCTGAAATTCTCACTACTGCTCCGTAAGTACTTGTTCATATATTATAGATTATTGTATTTTATCCCTTTTCTACTACTCCAGTTTTCAAGGTCAGCCCTCCATTAATAGCCCCATCCTGGTTTGCATTGACAATGCTCCTACCCTCGCATGAGCTGGAAGTCTCATTGCCGTGCTCCTACGTTCCCTTCCAAGGTCAATACCGAAATGAAATATGTTCGGTCTCCCTCCTGATCCTTGGGGATGTTTAATGGTAACCTCACTTCAGAGAGATGATTCCCCTCTCCCTGATCCCTGTTGTTAGCTTCCCTTTAGCCAGCGCTGTACCCACTTTACAGCTCCTGTATAAATTCTCAGCACTTTCAGCTGAGCTGATAATTTCCCGTGTGGCACTATATCAAATGATGTCTTTGGCCCAGAGAGATGAGATATCTTGCATTTCCTTTGTCTAGAAAAATCATTTATCTTATCAATTTTATCACAGATGGACAGGGTTTGCCCCAGAAGAGTTTAATCGTCAACAGGATGATGGTGACTGCAAGAGAAAATTGGAGAGCGGGCCGTGCTCCCCGGCAGCTCTGCTGCTCACTTTGGCGAGGGGACCCGAATTGCAGAGTCAATATTTCCTGCCCTGCTGCCCCTTGAAATGCCCCCCCCCTGCCAGCGGGCGCTGCGATGGCTGCTCTCCTTCCAGGTACGGAGGCTGAAGTCAACCCGAGTGATGTATTTTCGTACAGCGGGCAGTTAACAGCCCTGCACTCCGAGGAGAGGAGCCAGAGCATTTACCTGCTTTATTTTGGTTGCTGTTATATATCTATTTGTTTATTACAAGGGAAAAGGTGCACGTTTTTTTACACAAAACTGATATGTTTAGTGCTTTCATTTTGTTTTGAGCAGTTAAGCTATTCAGTGTTTTAAAGGTAGTATTGGCTCTTTATAACTCTGTGTGGGCAATAGGAGTCTGGGATAATGCAGCCTAAAGAGAGAGATTTTTTCCATTCCCACATTGTTTCTGAAATATGGAGCGAATCAAATGCACTCAGTAGAAGGTTTCTACCAGTAAATCTTCAGTAAAAGTGCCTTTAAAAGTTAGGTAGAAAGCCTGCGGAAGGGAAAATGACTTGAGGTTTCAGTAAAAACTCACAAAAGTTTTGGGAAAATTCCTTATAGGCACTGGAGCAGATTATCTCTAATTGTGATATAAAAATGCTTCTCCCACCCTTGTTGATGCGGTACTTTGGATCCATTTCAGCAAAGCCCTTAAGTAACGAGCATTTGTAGTAATTGGAACAGAAAACAAACATGCTTAAAGTTAAGCATGGGCTTAATTCTCTCCAGGCTCTGGTCTCCGACACAAATGAAAAAATAGCTTCTGTGAGAGCTGAGAAAAGGGGCGCACTTGTCCAAATGTCATCCTCCCAGCAAAGTGATTAAGGGATGTTAATTTATGAAGGGCGCTGTTTGAAATTCAGATCTGTCCCAGAAGGGCAGGGTACTGCAATGCCCCGCAGGCCTGAACACACTGAGCACTCAGAGATCCATGAATCTCGGAGAAAAAGGCTACAGCTCACCCTCATCTCAGTATTTACACAAAGAAGAAGATCCCAAGAACGGTTTGCAGACCAGAAGATCCCCTGCATCACAGGCTGCACCCCCAGCAGCGTGGCCAGCAGGGTGAAGGGAGGGGGATTCTGCCCTCCGCTCTGGGGAGATGCCGCCAGTGCTGCCTCCAGCTCTGGGGCCATCAACAGCAGAAGGACATGGACCTGTTGGAGTGGGGCCACAGGAGGCCACTAAGATGCTGCAAGGGGGTTGGAGTCCCTCTACTGTGAGGACAGGCTGACAGAGTTGGGAGGTTCAGCCTTGAGAAGAAAAGGTTCCAGGGAAACCTTAGAGCCCCTTTCCCATCTCTAAAGGGCCTCCAGGAAAGCTGGGGAGAGACTATTGATCAAGGAGGGGGGCCATAGGATGAGGGAGAGTGGTGATCTCAGGAAGAAATTCTTTGCTGTGAGGTTGATGAGGCACTGGAAGAGGTTGCCCAGAGAAGCTGTGGCTGCCCCATCCCTGGAGGGGTTCAAGNGGTGATCTCAGGAAGAAATTCTTTGCTGTGAGGTTGACAAGAACCTGGCCCACAATTCCCAGAGAAGTTGTGGCTGGAGGGATTCACAGCCAGGTCGGGTGGGAATTTGAGCAACCTGGTCTAGTTGAACATGCCCCTGCTCACTGCAGCAGAGGTAGGACTAGGTAACCTATAAGGTCCCTTCCAACCCAAACTATTCTATGATTCTATGTTTCTAAGGAGTATTTGACTTTTCCTCTTCTTCTGCACATCACTTGGCTTGCACTGGGCATAGGAGGAAAGTTTAATACGTGCCACATCATCCAAGCACAGGAGTCTGAGGTTGGGAAAGGCTCAAGCTGGCCCCTTCCAGGTGCCTGTCTCTGCTACAGGATGTCCTGAATATAAATTACAAACATTTTCTCATTTTCTCAGGTTCATAATCTTCAGAGAGCCTGAACGGTCATTGTTTCCAGACCTCTAAGAAGTCCTCATCCCTCTTGGCTGTCTGCTTTTAAATTCCTGCTTGTGCACATTTCCTGAAGTGAATAGAAATGTGGGACTTATCTGCTCAGGCAGTTGATATGATCTTCTCCAAACCTGCCCATAGGCAATTATGCATTGAAAGGCCAATTACACACATAGCAACCCAATTTGCATACAAAATCTACATTATTGCCAAGAATTGCATGTACATTTTTGTACAATATTCAGAAAATTGGACCCCAAAGACATAAAACCTTTCTTCTGCTATCAATTCACTTTCTACTTCTGTAACAAGAAATAGAATATAGATGAGACATATTAGGAAAAAATATTATAATCAGAAAATTAATACGGCCACACGGTCAGAGCGCAGGTCTGTCCCCACTATCACCACGTCTCTCCCAGTAGGAGGAACAAGGAAGACCAGCACGGCCCAGAGCTTGCACAGCATCCTTTCCCAGTCTCCAGCACTCTCTGGCTTAGTGACTTTCAGAGCCAGAGAAGGGATTTTAGCATTTAATAGCCTGGATTATTGTCACAGATAAAAATTCAAATATAGAATAAATCCATTCCATTTGCTCACGCTTGTCCACATCAAGATAGCGTCTGATGAGTAAATGTGCCACAGCGAGCAGGTTCCTTTTTCTGCCTCTCAGTAGTGAGAGGGAAGGAGGGGTACAAACAGGGGTGTCACCCCTGTGTCTTGTAGTGCGTGTCCATAAATACCTCTGCCAGCACAGCAGGCTGCCAGGTAACAGCCAGCCCATCTGCAAACCTTCCCTGGGGGCGCCTTTGGCCTTGGCTGCAATGAGGACCAGAGGCAGAAGCATCTGCTTTGAAGGGACTCCTGTGCAAGACTGGTAGTCCCACAGCCCTCTCTGCGTGCCATGGGTTGTCACATCACTATTTCACCTGCTTCAGAGTTCCAAGCATGGAATTTGAGGCAAGGCTCTTTTCATGATGCGTGGAAACATCGTTTTGGTAAAATAGTGGCATTATTTTGCATCCCTTCCCATGAGACAAAAAGAGGATAGGGGGGAGGGGGGCAGCAAGGAAGCCAGACAGCAAGAAAATGTTTATTTGCTTCATAAACTCCCTGCTAGAACGACCGAGAGTGCGTTCCTGTGTGACAGCCCACAAAACACCCAGCTTGCTCTGCATTGTCACTGAGATGCGGCCAATAAACTTTACGCTAGTAAATGTTCTCGTTTAGCCAGTATATTTCGATAATCCCACTTCCCACTCTCACAGGTATTCAGATTGAGAAAATAAAGCCACCCTTTGTAAAAGTACATTTAATGAGAGTTTAATGTTCACGCAGTAAATTTGCGAGCAGCTGGATGTGTTTTTAAGTTTCTTGACATCTTTTATTTGTTTAATACATGGGTCTATAAAAGCCATTTCTCTGAGCCTGCTAATGAGCAACAGGGGACTCGCAGCTATTTAAAACCTGGAACAAGGCGTCAAATCGAAGAATGCAATAAAGGCTGCTGGAGCAGGGAGCTCCAGATGTGACAAGAGGTGCTTTATGGGCCAGGAAGATGGAGCACCAGAGATTTGGCTGCGGTGTCACAACAGATACCTTCTTGCTCACAGGAACACAGAGCCCTGCCTTTCCCTCAGCTATGGTCTTGCTTCCCGTGGGTTCTAATGAACTCAGGTTTTGGCTAAGTTGCAATGGGAGCCTTGGCATGGAAGGCATGGAGAGGAAGGACCTCTGTGAAGGTCTCTATGAATTTGAGGTAGACTTCCACAGCTACAGCTGGACTCTGAAACATCTCCACCATGCAAGTCACCCAAAGCGAGGAATGATGCCCAAAAGCCATGTGGAAGGAGGGTCAGTGACAGCACCAGCGGCCCTGGGAGCAGAATTAGCTCCCAACAACCGACCTTAGCGCTGTGAACGCCCGCTCCTCAGGGAGGAGCTGCTGTGGAGAGCCTGCCCCTGTGATCCTTCCCCCTCCTCACTGTTGGGATGCTGAGGCTTTAGAGAATAAAGCACTGTGAGAAAGCAGTGCCCATCCACATACGTCATGTTGTACAAAGTAAAGGAAGCACCTGGGAACATCTAGAATGAGCTGAAGTTGGGGAAGACTTTCTTCTGAACATTTCCCATTGGAAAGGTGAAGATACTTGCAGAGGAAAAAATTTTGCTGATATATTTTATTTTGAGAAATTGTTTAGGAGAAAGAAATCCTTAGGAATAAAAATCTGAACTAGAGTACTTACTCTTGATGTCTTTGAAGCACTTTTAAGTTATATAACAAGTCATTTGTTTTCTTTTAAAAAAACTTAAAAATTGATAATGAAAGCCTTTCATCTCATGAGAGAAATTTTGGACTTTGATTTCATTAAATGAATTTAATAAATAGCTTCAGATTGATGTGAAATGATTTCCTTTTACGTTTCCTTATTCAGGTTGTGCAACAGACAGAAAAATCTGTTCTTTGCACATTTTTACTCTTCAGTTTATTGAATCCCTCTGTGGAGATGGAAAGGATGGGAATCCTTGCAAACTGAGTAAGTCAGATGAATAGTGTCTTCAAAGTCAATTACCACTGGGCAGAGATGATACCTACTTCTGTCTCATCTGAACTCTCCAGCTCAATTCTTGCTCTCCCCAGAACTTTCTGATGTTTCTTTCTTCTTTTTTTTTTTTTTTTTTTTTTTTCCCAGGCAAACTAGCAAGGGATACCTCTGTGTGTGTATGGGTTAATTAGAGCAAGGAGTTCTAAAACAAGTCCCAAATGCCGGTAACTCACCGATACCCTTTCACACCTTGGTCCGTGCATCTTCTTTATGAGGCAGGTTAGTGACCGCTCCAGCGCTGATTTGGACTCATCGGGGGAGAACGGTGTAGCTTTCCCCAAAAGCAGGTGGCTGAAAGGCAGGGTAGCCCCAATCCACAATAGGGCAGCAATTCCCCAGGACTCCCTGAGCGAGTCACAGCAGGGTCCTTCTTGCAGACTGTATCAGTCTAAGGGAAAACATCAATAACTATGTTAATATCATGGATATCACATAGATTGCTGTTCATGAAGGACAGAGATTTAAGTTTCCTGCATGATTGTTGGTTTAAAATAGGAAAGCTGGCTGCAATGCCAGTCTCTGCCTGCCCAAGGTACGTCTAACTAAGTAAAGCCATGAATTTAAAACACGTTATCTGCCTGCTTTAGCTGTCCACCATGGGCAGAAAAACACTATATTACTTCTTTCCCAGTGCCCAGGTCCATTACATGCCTTCCTGTTTAGTATGGCAACATGCCGTTATGCTGCTTCTTCTCTCTTGCTAAGGAGATAATAAATAAGGCCAATTATTCTTATCTGAGTTGTGTTAAGAAAGACCACTTCCTCCAGCGTCACGTAAATGCCACTTTTTATTCTTACTTTTATGATTCTTTAGCCAGTTATGGATACATGTAGCTGGGCTTATATCAAAGCCAGTTTTAATTTATTTTGAGATTAAATTTTTATGAGAGATTGCATTAAATGCTTTTCTAAAATTCAAATAGACTACGCCCACCACTTTCCCTTCAGCTAGGAACTGTAATTGTACTTTAATAAGGTATTGAATATGTCGGCAAGATTATTATTTTTTCTGTACAAACCCACCCTCAAAGAAATATTCATCTCCTAATAGTTGTTTCAGATTTAGGAATTCAGATTTAGGAAAATGTTTCAGAATTAGGAATTAGTATGGTAACTGACTGTGTCGTTCTTTCTCTGTTTTTCCATGAGTAGGACAATACACGCATTTCTCCCTCCTTCTGGTGCTTTTCAGATACCCACAGTTTCTCAGAAATAAGTCAAGGCAAGTAAATTACTCCATCTGGTAGTTCCTTTTTCACCCTGGGATGTATATCACTTCTTTTAGAGGGTCCCTGTGCATTTTAAACCTTCCAAAGATTTCCTTAATTTGCCTTATCTATTTGTTGGAGGGGTTTTTATTGCTCTCTTTTTATTTGTTTAAAAACAGCTTTAATCCGAATCAGGATGCAGTACACAGACATACACATCCTATATTCTACTGCATATCTCTGCCAAACCCGTGCACTTGCAGAGAACTGTTCATGAGAATTCAAGCTTGGTTTGGTTCAGCAAAAGGGACGTCCCTTCACCTGGGCCACCTGCCAGACCGAGTCCTCTCAGCCGCCTGGGCCATCTCCACCTCAAAACCTCCGCTGGGAAAGATGTGTCTCAGGAACCTCCCTCCAGGACCACCTCTAACTGCCTGCCAAGAAGCCTCTTTAGCTGTGTCATGGAGTCTGAAGCGAGGATGTACATACTCCACGCTGTAACCCTTCCTCTGCAGAAGCTGAGCCACCTCTTCCTGGAAAGACCGAATATTCACCAGGGAGGAAGGATGTCCTCAGACCAGCCTGTGGCCACCTCATCTCCAATTCCCTTTTGCCTTGATTACAGCAACGTCTGCCTCATCTTAGAGTATCCTCATCTCAGGCGGCCAAGTGGCTTCTGTCAATAACAAAAATAAGTAGCAGAGCATCTAATGTATTATTGATCAGATAATAAATATTTTACTGTTTTTCAATAATTCAGCATTGTCTTAATAAATCCCAACCCAAAGCCCCATGAACAATGGAGAGAAACCTCCAAGTCCTAAGAGGGCTTTGGGAAGAATGTAAAAGGATGAAATCTGTGTTAAAAGCAGGCATGTCTCTCTCATATAAAAAGATTTTTCAGGTTCGATAAAATAGTAGGGAGCTTGATGCACTTAATGATGCACCTGAGCTGGTTGGGAGGGCAAAGTATCTTTTCTAGCTCAATAATTCATCAGAAATAATGTTGCAGTGGGAAGTGTACGAAAATTTGCACCCTGATGGAGCAAAGCAGCAAGTACCTGCTTCAATACCGTGGTTAAAAGTGATTGTTTATTTTTATGTGCTACATTTTTCTTGCCTTAAAGAAACCACAAGCTCCTTCTCTTACACTATAGCTTGTCAGAATTAGCTAGTTTTAAACTAGCTAATTCTAGAGAAAACTAGAGAAAAAAAAAAACAAAAAACACCTCACTTTTCTGCTTTAGATTGCAATGGACTGCAAAGGCATCCACCTGGTGATAGTTTGCTAAACATGAAATACTCACGTTGCTTTTCTCAGTGCATTTACTGGCAGAGATACGATGCCAGCAGTGTGGCTCTTCACAACTGCAAAGATCACAGAAAAGACATTCCCCCTTCCAAACACTACTTGGTAAAAAAAAAAAAAGGCACCACGGAATTCCACAGTTGCTGTCTTTTATCCTATTTGCCCCGTTTACAGCTCCAGAAGGACGGCATCCCTCGTGCTCAGTGCTGCGTAGTCATCTGTACCCGACAATGAAGCTCCTTGGCTCTGAACCAGTAACCAGTCAAAACTGCAGCGGTGACTTCATTTAAATGATGCCTGCACTGGGGCAGGATTTTATTTACTCAGTGGATTTTCATCAACAGTTCTGAAGTGATGGAAATACGTTTTTTTCCCCCCCTGTTTTCCTGCAAAAATTTTTTGCCTCAGCACCATACACGCTGCAACAAAATAATAGGACAAGGCATATCAAGATACCCAACCAGAGGTTTCTGTCCTGGCGTTGTTCATGCTGCAATAACTTTTGCTATTGTGAACCCAATCCATGCCCGTTTCTAGGCAGAGTGAGGCTGCCTGTGTGGATTTAGACCCCGTCAAGCTCCGGGTTGTGTGGACTGGTGGCTGCTGGTGATAGTTTTCTCTACAGAGATGCCGTGGTGCCAATCTCCCATAAAAGAGCAAGGCTCCATCACAGAGCTGATGGGTTCAGGTCACTGTGAGAAGAAGGGAGATGTACACGCATCACTCTCTGCCCTCTTCCAGTTCTCCCTTCTGTCCGTGTTCATACTAGACACTTGTGGAGCTCCAAGAAGACGCTTTGACCTTGGAGGATGCTACAAAAGGTGGGTACAGCCCCAGTTCAACACAGTGCAGTTTGGCTCTGGCAAGGGGGCAAGCGGCGAAGCAGTGACAGTGCTGTCACCTCTCATCTCCCCGGCACCTCATACTCTGCTTGTATGAACCCACATTTAACGTTGACATTGCTGGGGCTCAGCTGCTTGGCTTGTCCCTTGGCTAGAATGAAGTCTACTTTGCTCTGCCCGGCCTAGAAAAGTCCATTTGGCTCTGCCCTAGAAAAGAAGATGTGATTTGATTTTATTTTAGATACAGACATTCAGTTTATTAATAATTATGTGAGTTGCAGTAGCACGGACTAGACCTAATTCCCATGAATGGCAAGCTCATTGAAAAAAATGGCCTAGTTGGGGGATGAATCACCCTTTCTGTATCAGAGCGGGGAAGTCTGGATGAAATGCTGATGCCGATTCTCTCCTCAGTGAGCTCCAGTTCCTAATGGAGATCAAAGATCCCATTAGACAGATTTGATGAAGAGACAGACAGTCTTCGAACAACCTGAACAAAAAAAAACAAACATTCAAACCCCCCAGGGGCTGCTCTTTCTCTGCACAGAGCCTGGACCTTCCTCTGGCAGGCAGGCGCTTCTCTGACACATCCCAGGTAAAGATCTTAGAAGCTTATTTCCAGAACTCGCCAACGTTTTATCAAATCTGTCCTGCTCCCTGACACGGAGCAAGGAATGCAGCAATAGCTCAATTAAAAATTAACAAGTGGGGAGAAAATGCTCTGCAAAGGAGTCATCAAGGTATTAAAGATCCGAATGCAATTTAAATCACCAACATCTATGGGAGAAGTGAGAATCGCGGTGTTGGAAGGACATGGGCTTTGGGGTTTTAGTGTAGCCAACAGCAGCTGGGAAGGCTCTCTACCAGCCAAAGATGTAAAAAGCACATTTCCTGTCCTTTCCTCTCCTCAGTATAAGCATGTGTATATTCTGCCATGCCCTGAGGCCCTAAAACACTGGGATCCACTAATATCAGATTAACGTACACCATATGCTGGAACAGCTAAAGCTAAGATTTGCATTTCCATGGCAAACATATTTCAAACCTTGCTGTCATTCTGCATTGCAACTCTCTGCACCTTCTTGCCAGTTAATTGATATTCCTGGGTAAAAATGAACATATTTTAAAAGTTGGCTTCATCTTATTGGCCAAAATCGCTGGTCTTCATTAACAGAAATTCAGTGCGATGTACTTTTGAGTTTTAATCTGCAGGGTATTTCAGCTCTCTGTCAGCTTCACCTCCTCTTGATGACTGGAGATGTCTTTTCCTGGAGAGGAAAGCCCTTACCATTTCCTGGTTCCTGCTGTTCTGCTCCTACCTGAACAGAATGAGACAGAGAAAGAAATTGGAGGCAAGAAGCCTCCAATTTTTTCCCCTAGTGCAGCCCTGTGGCTACAGCCTCAATCAGCTGCACACTAAACACTTTACTTAATTGGCAACAAATTGGGAGATATGAGCTGATTGCAATAAATATTTTATTAATTTTAAAAAACAAAAGGTTGCATCCTTTCTAGCCCAGTTTGATTGTGCAGAGTCGCAAATATTAATATGTAATTGTGACATCAATTGGCAATCGTGGGCTCAGAAGGAGCTCATTATGAAAAACACTTATGCATGCATCCTCAGTAGGCGTCAATCAGCGTTGTGCCACTGATATCAATGGAGCCAGGCTTATTTTTAAAGTTGTAACAATCCACCTGGAAAATAAACCGTTCAGTATGTCCTTGTATTTAAGCTGGGCAGAGGAAGAACAGAATTTGCTCTGCATTTTTTATTTACATAAAAATGCCATTTCATCTATATCTCACCAATGCTTAGGAACAAGTTATCATCTTTTGCACTAAACTCCTCAACTGAAATACAAATATTCAAATCCAGTAGTGTTATGGTCCTCCAGAATCCCTGTTTGCCTTCTTGGTTGTAGGGGGTATATTACAGATGTTAAGCCACGAGCTGCTCAAGTGCCACCAGTGGGACCAGGATCATCTCCATTCCCAGCACTTTTGCACCCCACAGTGACACAGCAAGGGGAATATTCCTGGCCGGGGGGGGGGG
>VZRU01012307.1:37148-68541 GCA_013398155.1 Pedionomus torquatus
AGGTGGCAATCCACGTTGCACTCTTTCCATCTCCCAATTTTGATGTTTCAATGATAAAATCCAATGAGGTGTACAACAGACACCCCCTGGCAAAGCAGTGACAAGAAGTGGTTGAATTATTTACGGGGAATAACTTAGCGAGGAGCACAGTCCTTTCCCAGCTCAGGAAGACTCTGAGGAATCTCCAATGGGTGAAACCTTGGGTGAAACCAAGACTAGCTCCAGTAACTCTGAAGACTTCTGCTGAGGAGAAACCAGTATCAGAATCAGGCCTGTAAGTTACAGGCAGTCACTAAAGCTGGTGCCGGAGGGGTGATTTGTTAGAAAACATGGTTTTCAATTTCATCCAAATGTTGCGCAGGAACCTGCTGATTTCCACAACACTTTCGATGGGGAAAAGTCAAAATAAAGCGCTTCTCTCTTATTTTGATACGGAAAAAAATAATCACATCATCTGCTCAGCTGACTCAATTCGCCTCTTTACTTTTCTGCATGATTCTGATATTCTCACATTTTAGAAACAAAGAACTACAATAATACCAGATTATTATTATTTTTTTAACATTGTCATTGTATAGAAAAGGTAAACAATTTTTTCTACTCTTTGGCTTCTAATGCGAGGGTTTTCTGTAGAAGAGAAATTCCTTTTTCTGACCAATTTGCTCTGTGGATGGGATGAATAATTTTTTCAGGCTGTGTTTTCATCATAAGTTGTTTACTTTAACTACTTACTAGTCATTCTGTGGGGTATTTGAGCTGTCACCAAACTCGTTTTGGCTTTCCTTCTGCTCCTGGAACAGAGGACAAACTGTTTAAACAGAAAAATAACAAATGATGAACAGCAACTGAAGAAATGTAAATAATTCATAAATACTTGTTTCTGCTCGCCCTGGCGCTCCTGCACGGCGCAGCCGTTCTCAAACGGCTACGCAAACAGAAAGCTTGTTGTGCATTGATGCTCGCATCCCCTTTCCTGTCACTATTTGCAAACAGCAGCCCAAAAGCGGAGCAAATAGTCACAACCAGTTGCTGGAAAGGGCAAGATAAGGCACGGTAATAAATATTTTCCCATCGCAAGGAAGCGTGATTAGTCCCATCTCGAATACACAGTTCAGCTTTGCCATGTGAATCATAGAATCGTCCAGGCCAGAAAGGACCTCCAAAGGTCTGACCTCCCCCCAGTCCCAGGGACACCCCCAACTAGCCCAGGTTGCCCAGGGCCTCATCCAGCCTCACCTTGAATATCTCCAGGGAAGGGGCCTCAACCACCTCCCTGGGCAACCTGTTCCACCACCCTCAGAGTAAAGAAATTTTTTCTAATATTCAACTTAAATCTACCCTTCTCCAACTTAAGTCCATTGCCCCTCGTCCTAATCATGGTGCCTGTTAAAATCCCACACCTTAAGGTAATCTCATGAGGCTAAACTCATTGGCTTTCTTAACATCTTGCTGGTTTTTATCCCTTTTTCCAGTTCTGCAAGATGGGATGTGTGTTTTATCAGTACAATCTGGAATACATGAGTCAAAGGTGCGGTGACAATGACATTTATAAGGGGCTTGATTGAAGGCAAAAGATTAGCTGGGGTTACTGAAAGAAAACAACAAAAAACCCTTCAGTTAAGCCATAGAGGTAGGAAAAAGATATCCATTGAAGCATTATAGCACGTAAGGAGAGAATGCATAAAACAGGTCCACAGGGCAGTAGATTTGGCAGGAGGAACAGAGCTGGTTGGGGCCATGGACAGTTTTGGCTCCCCAGTATGTGGAGCATGGGAGGAGCAGGATGGACTCATGGTGATGGTCGGTGTAGAACCAGGAGAAGTGGCCAGTTTGTGCCAAGGAAGGGCCAGTCACCCCAACCATCATACTCTCCAACACGGCCTCTCTGGGAAATTAATGGCAAACATTTCCAAGGGATTTGTGTCTTCATCTGAATTTCCAGAGGCATTGAATTTGTCCAAGAAACAGAGCCAGATATTTCTCTCAACGGCTCCTCTGCCTTTCCCACGGTGCTTTGGCACCTCTGAAGCAAATATAAGTCATTGCACAGCCGACCAGAACAGCACCGGCTGCTCCAGGCTCCCAGGATCTCACACCCTGCTGCTCGGATCCAGCCCCCAGGCAAAAAGCAGCATCTACTACTGGTGGTTTCTTTGTCCCACCAAATAGGTGCTCCACACTGGCCCATGCCAACGGATGGCTCCAGAAGGCATGTGCAGAGCACCCAACCTTTCATTTAAAGATGCACTTTTGAGTTTGACGGGAGGGCTAAAGATTTCTCTCACCATATTGCAAACTCCATGTTATCAGCTGGAAAAAAAATTTACAATAGTAGTTAGATGCAAGAGGATAAATTTAGGTAACACTCTGGAGTCAGCTCCCCCAGTGACCACAGATTAATCATGTGCCTCCAAGTAAGTAAAAGTTTACTGTTGGCTTCCTTTTGACTCTTTTCTCCCTTAATTTTTCTTTTTTTCCCCAGCACAGTTAGCCACTGTACTTTCCTTCTTCAAAGCGAAGGGCCATTATTTATATAAGGTGAAACAAGAAAGGGAAGAGAAATGGGTGGCAGGAGTGCCAGAACTTTCTCATGCTATCTCTCTGTAGTGTTTTATGGCAGGACAGGAAAAAAAAAAAAAAAACCACAACAAACCAAACAAATCATGAGCAAGCATCCTGCTCTGCTGCTCTTCCAGCAGAGGAAATTTCCAGGGTCAGAGCTGAGTTCATGAGCTTTTCCAGCGGCCCCTGACGTCACCCTGAGGAGAGCTGCCAAGTCCCCTCACTCCTAAAACCTTCTTTGTGTTTTACCCAGCCTAATTAAGTTGCTTAATTCAATTTCCTGGATACACTGTGGGAGCAAAGCTCTGTTACAACAATGTTAATGAGACTGGGTTAGAAGTTAAAGCACCCACTAATGTGTTTAAATGAGTTCTTACTCCAAGCTCCACAATCATCTGGAAGATGCCTGACTTGTGCTCTGGGCGGCAGCAGGAGAGGGCAGGGTCAGCTTCGTGTTGAAGTCCCTCTTTCCACACCTCAGCTCTGGCTCTGAGCTTCTCAGCTTAATCTCAGCTGAGATTAAGACCACCTGAAGGAGGTGGTCTTAATCAAGACCACCTGAAGGAGGTCAACATACCTCTTGAGCCTCGGTAAGACCCTTGGAAATATTTCTCAACATCAACAATTTTTGGTTTTGCCTCAAAAGGTTCTTTTTGGCATGCATCTCCATCCCTGGGGCAGAAGGGGGTTCGGTGCATCTGGCCTCCCTCCTCCTGCAAAGAAATCCTCCCATTGCCCAGCACCTCCTTCACCCCCTCCAGGATCAATTCTGCAGAGGTAATTGATGGCTCCTTCAAGTCTTTCTTCTCTCTGTAAATACACTTCCTCGTAGCCAGCATTAACATGGTCAAGTGAACTCTTTGCAATCAATGGCTGAGGGTGAGGAATTTTCTTGGAGAAAAAGATTGTGTTAGCAAACTTGGAGGCTTGCTGCTGGGGCAGAGCGGGAGGACTGAAAGGAGCAGCACTCGGCTTCTCTCGGGCTGTTTTATTCCTATACTTTGTGTATTTTGCATAATAATGCAATAGAGTTGACAAAAGATTTATTCCTGGCCCCTATAAAATGACACAATAAATGAGTTTTAAACAGAGAGGAGAAAAAAAAAAAAATCAAGAGAAAAGGTAATTATGCGGGTTTTTCTTAAAGCCTGTAAATGTTATAGACAGAAATTCAATTAGTGCAGAGGAAGCTGCAGAAGCATTTGGGTTTTTTTGTTGTTTTTTTTTTTTTTTTCCCCAAGCCTTTTAATGTCCAGGCAATGAAGCATATTTAAAAGATAGCAGTTGTGCCTGCGCACAAGCACGCAGGCACATATAGGCAACATACGTCTGTGTGCGTATAATCGTCGCTGCTCTTCTCCTGTAATTCCACGCACAGCTGTTGTGTTGTGATGGAGCACCACTGGCTCGAGTAGAAACATTTTTATAGATTATGTATAATCTTAAACTGGTGGTGCTCAACCATGGGCTGTAGCGTGTGCATATAGTTTATATAAATCAATAAGTCACGGAGCACATTTCGGTTTGAAGTACATGTTTGGACTGAAAAGGGGTTGTTTATACAAGTGCTGGGCACCTGAGCCTCTTACAGCGTGCCTTGCTTTTTGAGACCTTATTGAATTCTCACCCTGAATTGTAACAGTCTCCAGAAAAGACTTCACATGGTTGTTCATCCTTTCGGAAAGTCTTTTTGAGGCTTTCCCTTCTCCACCTGCTGATATGTCCTCTGAGGTACGAAGCAGCATCAGCTCCCACCGTCATGAAGTGGAACCTAAACATAGAAACTGTAATGGTGGTATAAATCATGTAATTGGACAAAGAAAAGTGTTCAAGCAGTTACCTGAGCCAGAACCGGTGGGAGCGAACTGTCTGTGCCAGGGATGCGCTGGCCTGGCTGTTGGTGCAGGACAATCACCACATCAAACATCCCCAGCTCCATCTCGGCTGCTTTGCCACTGGCTACAAAGAGGACAATGTAAGTCAGAAACCTTGCTTCATTCCTCCTGTCAAAAGCATGAACTGGCTTAAGTTGACAAGGGGGATTTGTAGAGCTGGAAAGGCTCTGCAGACTGACCGGGGAAGCTGGTGCTGCTGCAGAAGATGCCCTCACCCGCAGGGGGCTGCGACACCAGACCACAGACACGGCCAAGAACTGTGTGTTGTTTTCTTGAGGCTTCAGCCTTCTTTTGCAGAGGGACCTCTCCAGGAGCCTGTGCTTGCTCGGCTTGGAAGGAACCGTGGGGAAACAGGCTCGTTGCCTCTGCGCACACTCAGCTTTGGCACCTTCTTGAAGGACGTGCCGATGGGCTGCGTGCCTGGAGATTTGGGGGGCTTTGGCCATCAAGAAACTTAGCAAGGTTAAGAAAACGCTTGGGCATCTCCAGCTTTGCTTTCTGAAGGACTGTTTTCACTAGGGACAGGCTTAAGAGTGGACGAACTCCTTCTGCTGGGTCTGTAGGCAGCTAATGCAAACCAAGGCTGCCACCTACTGTCGTGCATCGCAGGATTATTTGCTATTGACACGCCTGGGCTCCAATAAAGGGGCTGTTATTACAGTCATGTTTCTTGACTGTTGCAATGAACGTTGATCAATAGCTTATTAGAGTTTGCTAATATGGAAACCTCATGGAGAAATAGATTTTTCTATTCGGCACTTACGCCACCTGCGAAACAGCATTTACTGGGAGACCATCAGCCCTTCCTAATTGCAGGCAGTGGAATACCACAACAAAGGTAATTGCCAAGGTACAATAATACACAATATGGACTGTATAGCTAATTAAAAGAATGACAAAATAAAATACCAGCTTGCATTTTTCAGTGGAAGTAACACGTTTGAACAGCAGCAGAAGGAACACGTTCTCCTGTACTATGTCAACTCCAGAAAAAAGAACTTTTATAAAAATACAGTATGAACCTTACAGCCCGAAGGCTGCGTCCACCAGGCTGCATCGTCACCAGGCTGTGCAGAGCAACATCTGCACCCCATTTTGGGCCCCCACCCAGAGGAAAAACTTCAGCGCAGGCGTGAGCATCGGGGCTCTTACGAGGCTCTCCCCAGCTGGTGGAGTCTGTTGCCATTTTGATTCACCCGCTTTGATTTTGTGTGATAAACAGCCAAGGCACACATCAACTGGCCTCATTTTCACAGGGAGACTTTTAAACCCTTCCCTGCCAGATCAAGCAGCGCATCATGCGCAGCCACAGTTATAGAAAATAAATGGGGTTTGATGCACGCTGTCGCAATGAAGGCGGGTGCCCAATCCCGCATCTGCAGAAACTAATTTGCTTCATTTTTCTCTTCTTTTCCTTTCCTTTCCTGCTTTGCAAGCACCCCAAGTTTCAGCAGTTCAGAAAACAGCTGGAAGCACCGGGGCCAGGCTGCAGCTACAGGAGGAAAACTTCCCAGCCCCGGATGTCTCTCTCTCTCTCGACTGGGGTCTCATTTTTCTTGCCATTGCACCTTTGTCCCCCGTGGACACAGGGCAATGGGGTCCATTGTGGCCACGAACATGTGCAGGGACCGGCCTGGCTTCCCCACCTTCACAGGACGTGATGGGCACCTGCTGCTCCAGAAAGCGGTTGCTTCTCTTTTTACGCATTCTTAGAAAGCAATTACCAGCAGAAGTGATGACTGCACTTCTAATTATATCCCCGCTGCCTCACCATTTCCTTGTCACGAACTACTTTAATAGCAAAGGGCATTCAGGAAAAAAAAAAACCACAAACCCCACAAACATTTTAAAGCCCTTTTTAAAGGTTTCATTGGGTGAGGATTAATTCTAAGGGGTTTCCACAGCTGGTTTGTTCTTTGGGGACAATCACAGTGTCCAGGGGAGATATTGTGCAGGCTGAGGGTGGGGAGCCAGCAGCTAGGCTGAGCCCCCAAAATGTCTTGGGTTGTGGGTTTTTGGACCCCAGCAGTGCCACCGCTCTGCGCAGCACGATCATTTTTGGCGATCTAGCATTTGGATGCTCATTTTATTGCTTTTACTTGCAGAAGTAACTCCTAGCTCAAGCAAGGGAAGCTCACGTACCGTGATAGAGGTGAGACAACCTAGTGTGACCTTTTAAAGCCAACCACTTACCTGTGCTTTATTTTGACTGTAGTTCTTAAGGGTGAAAGACACCTTTCAGCTGTTACATTTGTGGATGAAAACAGTTAAACCAGGGACTGCCAGTGTTTGAAGAAGCCTCATCAAACACCTGATTTACAAGATGCGTCTGTGCTTCGTGCAGCCTGGTAGCTCTGCTGAACAGCCCTAGAGAGACCACAAAAACATGCATGTTTTGAGAACAGATCAACACTCCAGCTACCTGTCCCAGCTGCAATCTGAAAGCAAACAACTCGGCGAGCAGCAGCCGTGGTGGAATGGTTCAGTCCCCCTCTCCTTCCAAATGCCCCACAAAGATTTGATTCCATCTCACTTTAATTGGCCTTTGCTGGGCCAATAGGTTCAACTTACTTCTTCCTCTTTTTTAATCTAAATCATTTGCGTTTGCAATAGAAGGCAGCATCGCTGCGCTTTTATGAAAGGCTACAGCCCGAGCTGCCTTTCTCCTGTGCAGATATTGAATCAGCTCGCTATTGTCTCAAAGTACTTTTTTCCTCCTCCCCTCCTGAAAGGCTTTGAGAGACATATAATACCCTCTTTAAAAGGGCTCATCACGGATGTATCACCTGAGGATCTATTTCTAACCGAGGTTCGCCCTGAATAAGCATTACCCTTGATAGACTTTTTCATGCACTAGATTGCAAGCAAGCATTGATCAATGCGAGTTAAAATAACACTAAGCTACAAAAATATAGAGCTCTATTTTGTAATTATTTGTAATACTTGACTATAAGCTTGCAAATAACATTTCTTATCTCATGGAGTGTGACCTTCTCCATGTGCCAAACACCGAGCAGCTTTTCTGTCAGGGTTTCAGCTTTCCCTGCAAACAAGCAGCCCAGCCAGCCTCCGGAGAGGGCATGTTTTTGGGGGCCGGAGAAAAGTCACTCTTTCTAGCCTGGAAGTCCAGAAGAAAGAGCAGCCGCAGCAATTTGACACGATACCCCAACCTTTAATAGATGTGGGTGCACAAAATAAACATAAAATGTGTTAATACCTACATTGCTAAATGCCAGCAAACAATTTGAGCTTATTCTCATCTTTGGTAAAGGGCACAGAGCGAGGCAAGGTGGGATGTGATCAGAAACTACTGCAGACCATGCCCCCTCGATGGTGAGTGGTCCCCAGGAGCAAATCTAAGGGGGATGCCATAACAGTTCCCAATTGTGTCACCCACAGAATGTAAGAGGACAGAGTCATCCAAGCAAAGGTTACAAACAAAGTATAAAAGGGATCAATTAAAAATTTAAAAAACAGCACTGAATTGGGTGCATCTCCAGGCTAGATGCACAAATTCTCTTTTCATTTTTTGGTTTATATACATTTTATCCCCACCACTTATGTTTCTGTCTCTCCTGTCATTGGTTGAGAATTTAGAGCTCACATCCTTCCCGACTGCTCCACCGATTGGAGATTGACTTGACACCTTTTTACCTCGTAAGGTCTTAACACGCCTACTCCAAGAAGTCATTATCCTAAACACACCTTTGATTAGTGGATTTGACTACGAGTTGTCCCACAGTCTTTTGCCCCCTTCTACTGTCCCTTGTTAGTAATTACAGGCACTCTGGTGGTCCTTTACTTCATCAGGTGGTCGTATTTCTTCTTCATCAGTTGTCCTCTAGATGAACCTAGCCCACTTAGTAGTCTTCACAGCCCTCCTGATGATGTTATGTCCAATCCTGGTTTTCTTCAGCCCCTGTTCTTTATGTTCCTGTTTTGACGGTTGCTTTTTTCTCCTTTGTTTCCTTTGCTGAGATAACATTCTGCTGAACAGACACAGTATTCAATAGCACAAGGATACTGATGATTTATCAGGAAAGGCCAATCTGTGAGACTCTACTATCTCCAGGCCCCTTTCAAGATGTACATCCTGACCAAAGCAGCTGAAGCAAAACTTTCAACCCATTTCTCACACCTACACCAGGGTGTGCTGAGGGTGCCCCAGCAGCACCCAGCCAGCAGAAAAGCATCTTCATATCTCTTCCCTAAACCCCTCTGATTATGACTCTGCAGTGGCTGAGGCTGTGACCCAGGCTGTTTTGCCAGCACCAAGGCAGACTCAGTACGATTTTGAATCTATTATCCAGAATACATAGCACAGTTTCTTTTATACTATAATTGAGACTTCTCTTTTCCTCTTCCCTCTTTAGCTGGCTCATGGCAATCAACAGATAACTTCACATTCCCAGGAAAACTTCCAGTTCATTAAAACCCTCTTTTCCACCCTCTCACACCCCCCCCACCTTCTTTTCCTTTCTGTAATTAATGTGAGTCACAGAATATTTTTATATTTGGAATCATGTTATTTGTAGACAGTAGTCAAACATGTTTGGTTAGCAGCCAGATGCTAAGCATATGCAGCAGAGGAGTGAGATGAAAGGATGTAGGTAAACAGGGAAGACGCCTGCTGATGATGAGACCGACCCCCCCGCCCCTCTCTGTGCTGCTCCACTTGCTCACATAGATGCCAGCCTGAAAGGTAAATGAAAGCCAAATTCAGATGGAAACCAGAAGTAATTTGGATGATAAATTTTTAATTAAAAAAAGCAGTACGGGATAGCAAGTTTAGAGATTGCTCCTAAAAGCTTAAAGCTCTGTTTCTCTGCCCTCAATCTTAGGCTTTTTTGATTGATAGGGAACTAGGAAAGAGCTTTTCCTAGGTGCATTGTACAAAAGCACAATTCATGCTATAAGCATCTCTCTCATTTCCATCCAGTATTACTGCTGCACACCTTGAAAGTCTGAAAAAAATTACAAATAGAGCAGAAAGGGGCTATCTGCTTGCCAAATTATACATTTCAAGCAGGAAGCATGTGGATCCAAAGCTTTAATATCTTCTAATTATCTTGCAGGGGTAATTTGAATTAGTTCAACTCTTATGTACGAGTGTGACATTTATTTCTTTGTATTGCAGCCATTCTTAAATGCCTTAACACAAGATCAATATCATTCTGTACCAGACATGCACAACGTGCTTCTCCCCAGAAAGCATTTGTTTTGCTAGCCAAATGGCACGTGAAATATTCTGGCCTGGATTCATGCTAACAGAACTCCAGGAGCTTCAGGGTGATTAGGTCAGGAGCAAATTCTGAGCATTTCATAGCAGGCACTCAGGTTCAAGTCATCGGTGAAATCTCATGAACAGACATGATGCTGAAGAGAATATCCTCAGCCCACCTGGGTGGAGGTTACAGAGACAAGGACCAGGAGTGGAAGTGATGCAGCTCCAGCACAGGGGTCACTCCAAGCTGCAGAAACTACTTTCAGTTCTGCCAGTTTGTAGATATGTTCCTGGATGCTGGGCTGGACCCGACTCCAAACTGCACTAGATGTGAAGGAATGTGCAGAGAAGCTGTGGCTGCCCCATCCCTGGAGGGGTTTCAAGGCCAGGCTGGATGGGGCTTGGAGCAACCTGGTGTGGTGGGAGGTGTCCCTGCCCAGGGCAGGGGGGTTGGAACTGGATGATCTTCAAAGTCCCTTCCAACTCTTAACCATTCTATGATTCTAAGTGTAGAGGTAGGAATAAAGCAATTGTGACCTCTTAAAAAAAGGATGAAATAAGGAATAAAATTGTTATCATGCTGCTCTTGTGTACCTACAGATGATGAGTAACTTTTAGACCCCAGGGATCTTCACAAACTCAAACACTAGTATTATCAACCCTGGTCTCCTCTCCCAGTGCTAACTCCAGTTGCACTGATGGAAAGGTCTCCGCAATTACACATCTACGCTTGTCTGCAGGAATGGAGCTGTTCTTCTGGAATTTTGGGAAAGATAAATCAAATAAAGGAGGCAAAACCAGCACTCTAGTTTGATCTGACTTTAACAGAGAAGAAAAAAAAATAAATCAGAGCAGTCCTAGCCAAACCAGGAGCAATGCACTGAAAATCAGATTAGCAAGTTGGAGAGCAATGAGTCCAGAAAGCATCCCTAGAGAACATCTCACACCACCCTTGATGCTGCTCCCCAGCATTAGCCTCAGAAGAGCTGCAGTAACATCCTTTCTGGCCAAGGCAAAGATATTAGACAGCCAAGCAAAAGCAGTTGGCTAACACTGTCTGGTCTTCACATTCCCTCTCTATTCCATGGCCTCAGAGGACAGCTGATACAGCACATGATTAGGCACGACAAGCTGAACCTCAGAGATGAACAAGCCCATTGATAAAGGACAAGCAAGCATTATATTTTAATGACACTGGAAATTAGCATATCAAAATCTTGTTCTTTCTTTCCATAGCCCATATTTCTGGAGAGGGAGGAAGGAGCTGCAAAGCAGAGGGCTCTTTTGCATTGGAACATATGTTTGTGTCTGTTTGGTTAGCTGAAGTTCTTCATCAGAGAACTTTATTTGAATCCATAAGTAGCTGCAGTGGAAGAATGATTAACAGGGATGCATGGCAGCGCTTTAAGTCTGAGGATGCAAACTTCATACAAGGTCTCTCCCCTTTTAATCGCAAGGTATACACAACTGAGCCCTCTCACTGTCAAGTTGAAAAAAAAAAAATGTATTAGCAATTCCTCCTCAACATTACCACTGAAACACCTTAGGCATGTTGCACTGTGGCTATTTCAGGAGAAGTCTCTGCTGTTTGAGTCCTGTGGCACAGAGCGAAGGCTGCTGGAAAGGAACAAAACCTGCCAGCAAATAATTTTTGTAACTATCCCCTTTGTTTTCAAATCCTGTGTGGCATTAGTTATTTGCCCCTAAAATTGACATGTACAGAAGCGAAGGAGCTCTGATGAGCATTTGCTCTTTTCCTTACGAATCCAGATGGCTCCGCAACCCAAGGTAAGTGGTAAAGGACAGGGAGGAAGAAAAATCCCAACTTCTGTGACTTCTGCCTGCAAGAGCCTGAAGGGAGGGGATGAGTGGGTGGAGGGAAGTTATTGGTCCCATTAACTAATTTGCCAAAACGACCTCTATTATATGCATTTTTTTACCCTTTCACCTACTCCATACACAAAGCTACAAAACGGGACTGATACAAGCTCGTGTCTCAGCAGCCACAGGAAACCTTGACATCCTACAAGTAATTTTAAAAACCGTTTAGAGCCAAGAATGGAGGGTTGTGGGGGTTTTTTTATTTATTTTTAGGTTATCCACTTAAAAGAAAACAACTGTGAATTTATTGTGTTTTCCATGAAAGCAAGCTGTTTCCAACATCAGGTTTCTGAGAACTTGGTTCTAGTCGTACCCTAATGATATTTTTTAGTAAGAAATGGGCACTTGAGACAGAGTCATTGTTTAGGCGGACACTCAGCAGCTCTTACTACCAAAAAGGAACTAATTCCACTCACTTCCAGGAGGAATAGTTATGCTCACGCCAGTGCCAAATTATGAAGTTGGCATTGCGTGCCCAGCAGCTCCCTAAGCAAAGGTAGCTTGAGGTACTTTANTTCCATGAAAGCAAGCTGTTTCCAACATCAGGTTTCTGAGAACTTGGTTCTAGTCGTACCCTAATGATATTTTTTAGTAAGAAATGGGCACTTCAAAGCTTGAGACAGAGTCATTGTTTGAGTGAACACTCAGCAGCTTTTGCTACCCAAAAGGAACTAATTCCACTCACTCCCAGGAGGAATAGTTATGCTCACCCCAGTGCCAAATTATGAAGTTGGCATTGTGTGCCCAGCAACTCCCTAAGCAAAGGTAGCTTGAGGTACTTTATTCCTGCTTATTTAAAGCAGCATCTAAAGGCAAACATTAAGAAAGAGAAATGACACACAGTCTGAATGTCTATATGGGTTGTAATGATACGGTGGTACCCATTGCTGCCTAAAGAACAAGAGAATATTTTGAGGGAGGTATGATGCATCTTCCATTAGACAGACAAAGCACCCATCAATATAAGGAAACGGCAAATGAGAAGTGCTACGCTCAAACCATGGATGCCCTTTTCTATCAAATTTACAAGGATGCACAAACACTATGTTTTATTCCAATGTGGCCTTTTTCTTACTTTTTACAAAGGATCTACAGAGCTTATTTACCACTGGATGCTTTAGCCCGCTACTTGCTCCTAACAGAGCTGAGGTGCCCAGGACATGAATTTAAAGTATTAATACTGCTCTGTGATAGACTGATGGGGAACCAAAAACATTCTGGGGAAGACCAACCGTTATCTGCTCAGAACTTAAACGCAGGAATCAAACGCACAGTGGGATGCATCAGCCGTAAGAACCACAGACAAATCTGACGCCTTCCCCTAGACATGCTAGGAACATTTTTCCACTCCTCCTTGAAAGAGTTGGGATTGTTCCAAGTCATCCAAGTAAAGCTGAATTGTTGATCAGCATCCAGAGCAGACCTGCCTGGTCAAGGCTGCAAAAGAAGAATGGCTTTATTAGGGCCTGTCAAAGCACAACCCATGCTGATCCCATGCTGAAGACATTTGCTCACAAGCTGTGATAAAGAACTTGTGTGTAACCATAGGTTCAACCCCAGCAGCAAGATAAATAGGCAGTGGCACCTGTCTGGGGGCACCCCGCTTTGGTGTGCGCTGGATGTGTCCTCATCAGGGAGCTGCTGTGGGGGACACAGCAGTTCCAGCGCTCAAAGCAGCAGCTCGGTTGGGTTTTTTTCCAGCTTCTGTGGACTCCTACCGTGTGAATTCTCCCTTTGCCAACCAACACCGTGTCTCAGGTGACTCACTCACCTGCAGCATCCGCAGGTCGCTTCAGTGCATGGGAGCGGTGCACCCACTGAGCTGTTCTCTCGCAGGGAACACGGCCACAGGATGAGCATCTGCAGGATTCAACCACGGCACACTCAGGAGCATGGCCAGCACTGTCAGGCTCCTCAGAATAAATGAGTGGTAAGCAAAAGCCCCTGGAAACACCACTGCCCTGCAGAGAGCAAACTGCACTTCCCAGAACTGGTTCTTTTCCCTTCCATAAATCCCATCAAGTAGTTCTTCTACAACTAAATGAAGCATTTCATAGTACGGGCAAGCCCTGTTCTAGAAACACAGCTTCTGCCATCCTTCTGACTGATCAAAGTGGAAAAATTAAGACACCACAAGCTTAGAGTTGAGAGAAATGCAAATATGACTATCAAAGCCTTGTCTTACTTCTACTGGCCACCAGGACTGAGTAAGGTGAGGCAAGAGCTGTAATGGTAGCCTCAGGCTTGTCCCTGTCTACTGGGATGTTTGGATGGTGTCCAGATAGAGAACATCAGATCTGCAGTCTTCTTAGCAAAGTGCAAATACAATTCAGACCGTCCTCAGTCCAGTTCTGCAAAACCGAGAGGCAGGAATATTCTGCTTGGTGTCAGGTGTCCAAGAAACAAACTGTGATGCGTATCTATCAAAACCAAAAACAGAGTTTCAAAATCGGGTCCCTGGAAGGAAACCATTGGTTACATCCCGTGCTGTTGATGCTTTGGCTGGGAGGAATCATTCAGCCTGGTACTTCAGGACCCAGGGTGGCATCAAGGATGCTGACACGTTCAGCCTATCAGCATGGACAAACACAGAGAGCTGCCCCTTATCACCATCTCTTCTCCAAAGCAGACAGATAGAAGACAGCTCGAGCCCAGATAATCCTAATAGTCACATTAGCATGGCACGCAGCCCAAGGTAACACGCCAAGCCTCTCAGTTTGTTCATACATTGTTTATAGGCATGTTTATAATCTTTAAAATCACAGCTCTCTCCCGTACCGAAGGATCCCAAACAGATGCAACAATAAACTGAAATTCAAGACAAACAGATTGCAAGGCAGAGACAGAGCAGAAAATAGTACTGGTGAATCACAAATACTGAAACAAAATAAATGAATCAGCCCTAAATAGTCTAATTAATAAAGGTTAATTTATTTATCATCCTGGCTAGCCTGGTATTTCTGAACTCATCTAAATTAATGCAAAAGGAACAAAACACAGAGAGCAGCAGTAATTGGAAATCCTCAGAAGCTTCTGGAAAACATATCTACTTTTTCCACTACAGAAAAGACATTCCAGGTTCGTTAGTACATCAGTTTGATCAAGGTGCACAGACACGCTCACTCTCATCCCGATGGGCAGCAGCATAATTAAAAGGTTATTAACGGGTTAACTCTTTTCAAGTTAGAGACAGCTCTTTCTTTCCTTTCCTTTGTCATGAAAGGGATCAGACATGGTCATGAATACCAGCCCTACTAACACATAAAACGATGCTTCCATCTTACCCGATGCAGTCTGTGGGGTGGAAGAAATCATTCCCAGCAAATCGACCCTTACAGGCTGAGAAATAATTGTTTACTGAGCCTAACCCCAAAAGTAATTCTGTTGTAACATGCTACTACTTTCCTACATCTGTATCTACCCCAGTACATTGACTTCAACATCTGGATTAGCAAGAACATCGCTGTACTTGTTGGCTCACAGTAATTGTAAATGCAATTCCCAGCAGCAGCAGCATACACAGCAGCTCTCCCCGAGGCAGTCCACCAATCCTCAGTTCTAAAACACACAAATTTCTTCCTGAAGGCTCAAAACTCCAAGAGATAAAGTTGTTGCACGCTTCACCAGGTTGATGCAAGCACTGCACCTCAGGCTGGCATGAGGAGCATTGGGGGCAGTCGCAGGTGTCCCATTCCTCCCACCATCCCATAAGGTCTTCATCCACATGCTTCACACAACAAAAATCATTGCCTAATACTTCAATAGCACAAAGAAAAAAAAATATCTAAGTTTTGTGCCTTTTTTTTTTTTTTTGCACTGTTATAACATCTGACCACATGCTGCTAGGTAAATTCAAGGTTCCCACTTTTTAACTCGGGAGCTTCACGGGGTTCTCCCCTTCCATTTTGGCTCCTTCACATGGAATTTATAAAACTTATTCCTAATATACCTAAACAGGAAAATAGTTGTCTACAAAGCTGCTGATTTTTGAGGTTTTTTGGGATATCCTGGTACCAGCCTTTGGATGCCCCTTTGTGCCCCCCAGGCTGCTACACTCTGTGACTTCCCCAGGAGGTACTTTTGCCTTCCACCAGCAAGGAAAGGCCATCACTGAAAAGCTTTAAGAGATACTTATTAAATGTGGCTTGAAACACGGGGATTTAAGAAATCTAATGGTAGTTAAAGAAGTATAATCTGAGATTATACAGCAGAGCTATGATTATAAAGTTACTAATTTTCTTCCCTGACCCCCCCTCTCCCAAGAGTCCTTCTGGATTACAGTATCCTGTGCACCGTAGATGGCTGCGTTTCACTTCTGAAGGCATAAATGGCTGTCACTTAAGAAGTGAGTAGCTGTGGGAAATGGTAGGAGAGCATGACAAAGTGTTCAGTGTCAGACAGGCATGTGTATTTTTTCATTACTTCTTTCCTTGACAATTGTCCTCTTTGAGAAGGAAAAAAAATAGATACTTTGAAGTGTATTTTTCCTCTTTTTAAAGAGATAAGTACAGTTCTTGGAAGTGAAGATGCTTCCCACTCTGCCTGAGCAGACCTGGGAGCTCTGATGTGTCACTGGAGAAAACAGCAGAAGAACAATTCTGGGAGGTTTTAAAGGTCACAGCTTAACTGAACTGTAATTGACTTTCAAACATTGATCCATTATTATTAGTGTTTGTTTAAAAAAAAATAATCAAAGGTTATTTGATTTGAAGTTATTTTGCTGCTTTCAGAGGCTGGTAACCCTCAGTTTGACTCCACTAAATTTGGTCATTCCACCAAAACAAAACTTCTGAGAAGCTTTTTTTCCACTGATATTTTCTTCTTCCCATCACTCCAAATTAACTTTTCCATACCCAAATGCCCACGGAGACTTTGCTTAGCTCTAGAGCACCTTGGCTTTGGCCTCTTCATTAGCATGAGGACCATCCACTGATGTCTTCCAGCTTCCAAATGCAGAAGATAACTCTAATTGTGAGTTCTGGATATGGTCAGCAAGATTTTTCAGAAGTAACTGAACAGTAAAGGCAACAATCTATCTTCTCCCATCCCAGTTACTAGAGGTAAACCAGTTCCTTTCATGCTTTCTGGCTCCAGTTATAGTGACCTGCGAGAGGCAATCATGTGTTGTGGCTGTAGCCGCCAGAAGGTCTCGGGCTTCCATCAAAAGGGTAAAACAAAAAAGATTTCACATTTCATTTCCACTGGTCCAGATGGCTTTATTGCTGACATCTTGAAAGAACAGACACACCACGGCCCGAGTGCCCAAGTGGGTTAGTGAGGAATCATTTCCAATTGCTTATTAATTGACTATCGCAGGCAAGAAAGCTCCAGATAGTTCATTTGATGAACATCATTTAATCCCTTCTTTCAATTACCGAGTAAAAAAG
This sequence comes from Pedionomus torquatus, assembly GCA_013398155.1. Taxonomy (NCBI): domain Eukaryota; kingdom Metazoa; phylum Chordata; class Aves; order Charadriiformes; family Pedionomidae; genus Pedionomus; species Pedionomus torquatus. Next base: position 54,098 of record VZRU01012307.1, read on the forward strand.
AAAACACAGTTCAAAAACTGTGTATAACTCCATTATGAATTAACAGACCTTCCTGGAATAGAATTGTGATTATCAGTCACAATTCTCACCTCGGCCCGAGGTTGGCAAAGTCAACATCTTCTTAACCTTAAGCTTATAAGAAATCCATTCAGTTTCCTGGACCCACTGAGGTTTGAGTCTTTCGGATGCACGTTTTCATAACAATTTATAATGATGTAAACTTCAATTTCCTTTTTTTTTTTTTTAAAGCAGTGATTTTCATAAAAGCACTTGGCTCAACGTGGGAAATGGGAGGAAAAAAAAAAAGTCAAATGCTGCAGAAAAGCAGCTACAAGCCCACAGTGACTGACTACAGAAAGTGTTTGAAGCTCCTGGGATATTACATAAATACACCCAGGTACTGAGCATAATTGCTACTAACATGCATTAGTCCCCAGTGCAGGGACTGGTTTTGTTTATTTCTGCATAGTAGCTCAAGAAAAAAGGTCTTAGACCTGAGGCACAACAGTAGCATAAATAATATAAATAATTTGGGCACTGACCATATGGGACCAAACCCAAAGCTACAGCCAGACGAGTTGATCTGCTGTGGAGGATGGAACCATGCCAGCTTACGCTGAGGAAATGGCCCAAGATCTGAACATGTTTGTTGGGAACCAGATGGTGGTTTATGATTTTTTTTTCCCCCCACTTGAAGTTCCTCAGACTGGCAAGGGGAAAAGGCAGAGAGGAATGGTGTGCTGCAGCAGGTTGGTGTGTGATGGGGAGCAGGGAGGAAAACGTAGCATTTTTCTAGCTTTGAGGAGTATGACTTAGAATGAAACAGAATTACAGGCTAACCATGGTGCTTGATACTCTCGGATACAAATACGTACTTCTGCCATTGGATAGAAGATTTCAATTTTCTTTTCCACTGGAGCTAACATGGGACCTGGCTGGTTGATTCCAGCTGTAGGTCAAGCCTAAGTCTCCCACGTATCCACACTGCGCCCTTCACCATGAGAGGCTACAAGGAGACAAACTCATGAGCCCATCAGTTCTCCTGCATCCCTACCCACACTTCTTACATGGAGAGAGCGAGTAAAGTACCACACTAACTCCTATTTTATCTTTTTTTCTTTAGGGAGTTTTACTGAAGCTGAAATGTTGAAGAACAGCAAGTCCACAACATGCAACAAGGAGACCAAGAAGCTATTTAAGACCTTCCCAGTGCTTTCACCTTTTGGAGAAACTCGAACTACTAAGAAGGCAGTAGCATGCAGCATGGACTTTCCAGAAGATAAAAGCTCAGCAGCAGTTCTGCCAGGCAGAAGCTCCCCTGGAGAGCTTGCCAGCTAGATGGAAGGCAGAACCTCGGTAGTGCTGCTGTCAGGTCACTGACAGCCACAGCAGGAATGCTCATTTGGGCTTGTGCCTTTTTTCCCCCCTCAATACACAGATATGCAGCTGTATGTGTGTACATATACCCAGACACATCTATAAAATCTCACTCAATACTGTGCAACAGGGGTCTTCAAACACTATTCAACAATTTTACAATAAAATGAAGAGCCATCTGCTAAGGTTTGCCAAGCGATTGCTACCTACTTGTGTGCTGTGGAGGCACGCAAGTCCCTGCAGGACAGGCTGTGCAGATATTGCCATTCCTGGCCAATCCGAAACTTAAAAGAACAGGCAAGGTAGACAGAGCAGTCAGAAATTACATCAAGACACCCTACAAAGTCATCCAACCAAAGCACAGTGATAATGATGGCCCCTCTCTTGATAAGAGCCAGCTGATCCTCCAAATCCTGTGGTTTTCACCCCTGGACTGGGGGTAGCTCCTGCCATCTCCGCTGGGCTGAGGGGAGCAGATGTGATGTCCACATGAACACCCCCAGCGCCTAATTCCAACTGCAGCAAGATTTACCAGGTGGTGAAAGCACAGCGGGAACCACTTATTCCAAAGCAGGGAATGGCATCAATAAGCTCAGAGCCTCTCTGCTTGCAGGGGAGCTCTGCAGAGACAGTGATGAAACCTCTGATACTGCTTCTAATTGCAGCCTTTGCCCCTGGGAGCCGCAGTCTTTATTAATGCAATTATGATGCAGCCAAAGGCAGCAAATGCTTCTGCTGACCTTGGTGGGGGAACAGAGGCCTTTAGTCACCACTGGAAATTGCTTCCTCCACCGGCAAATGGCACATAACCCAGCGTGTTCCTGCTCCTGCAGATGCACCATCTTGTCATTTGCCCAGAGAGTATGTAAATTGCTGTTTGAAGCCACCTCTCTCACCCTCACAAATCAGAAATAAAACCTAAAGATTTTCAAGTTAGTCTTCCGTAAAGGAAAATGCAACAGAAAGCAAAACTTAAAATTATGCTAAAAATACATTCCTGTATCTTGATCTATGAGAAGCAACAATAGTAACCTTTAGACACCTAATTACAAATATTTTTGACTTGGGATTTAGTTGCAAATTGATGCTTCAGTTCTATTAGTCTAAAGACATTGAAGATGGAGACCTGCTCGCAAAAAAAAAAAGTTCCCATAAATTAAAATGCTGTATCACAGCAAGAAGCTGCTGTTAACAACATCAATAGGGTGTTTGGGAGAACACGTCTTAATCATTCAAGAGATATTTTTGACCATGCTCTATAGAATTCTTACCCTGAGGTTAGAACTTGCTTTGGTATCAGCTACTCTTAGTCAGAAGAGCATTTCACTTTTCCTTGGTGCCACTGGCAGATACCATGGCAAGACCCTGGGGAGCTGGTGTGCCACCAGCTAAAGTGCCAGAGGACTAGACGCTGTCCCACAGCGTGAGGGAATAAGACATGGACAGACGCTTGTAGGCAAATGAGTCATCTTTAAGAAGTCTGAGAGCCAGGATTTTAAAAGACATTATTATAATGCATTAGTCAACCTGAAAGCAAAGGCTTCTGTGGATCTCAATATCTTAAAATAATGGTGCCTTAGAGACTTGCCCAAGGTTGCACAGGAACTCCAAGGGAGCAGGGAAACCATCACGTTCCTTTACAGCCCCAGAGTGCCAGCTCCTTGGTACGGTCACAAACACCCGTTAATGAGCAAAAGGGGATTTGCATGAATTTTACTGTGCTGCTCACAGCTCCTGATGGCTTTCCATTTTGCATGATGCTATAGTTTAGTCTCCTACTGTTAAGCATGAAAAGCTGTCATAAAGCAACAGCTGGTGCTAGCAGTATCTGCTCGGTCCCTAATACCACCCAGCATGTACTAGTACTGAATATTGATGAAACTCAAATCTTATTACCATGTAGCACAATATGTTCCTTGCCTATAGATTCCCTTTACACAGAGTTTTCTTCTTACAGAGGAAAAAAAAAACCTGCTAAATGAGTATTGAAATCAGGTCCAGGTTCAAAAAACCAGTCCAGTTTTGGTAAAGAACCATGGAAGGGTCTTGCTTTGCTCTAGGAAGGAGTGCTTCCTGCAGCAGAAGACTAACCCAGCTGATGAGTGAATGCAAACTTGGGGGATGTCAGGTCTTGACCCACATCTACTTCAGATCACACTAAAGTGTGTTCTTATGACTTGTGTCCCAAAGAGAAAGGCAAATTAATCACTTCAGACCAGTTAGAGTTTTGGTGCACAGCAAATTCTTCTCTCTATAGAGCCTAAAATGAGAGCCTGTTTACCAAATTCAGTTTTTCATTTCGATGCCTTTTTGAAGTTCAAAACTGGAAATGAAAAACATTATGAGCTGCATCAGTCCAGAAATAGAAACACAAGTGTACACTGGGGAAGGATCACCTTCACACAAACCACGTCTTAATTTCCTTCTCCTACCTCATGCTTGTGCTGAGGCTTTCCCTGAGGCAAGTGATGCCTGTCCTTGATTATTCTTTCTGCTGGAGAGTTGCACTCAATGTCTAAAGAGCACCTAAAAAAAAAATCTGAACCTGCAATGACTTCTCCCATTAACAATTCTCACCTCTTCACTCAAAATAGTTTTAAATCCTAATCTTTCTCTGATTTATTTGCAGCTGAGACCTCCTGTTTGACCTCATTTGCAAATTTACTAAGAACAGTCACATCCTCTAGATCATTAATGAAAACACTTATCAACAGTAAACCCAAGATAAAGCTCTGCAGAATCCCATTTTGCAAAGCCTTCTGTTTTGATGAGAAATAAGTTTCTAACGTGGCTTTCAAACCACCAACTGAAAAGTTCTCCTAGTGAGGTTTCTCTACTTTGATTATGAAAATATAATTGAAAAAAATCAGAAGCTTTATTAATGTCAAGTAATACAATACCCAGTGCTTTTATTTTGACCATAAAACTGGATTATATTGTCACAGGAGAGAAAAAAAATCAAAATGTTTTGAAAGCCATTTGTTTTAGACAAAACCCATGGGATACACTTGACCGCCTCATTATGTGCTAACAGTTTCCTTATTTGCTCCAGTATTTTCCTGGCAGCTAAAAATCAAGCTACCAGTTTACACACAGAGATTCCTTACCCTCATTTGAAAGAGGGGGCATTGCTCATTCTTCATAAGGTCTCAAAGTGGTGAACAGTGCTGAGTTTGTTCCAGGCTTTTCTCTACATGCCCTGTGGTCATTTTTCACTGTAACATGGTGATTTGAGAACAACAATTCACGTGATTTTTCTTGCATTCTTCTGTGCTGGCTGCCTGGTGGCAGCTGGACACTAGTTGAAGGTGAAGCAATTGGACATAAAACACTAACGTGATGGACAGAATTCATCCACAGCCTTCCCTCTTCAGTGAGGACCAAACCAACACTTTCCCATCCTCTTTTTGCATCTAATACACTTGTGCACTGGCTTCTCATCCTATATATCCTTCTTCATTCTCTCATCACTTTGTGCCTTAGTCTTTTGGTTCCATCCTCTCAGGCTTACACACTAGTCTTTTGTATCCCTCCTTAGTAATTTGACCCAGTTTCCATAGCCTGAGCCATTTTGCTTTGCATTTGTGGTGACCGAAGGCACCATGACTTAGCAGTAATAAACAAAGCCCATTAGATGCGCAGACAAAGCACACCAGAGAGATCTGGGCCACCATCCCCCTGGTCCAACACATCTGATTCTCTCTGCATACTGATCTGAGGGCTTTTTGCCTGCAGAAAAATAGGAGGCAGCCACTTCTTTCTGGGAAAGCAATTATTCACACAATTGTCTGTAAGAACTGGCCTATGACTCAGTTGTTCTAGACACCAAATGTAGAGAGCAAAGAAGCCTCTTCCTTGGATGACAAAGGTATCACATGCAAAGCTGATGGGATGGCAGAGGGAACAAAGCAGCAAGAGGCAAAGAGCAGGGAGCTAATTTAACCTCCTGCACATCGCTCCTTCCCCCTGCCATCTACTGCTGCCTTTGGTAAGACAAGAGAAGCAATAAGGAAGCAGGGAGATCATGCAGAACAAGCCCCATGGGCAAAAACCATCAGTGGTCTACCTGGTGTTATGATTTTAAGGTGTAAAGCAGATGTTAAAGGAAGCATGTAACCATCACGAGGAATCTAGGCATATCTTTAGAGGCAATTTGTCCAGCTGTGGAAGGATGCTCAGGAAAAGCCACAAAGATGCCTGTCAAGAGGGCAGATTGGTATTGGGAATACACCTGAAGAGCCTTGAGGAGTGAAGGCAACAGCTTTGCTGGCACAGGGAAGGGGAGTGCAGGCAGGGGAGAGGTGGTCACAGCAGACTGGTAAAAACAAGACTCTCAGAGAAGTGCCTTAACTGGGCAGAGCCAGGCAGGACTGTGTTTGCTGAGGCCCAAGGCAAGGGCAGGGCAGCAGCGGAGATGAAACCACATTCCGAAGTTCATGGTGTCCTGGCTTCTGGGAGGGACAGGGTTAGTCGTCCCCTGGCTCTAGCAGGGGCCCAGGTATTCCACCCCATGTGGGCCATGCCCAGGGGGTAGCAGGGAGATGGCATTGAAGGGATGAGGGGGGACAGGAGGTGGGTGCAGGGTCAGCAGTGGTCCAGGCTGCAGTTGATGAGCAGTCGGTATAATAATGGCTTTATCCTTCTCTATCCATGTTCCTGTTACATGTTTTCCTTGTTCTACTTGCTGTTTTGTTAAACAGTTTTTGTCCCAATCCCCAAGTGTTGCCTTTTTCTTCCAATCCTCTCCCCAACCCCTGTGAGGTTAGAGCCAACAGAGCTGCCACCAGGTTCTTTGTTGCCATCTGAGGCTAAACCACAACACCTGGCATTGGCTTCAAGTCATCTACAGGCTTGTCTGCACACAAAGTCTCCAGCAAACCTGCAATAAGTTGGTGTAGCTCCAGACCTGCTGTGGCTATGAAAGCCTTTAATACCTGCCCCTGCTCAATGTGTACCTGGTAGCATCAGAAGGAACATGAGCCCTAGATGAGCTAACAGGCACAGACATCCTACCTGCATTGTGGATCAGGACTGAATTATAGAGATAACAGGCAGAAAGTCTGCAAAATTTAGATGTAGCTTCAACATCAGGACCCAGAGGGAAATCATAGTCAAAGGGAGCAACTGGGAGCTGACCTGAATGATAATCACAGTGTTGGCAGCAAATCAAGAAGGAGGATGGAGGGAAGACCATGGGGAAGAGATAGAGATCTCAGCCACGTGGAGACCAAATTGATGGTTGCACCTGCAGAGGACACTGAAGAGACAGGCTGAGATTTTCACATGAACAGAAGGAGATAGTACCAGAGTGATCAGGACTCCAGATCAAACCCCAGTGATTTTTTTTTTTGTAGATGTAGAAGATCTAAAATTAAAAAGAGACACGTGATTCCTGGATCTTTTTTATATTTCCTGTAATATTTCTTTTTCAATTGAAATAACCCAGGTGTTTGCTTGGGAAGAAAGAAGAATCCCAGTGGTAAATATTTGTTCATTCATTCACTTTCTTTGTAAAATACCAAGTCTTCTCTGAACTGTCTACACTGCCATGATACTGATCACAGGTACCATTAATAATGAAGGCCATCACTTGACAGAATATGGTCAGGAAGAACATCTTTCCCCTAACAAGGATCACAAATCAGGAGCTCAGCATCCAAAAAATGCCCCGAATAGCCCTCAAGAGGGCTGTGGGGCAGAAATCCCTCCCCTGCTCTCCAGTGGGTACATGGCTCAGGGTAACACCATACCCTCTGATACATTACTGCCATCAGTGTTGGCACAGGCTGGCACTGGGGACCCCACAGCAATAAATGACTCCCTAGTGCCCAGTTAAAGAAACACAGACCTGAAGCTGCACAAAGTTGAGTTTAGGCATAACAGAAGCAGAATCTAATATACTAAAAGGCCACTCCACGTGATAAGTTTAGACATAACACAGCTGCAGACCACAAAGAAATAAGCAGTAGCAGAAAGGTTTCTCTGCTCAACGAAGAAAGAGCAAAGGTGCAAAGGCACTTAGCAAAAATAAAGCAGTGACCCCCAGAGGGCCCTAGAGCAAGCAAACCAACAGTCACCACCAAGAACATTTTCTTATGCAAGGACTCAGACCCTGGCAACTTGCAGTAGTATCCTACATCACTACCAGAATGAACTCCCCTTAACAACCAGGGGAGCAAGGCAGGAATGAGCATAACACCCCCAAAGAAAGAGTAGAAACACATGGCATGTGTGACAGGTTCCTGCAGAAAAGAAATAATGGAATTAAAGCTGTTTAATAATGATTAGACCCTTTAGACTCTTTAGATATTTACCAGCATCATCTTCTTGGTTTTCCTTACAGATAAGGTGGGCTCCCTTTTTATACCATAAGGAAGATTGAGTTTAATATCAGCAGTATTCATTTCTGAGCAAAAATCCCCAGCTTTCAACAAGTTATTTCTGCCACCGCAAGTTATTTATGCATTGTTTAATGGGGTTTGGCAATTACTGCGCCTCAGATAGGGCTTTTCCTATCAAGGGGATTCTCCCAGCTGCAGCCAATGGTGCTCACTCCCCATTTGTGCTCCCTGAAGAGACCTTTGCAAAGACACTGCGAGAAATTCTCATTCCTCTGGCTGAAGCCACAAATTATTTTTCTGTTACACCCCGAGCCATAAAGCTGCAGCAAGGGCCCTGGAGTCCCATTCTCAGTGGCTGTGTCCCCTATCCCACAGCACCACCTCGTGGGAGCCTGCAATTTGCAAAAACCCACCAGCAAAACCACCAACTTGGATTAAATCCACTTCCAAGAGTCCCGTATTACCCTTCCCACAGCTTCAGATCCCTAGAGAAAGCTGTCATGGCTCAGCAGAACCAGAGCTGTGGGTTCTGCACTGCCTCCTAAGAGCAACTGGAAGAGCCAGGAGCAACAGGGACCCCCACCATGAGTTTATTTTTCCAGGAGGAACCAGAGCCTCCTGCATCACATTGCAAAAGCCCCATTTAACACAATAGGAAGGGTCAAGGCTCAGTGTTACCAACGAGTTAGCCCGTCTATGAAGTGCCCTATTGCAATTCTCTCCTGCACAGATCATCTTCAAGTACCTGCTCAGCTCTCTGGACACAATAGGAGGAAGAGCCCACGAAAGCCCTCCCATCTCACCTGGTCATCTCCAAGGGATGGCAAAGCCTCCAACTCCTCAGCTGCAGCCACCTTCCCCAAAGCTCCAGGCAAACACCCCCGAAAAGTCCCCCCCAAAGGTATTGCACAAAGCCTCCATTTGGGCAGCCTGAGAGATCTTACAGTGGCCCCAAAAGCACTTGTCTCGAGGATACAGAAATCTGTCTCAGAGAAATTATTCATTATCTCCAAAAATGTTTATACTCATGGTTCTGCTGCTTGGAGGCCAGGACTGAAGTGGACCAGCTGTTGCTTGAGTGACTCCTCCCATATTCAGAAGATTTCCCTCAACAGGCCTGGTGTGTGCCAAGGGAGAGGGAGCCAGGCTCAGCAGATGCAGCCAAGGCTCCTACCCAGAGGCTGTGCCCTTCCAATATACTCGCCAGAAAGCCTGGGGAGGAAAGAGGGCAGGATTTCCACCTCTCAGAGAAACAAAAAAAGTGTGAAAACCAGCTTTTGATTAAGTTTGACTTATTTTCTGTCCAGGTTTATGGAAAAAGCATGACTTCTTAGGCAGCTGCTTACAGCTGCAGACAACTCACTGGGATACAGGAAAACCAGAGGACACCTGGAAAACACCCCACACCTTGGCCCAGGTGTTGCAGACCACCAGCTGGGTCCCACCACAGGGCAATGGAGACACCCATTACTTCCCACCTTCCAGAAAAGCATCACCTGAGGCCATTTCAATGGCACCACTTTTCCTGATGGGCATCCACACTAACTCTCCTCCTCCCTGTAGAAACATCTCTTGCTGCCTTTTTAATGAAAACATCACCCTTCTAAGCCAGCACTACAGTGAGGAAATCGTAGGAGTAGCAAACAGCAGCTGCTACAAACACTTGACATAAAGCATATCAAATTAGCTCTACAACTCAGCAGCTAATGCCTGATACCTACACAACCCAGCAGTCCATCGCCCTCAGCCATGTGCTGGGACTCCCTTCTGGTAGCAGCAGCCTGCAGGGAAGGGACCCAGATGTTTGTCCGGGTCTCCCCCACACATCCCCAGAATGAAAGTTTAGCCTCTGGCTTGCAACTGTAGGAAGCACTGAGCCCCTATTTCTTTCAGTACCAGCCCCAAAGGGTTAGTAATGTGCTCAGTTTATACCAGCACATTGGAAATGTGGTGTGTGGGGCATCCACTAAGCTTTCAGGTATCCCACTGAGCTAACATCCAGGCTGATTTATTTTTACAAACCAAGCGAGCACTTGAAGAGATAAGCACTGTGCACACCGGTCCCACAGCCAGCATTGGGTACAATGGGGCAAAAACCTTCATCTGCCCATTCATACCCTCTGAGGAGGAAGGCAGCAGCAAGATGAGTTTGCTGTGGCTTTATCTCTCCTCACTTGATGCACTTTACACTGCAGTGACTTGGGACCACAGCAAGTCCAGCCCCATGGAGCTCAGCGGGGCAGAAACCGAGGTTCACCCTTCTCCTTTGCTTCTTCCCTTAATGCAGTAAAGTCCTATTATTTCATGTCCTAGAACCCTTTTTGCACAGATTTTCTTCTCAGCCATGAGCATTTTATGCCCTCTTCCACCCAAGACTGATCTGCCTGTACAGGGGGTCAACTCCCAGCTTAAACCTCCTGAAACCTCCAAGAGCCCACTCACAGGCTCTCGCCAACATTTATTAACCTGTCATACTTTCAGCCCATCATTTACCCTATACCATACCTCAAACCCACAGTATGATCAAGCCTTGCTCATGCTTTGCTTTGTGGGAAAAGTGGTGAAGAGGCAAAGATGGAAAGGATTTGCCGTCAGCATCCAGACCTTTGGGAATTCAAGGCAAACATGGAAAAGCTTCAATCACATTTCAAAGTCTGCTATAATTGAGTGGGAAACTAAAACATCTACCTAAGACTGTAGGTTTTCCATTAATGAGCAGTAATTAGGGCAGCTGTTTAAAGCCAAGCAATTCCAATTCCATCTGAAGGTGGTAGCCACACTCTTGTGCCCCAGACAAAATGTTACAGGGACTTTATTTGCCATCTTCAGTGCAGCTGCATTAAAGGCCCCTTTCCTCATCCCTCCTGTCACCCACATCACATAACACTTCCAAGACTGGAGGAAAAGATACAGTAACATCACAGAGACGGGCTAAGATACAAGTGAACCGGGAATCTACCTCTTGGAAAATATTCAATTCGTGTTCAATGTTTCTTTTTCACAGCAACCACTACATAAAAGTTGGGTGGATTTTAGAGCCGTAGAATTGTCTGGTTTGGAAGGGACCTTTAAGATCATCTAGGCCAACCACCAACTTAACTCAGATAAAACCAACTCATCACTAAACCATGTCACTGAGCACTATGTCAACCCATCTTTTAAATACCTTCAGAGATGGTGCCTCAACCACCTCCCTGGGCAGCCCATTCCAATGCTTGATAACCCTTTCAGTGTAGAAATGTTTCCCAATATCCAATCTGAACCTGCCCCAGCACAACTTTCCTCTTGTCCCATCACCTGTTCTTTGGGAGAAGAGACCAACCCTCCCCAGCTACACCCTGAAACAGCAATTGTAGGAGTGAGCAGGTCAGTCCTCAGCCTCCTTTTCTCCAGACTGAACACTCCCAGCTCCTTCAGCCTCTCCTCATAAGGCTTATTCTCCAGACCCCTCACCAGCTTTGTTGCCCTTCTGAAGGCACCTAAATATTTTTAAAAACATCCCACTTTGTTCACGCTCTCAAGAAAGAGTGATGACAACGGGGATTTTATTTCTGAAGAGCCACTCCTCTAAAGAAGTCTTAAGTCCTATTATTTACCCGACATAAGGCTGCTGAGCTTGGGAGAGAGGTGCTGAGAGCATTGGCCAAAGACATGCAGCTGTAGGGATGGCAGCATTTCTAGCACTGCTCCTCCAGGGCTGCAGTACCCACCTACCACAGAGAAGAGGCACAACTCAAATCAGTAAAGATAGGGCCTTCCTCAACCACTTTCAGACACCAAGGCTGTTTAAAACTTGAATTCAGGGCAATTTTGTATGTGGGTCATTCTGTTTCAGCAGAACTAAATCCCCTTGAACTTTGGATGCTTGGTCTCTGCACTGGCTCTCATCTGGGTTTTACAGTCTGAGCTCCATGATTCTAATTAGAAGTAGCCTTTAAACCTACACATAAAACAGATATGAAAAATGAGGAAGAAATGTTAAATCTAGGGCATAAGGGAAGGAGCAGCACAAGGCTCCCTCACATAATCAAAAAAAAAGCCTTCTTACTGTATTTTAGACTGATTTAAATTTATTGAGTTTGTTCTTACATATAGCCAGTTTCCTTCCTCATATGTGGACACCCCTACTTCTTTTCCTCAAAGGGAGCTGCTGCCTCAAATCTTCTTCCCCAACCCTCGCTATAAGACCAGAAAGCAGCCACTGCCCAAGCAAACAGCTTCACACAACACAGAGTGAGCAACCCATCACCATTAAGACAAGAGGCACAGAAACACATACAGAAGCATTGCCTGCTTTTCTCAAATGCTTAGAGCTTAAATCTGGATTTCTAGCAGAGAAAATTCATGCAGAGCAAGGCTTCTGGTCACCCAAGCTGACACGGAGCCTCAGCAACCAGGATGAGCTGCCCCAAGGGTATCACAGCCACGGGGCACAGACCCCATCGCATCACAGGGCTCGCTAAGCAAGGGAGAAACAGCAGAGCAGCCGCTGGGAATTCCCCATCAAAGGCTGTATCTCCTTGTAAAGAAAATGCTCCTTGCAACACACCTCTCCCCTCTGCATTTCAAGCCAACAGCAACAGCCCAGGCATATGCTGCTTTAGGGCTAGTAGCCACTTTTAACAATTGCAAACAATCCCTCCATATACCAGACTGCTGACAAGCCAGCTACCAAACCATAAAGCAACCATGAAAGATCTCACACTTACCACTTTCCAAAAGAAGAGCAGAAGTAGGTGAGTGCTGCAACAAAAACTCCCAGTAGCATTGACTTTAAGACACCATGAGAGAGTATCCCAGAAGACAGCACAGCCAAAAACTGAGAGCAGCCCAGTCTGAGCTTAAATGGAGTTCCAGAATCACAGGTGGAAGGAGCGAGTGAGGCCCCAGGTGAGGCTTATCAGGGCTTATTAGTGCTCTCAGGGCACCCTGGTGGGGGCTGGTTAAACAGAGGTGCTGCTGAAGTGATGAGGTTATTGTAGTTCAGCTGCTAGATAACATCAAATAAGGTATATTCAGATATACAAGAGGTAGCATTAAGCACTGTTATTATATTTTTATGTTTGCATCTCATCTCTACCTGCTACTAAATCTTAGCTTGTTAGTGCCTATTTGTATAGTGTGCAATTTCAGCCTTTCTTAGGAGACCTTGCTTAGAAGCAGTGTTGGTGGCTTCTGCAGTCTCCTTCCTTGTGCTTCCAGGTGTAAACTTCCACCCTGTGCTTCCACATGTAAGCTTCTCTCTAAAAAGTGGCTACAAATGCAATTGGCCTTGTAATAGCATCAGTGCTAGTACATCCAGGTTCTGTTGGGTTTCTTTTTTTTTCTTCTCTCTTCTAGGTTTTGTGGGGTTTTTAAGCTAAATATGTGCTTTACAGACTTCCTAAGATCCAATTTGTAGCCAGCACATTAAGGTAACTGTTTAACACTGCAAAACTTCATATAGCAGGAATAATTTCTCCATGGCTGAGATAAAAAAGGGGAAGAATCTGTCTAGGCTTGCTTTCGTTTCTGTATTTTTGATCTTTCAGTTGAACTGTGGAGTTGCTGTCCCTCCTCTGCCCCTGAACACCCCCAATTGTCTTCAGTGGCTGTGGAGGAGATGAACCAGTGCCCCCAAACAGTGCTCCCAGATCAGTCTTTGGGCTGCCCTGGCTGGGATTTGTACCTGGGATCTTGCTGAAATCATAGAACGGTTAGAGTTGGAAGGAACCTCAAAGATCATGGAGTTCCAACCCCCCCTGCCCTGGGCAGGGACACCTCCCACCACCCCAGGTTGCTCCAAGCCCCATCCAGCCTGGCCTTGAACCCCTCCAGGGATGGGGCAGCCACAGCTTCTCTGGGCAACCTGCACCAAGGTCTCACCACCCTCACAGCAAAGAATTTCTTTCTTATATCGTATCTAAATCTCCCCTCTTTTAGATAATAATTAGTGTTCTTTAAATATCAGCCATGTTTTCACAAGGTCACAGCTTCCATACCACATTCTCTATCAAATGGGTGTAAAAGGAAGAATTTTTTTGATCTTGCTAATATGTTACTAGTAGTGCCCAAAACCGGATGGCAGAGCTGTGGTCTCTGCCCTCGCTGTTCCCTGGTGGAAAAGCACAGAAACACCAAAGGTATTAGGCGTGGGGATGCGAAATACAAATTAAAAACATGGATGAAAGACGAAGGAACTTGGTATCACGCTGGTGTATAACCGCAAACGTAATAACATTTATATTTATAACGATGTGGAAGTATTGCTGTCTCTGCAGAGTACGGAGAAGTGTCGTTTCAATCATCTGGTTTTAAGGAGCTCCTTTCCCTGCTCTCCCCGAAGCGCCACCAGCAGCGGCTCCGCGGTCAGCAGGTGGCGATGCAGCCCCGCGCGTCCCTTTTGGGAAAACACCCTTTTGGGACGCTTATTGCAGAATCATAGAATGGTTAGAGTTGGAAAGGACCTCGAAGATCATCGTGTTCCAACCCCCCTGCCATGGGCAGGGACACCTCCCACTAGACCGGGTTGCTCCAAGCCCTATCAAGCCTTAAATACTTCCAGGGATGGGGCAGCCACAACTTCCCTGGGCAACCTCTTCCAGTGCCTCACCACCCTCACAGCAAAGAATTTTTTCCTAATATCCAATCTAAATCTCCCCTCTTCCAGTTTAAAACCATTACCCCTTGTCCTGTCACTCCACTCCCTGACCAAGAGTCCCTCTCCTGCTCTCCTGGAGCTCCCTT
>VZRU01012307.1:105038-117252 GCA_013398155.1 Pedionomus torquatus
CTCTGGGGCTCCACACACTGCTCAGGGGGTTCCGTGCGTTGCTGTGGGGCTGTGTACGTTGCTCCAGAACCTCTGTGCGTTGCTCTGGGGGCTCTGTACACTACTCCAGGGGGTTCTCTATGTTGCTCTGGGGCTGTGTACCTTGCTCTGGGGAGGGGGGGGCTCTGTGCGTTGCTCCAGGGGCTCTGTGCGTTGCTCTGGGGGCTCTGTGCATTGCTCTGAGTCCATGCTTGCTGTTCCAGAAGGGCTCTGGGGCTCCACACACAGCTCCAGGGGGGTCCATGCATTGCTGTGGGGCTGCGTACATCACTCCAGAACCTCTGTGCGTTGCTCTGGGGGCTCTGTGCATTGCTCTGAGTCCATGCTTGCTGTTCCAGAAGGGCTCTGGGGCTCCACACACAGCTCCAGGGGGGTCCATGCATTGCTGTGGGGCTGCGTACATCACTCCAGAACCTCTGTGCGTTGCTCTGGGGCTGTGTATGTTACTGCAGGGGTTCTGTACGCTGCTCCAGAGGCACTGTGCACCGCTCTGAGGTTCTGTACACAGCTCCAGGGGGTTCTGTGTATTGCTGCGGGGCTGTGCACACCCCTCCAGAACCTCAGTGCATTGCTGGGGGGCTGCGTACATTGCTCCAGAACCTTTGTGCGTTACTGTGAGACTGTCTGCATCGCTCCAGGACCTCTGTGTATTGCTTTCGGGCTGTTTACATCGCTCCAGGGGCGCTGTGCGTTGCTCCGAGTCTGCGCACGGTGCTCAGGGGGGGGCTCTCTACACTGGTCCAGGAGCTTTACGCGTTCCTCTGGGGCTCCTTACACAGCTCCAGGGGCTTCCGTGTGTTGCTGTGGGGCTGCGTCTACTGTTCCGGGGGTTCTGCGCGGTTGCTGTCATCTTGCAGCTTCACTTAAAAAATAATAATGCTGCTGCTGCTGCTGCTGCCGAAGCTGCTGCCCCCTCCCGTCTGGCCGCTCGCTGCCCGCAGCAGCCAGGGCTGCAACACTGCCACGTCGCAGCCTCCGTCAGCATCACCGCGACGGCTCTCACTGCCTGTGTCTCCAGACACACCAGCATCAGCCAGGGCCCAAGCAGGCCCAGCACCGGTGGCCTTTTGCTTCTGCGGTGCCTGGCCGGCCCCACGGGGGACCCTCGTCACCCCCCGTGCGGGGCAGGTGCTGCCCACCCTCACCAGCAGCTGGGGACAGGCACTATCCCTGCCTGCCACCCAAGAAGTTGGGTCCCCGCACCCCGGCAGGCACAGCGCTGCCGTGGGCAATCTCCTGCTGTACATAAATCCTTTTGGGGCGGTTTTTAGCATTTTCATCAATAATGGGGATTTTGGTTTTGTTTGTTGGGTTTGGGGTTTTTTTTTTAGTTTTTCTTTCTTTTTTTCTTTTTTTTTTTTTTTTAAGACTCTCTACTTTTGGAATGTGGTTTCTCATTTTTACAACTGCCTTCTAATTATTTGTAATATTGGTCAGTTCTGTCTTACTCTGTAAATAGCGGTGCAGGCCCTTTCCCACGGGGCCAGGGACTGAGCAAGGGCTTTGCAAAGGTAACGGGGAGAATCTGAGGAGCGGGGATGGCTGATCCAGCCCCTCTGCACCCTCTGTCCCTGTCCTCCCCTGATGCCAGCTGCCAGCCCGAGGTGCGAAGCCACCCTTGCCCCTGCCCTGTCCTCCCGCATCCTCTCGCCAGGTCGCATGAAGGGCACCTTCTGCCCCGACGACGGGCTCCCTGCCCACCCTGTCCTGCACCCCTGTTCCACACCTGCTTGTCCTGTGATGAATAAAGGCCCTGCAACCCCTCACCCATGCCCTCAGTGCTGCCTTCCCGTGCTGCGGTCGCTGGGGGGGAACCCTGATGCCTGTCCTGTCTGGGGAACCGGTGCTGCTGCGGAGGGGAGTGGGGGGTGGTTGGGGCACTCGTGGGTGGGGAGATGCATCTAGATCCTGTCCCTCTGTCCCCACCATCCTGTCAGCAGCCCAGCCCACACACGTCCCATCCTCTCCTCACTCACCTGTTTTTTCCCAACACCCTCCTCCTGTGCTGACCCCAACTGTGCCACCAGGGCTCCTTGTCATCGCCCGTGGGTCCTCCATGGCCTCACTGCCAGGGCTGTCACCTCACACCAGGCTCCTCTCAGCTCTGCATTGTCCTTGTGATGCTGGTGTTTCTCGTGCCTGCCCTGTCCCGTCCCGTCCTGCCTACCAGCTCACCCCAGCCTGCACATGGACACCATATCCCCTTTCCCATCACTGCCCACAGCTTCTTGCCCTTGAGCCCCTTATCACCTGTACGTCACAGCCTCCCTCAGGCTTAATACATTAAACTGCCCCTCCTAGAGGTCCTCCATTGCCTACCACGACCCACCCTTCCTTGTGCTCCACCATCACCCTTCATGTTCCATCTCTTTCACTCTTGCTCTTTGATCCCCCATATCCCATCCTTTCTTCTTGTTATCCTCAGGCACATTCCTTTCTTCCTTCCTCTGCTCTTCCATTGCCCACCATGACCCGTCCCTCTTTATTCTGCTCTCATTGCCCAGCTAAACCAACCCAGCCCTCCTTCCTGTGCTCCTCTGTCACCCACCCTTCCCATTCCTCCTTCCCATGCTCCATCACCCATCTGCTGCTCCTTTGTTGTCTACCCATTCCATCCCTCCTTCCTGTGCTGTCCTAACCACTGGGACATGCTTCTTTTCTGTGCTCCTGCATTGGCCACCATGTCCTGTCCCTCTTTCCTGTGCTTCTGAATCCTCCATCATGTTCTATCCTTTCTTGTGTTCTACTGTCACTCATCACTTCCATCCCTCCATGTCCTCTTCCACCCCTTTCACATCCCATCCTTCCTTCCACACTCTTTCCAGAGTGTGCTGTCACCCACTGCCTCATCCCTCCCTGCCATGCCACACTCCTTCATTACCCACCATGTCTCCTCCTGCCCTCTCATGCTCCTGCGTCCTACATTAGGTCCTGCCCCTCCTTACTGTTCTCTTCCATCACCCACCACACCACATCCCTTCTTGCGCTCTTGTGTCACCCACCATCACCCTTCCTGTGCTCCTGTTACCCTTCGTATCTCACCTTCCTGTCTTCCTGCCATGGTTGCATCCCATCCCTCTCACCTGCTTCTCCTTCATCTACATCCCATGCTCTTGTCATCCGCCTCCCACCATCTCCTCATGTCTTTCTCTTCCTTCATCTCTCCACCCCATCTCATCCATCTTTATCCCGCTTTGCCTCCACTTTCTCTTTTTCTTTCATATTCCTCATCACGCCAACATCTCACCATCCATTCTCAACCGCCATCAGCTCCCACCATCACTCTGTCTTCCTCTGTCTTACTATCTTCTTATCCCTGCTTGTCCTCCATTAGCTCCCATCACCCCAACACATTTCACCCTCCTTCCTCATTTTCTCCCTGTCTTTCTTCATCCTCTTCTATCTCCTCACTCACCTTCCCAATCCCAATATCCACTCTCAGCTCCCACCATTGCTCCATCCTTCCAGCTGCTAACATCACCCAATCCCACCTCCCTCCTCCACCCCCACATTTCCAATCCCCACCTTGGGCTTCTCATTTCCCACCATCTCCTTTTCCATCCTCCTCCGTTGCCCTCCAGTCAGTCTTCCTCTACTTCCTAAGTGTCTCTCAATCCCTCCTGTCATCCTCATCCATTTCCCACTGTCTCCTCATCCCACCTCTTCTTTCAACGCTGTCTCCCCCTCCCTCCTTGTCTTCCACCACCTGCCATCTCATCTCTTGTTTTTCTCTTCCAGTTTGACCACCACCTTCATCCTCCTCCACCTCCTACTGTCCCTTATCCTTCCCCATGCCCCAACACTGCTCACTATTTGCCTATTCTTCCTCATCCTCCACTTCATACCATCTGCCCAATCCTCCTCATCCTCCCCCAACCTCTCTTTTCCTCTTCATTATCCTTCATTTTCCACTATTGTCCATACTTCATTGGCCTCCACCTTCCACCATCTCCCATACCTTCTACCTCATCCTCCATCTCATACCTTTTCTTCCTCCACCTCAGTCTCTCTGTCTTTCCTGTGAACCTCCACCTCCCATTGTTCCCTGTCCTTTTCTATGATCTTTCACCTCTTGCCATGTCTCTCCTCATACTCAACCTCTGGCTATCTCACCATCCCTTGTCTTTCACTTCCCACAGTCTCCCTGTTTCTCCTTATGTTCCTCCACCTCTCCCCCTCTTCCTATCCCTCCTTATCCTCAGAGTCCCAACTACCTCACAAATCTCCCCTCCACCCCTTCATGACCCTCCAGCCTTCCTCTCTCACTTCCCACATCCCTCTCTTACTGTCCTTCCATTCTTCTTTACCTCCCGACTCCATCCTGACCTCCCATCTTCTCCCAGCCTGGCCGCTCCTAATTTTCCTCGCTTCCATCCTCCCTGCACTGTTTAACTCCCAGCACATCTGAGTCTTGCCGTTATTTTCTCCTTCTCTTCCTCCTTCCCCTGCATTATATCCCATCCCTTATGAGCCCAGCAAAGCCACCACCAGCACAGCCATCCCTGATGCAAGCAGGAAGGGCCCTTAGTGTTGGGGATGGGATACGGGGCTAGGTTAGATGGACAACCAGCCTCCCACGCTGTCCCCACTACTCAAGGCACTTTCATAGTAGAGGTAATGGCTGCAGCTTGTGGGCAGGAACACTCATGTTGGACATCAGGAAACACTTCTCCCAAGTGCTGGTGCAGCTGGAACTGGTGACTGGGGGAGTGGGAGGATCTCTGCCCTTGGACAGTTTCACGAATCAGCTAGATAAAGTCACCAATGTCCTGATTTAGCATTAGCAATAATTATTTTGGAACATGGAGCTCTATCAGATCCCCCTGAGAACCCTTCAAACTTGCTTTGGGAGACTTCTCTGAGCAGTGGAGGATTCACAAGAGGGGCAAGAAAGGCCAGACGTGGCTTTGAATGCAGTGCTTGGGACGCTGCAGGACAGGAGGAACTATCTCTGCCACTTGCAGCTGTTCCATGCTGCTCAAGCAAGACCATCCCATCCCTGCTTTCTGAGCAGGACCACCCCATGCTGCTCAAGCAGAACCATCCCATCCTGCTTCAGCAGAACCACCCCACACTATTCAAGCAGGCCACCGTATCCATCTTGAGCAGGATCACATCAGCCTATTTGAGCAAGACCTTCCCACACTGCTTGAACAGGACCACTCTATGCTGCTCAAGCAGAACCACGCCATGCTGCTCCAGGAGGACCATTCCATGCTGCTCTAGCAGAACCACTCCAGGTTGCTTGGGCAGGACAACTCTAACGCTGCTCCAGCAAAACCATTCTACACTGCTTGAGCAGAAACACACCTTGCTGCTCGAGCAGGATGACTCCCGGCTGCTTGAGCAGTATCTAGTGTAGCTTGAGCAGAACATTCCTGTGTTGCTCCAGCAGGACCACCCCATATAGGCTTGAGCAGGACCATTCCAGGCTGTTCAAGCAGGACCATCCTAGGCTGCTTGAGTACCATGGGCTGGGCCAAAGTAGCTTCCTGAAAGACTGCCAGATCCCAGGCCAATGAGCTATCCCTGAGATCACCCCTCAGACCCAGGGACCCTTGCATCATCTTTGTTTTTCTTCCCTTAGGCTGGGCCATGCAGGCACATGGCCATCCCCTTCCAACAACCTTATGGCTGCACTAGGGCACAAGGCTGCTGGCACTGCTGCCAAGGGGAGGGGCAGGTCTCCTCTCCATCCTAAGGGACCTCCATAACCTGAGGGACCTGCACGCAGGGCCTTTTCAGAGCATCCCACATCACTCACGCACAAGGGTCAACCAGCCTCATTTGACCACAGACTTTGCCTTGATGTCCCAGCCATCCCACGGAGGGGACCTTGCCCTTTCCAAGGTGATGCATCTGAGGGACCGTCCCACGATCCCTCAGTACAGACAGGGACAGGGCAGCCAGTGTCTTGAAGGGATGGGGGTGACATTCGTGAAGCATTCCCGTCCACATGCCTTTCTGGCTGGGAAATCTGGGGGAGGGTGGAGGGAATTTGCTACCTGTGTTAGAAACTAGCTGAACTTACATGTCTCCCCAAGCCGGATTTCTTATTCCAGCTCTTCAAACTGTTGTAAATTGTACTGGGATTTTTACATGGAATTATTGTAGAAAAACAAAAATTTAAACCGAGTCTGTTAAAAAATAAACATTAAAAATCTCTACGAAAAAATAAATAAAAGCTGTCTCCAAGTCCTCGTCTTACAAAGGTGTCGGAGCGGCGATATGGCTCTCCTGTTCCCAGCCCTGCCTGTCCCCTGCCTGCCACAGCCCCGGGGGACACCGACTATGGTGAAGATGCAGCTCCTGTGGTTTTGTGATGTCCTGGGCCACGAAGGAAACAGCCCCCGTCTCGCAGCATCTGCCTGACTGCAGAGAGGCTGAGTCCCCGGTGTGAGGCAGCGTGGGGTGGTTGTCAGTGTCCCCCTCGGTCCCGAAAAGTTGTGTCTCTGCCACCAGGCAGGGCACAGCGGAGGCCATGGGTGAGCAACGCCTGGAGCTCGGTTCTGGGGTCCTGCATACTGAAGACATGGCTGGGGTGGGACAAGGTGCTGCTGCCTGTCCCCACTGGATCTGGAGGCAGTTCCCAGAGTCACCCAGCACCCTTCACCCTGGCCAGTGGTGCTGCAAGGTCCAACAGGTTTTCAGAGCGAATGAAAAGCCTGAGCAGCTACACGGGTTTGGTGCTGCAGCTACATGAGCCCACACCACCCTCTGGTGTCAGCACCAACCTCAGCTCTATGGAGGCCCTGCTCTAGCCATGTCCCCTTGCTCCCAGTCCTGCTTGGCTACCAGCACATCCTTGCACCACCCCAAAACCTGCTCACTCGAAGCAGGCCTTATCCTGCTTCCAGCCTAGAGTCATCCCCGCACGGTGTGGGGCAGGATGTGGCCAAGCAAGAAGGAAATAAAGCAAGAGCAAAGCAGACCCACTTTGTTGGGCGCTGTTGCCGGCTGTCACAGTGTCACCAAGCATCGCTGCAGTGCTGCCACCCTGACTGTGGGACATGGTCCTGTGCCCACATACAAGCCCTTGACCTTGCCAGGGCTTCATGTCCAAGCAAGGCAGTGGGGTGCAGGGCAGGGCAAGAGCTTCAGCTCCCCTCGTGTAGGCAGGTAATGGATCTATTGCTGTTGGGGACCATCCTGCTGCAGCTCATCGCCTGGCTGCTCCAGGTTCTGGGCAAGGCAGGAGCAGATGGTGCCAGGGGAGAGTATGGGGATGTCTGTGACCAGGCCCCATGGGTGAGATGAGAGCCAGCATGGCCAGCCCATCTGCTGCACCATGAGACCAGGGTGCAGTGAATTCATGCCTGGATCCTTCATCGCTGGCACATTGTGCCTGCATCGCTGCCACCTCAGACCCTGCATTGCTGCCACCTCAGACCCTGCACTGCTGCCACCTCAGACACCACACCACTGTCACTACAGACCCTGCATCATTGTCACCTCAGACACTGCATCACTGTCATCTCAGATACCACACCGCTGCCACCAGGGATCCTGCACTGTTGTCATCTCAGACTCCACATCACTGGCACCGTGTGCCCTGCGTTGCTGACATCGTGGGCACTGCGTTGCCAGCATCGCTGCCACTGCAGACCCCGCACCGCTGCCACTGAGAACTCAGCGTTTGTGGCACTGGGGACCCTGCACGGTTGGCACTGCGGGCCCTGGCACAGCAGACCTGCATGGCTGACAGCTCATCAGCAGAGGGCACGCTGCTGCCGCCTGCCCACCCAAACTGCCAGGGACTCTGCTGCCCAAAACTGTGGGCTGCAGTCACCAAGCACCCCAGAGCTCCAGCTATTTCTTACTGCTCAATGAAACAGGGACAAAAGACAGCAGCTTCGTTTAAGGATATGCAAAGACACTCCCTGATGCCAGGGGACAGCTGTGAAGTCACATGGGGAAGCCAGTTATTATACCCCAACCTCCTCTAACGTGCTGCTGCTGAGGGTGGCACCTCGCCTATGTTTTGTTTTCCTTCCTTTGCAGCCCAGGCCTCCACCAAATCTCTTGCCATTCTAGATCCTTCCTCCAGAATGAAAATAGCAGCAGCCAGCAGAGCCTAAGGAAACAAATGAGCTGCTGTGAGAGGAGAATGCATCTTTGTAAGGTTAATTGGCCTCATCTAGGAGACGGACAGGCATTTTCTTGTGGCTAGATCACTCAAAAAGCTCAGGCAAACAGCACTAAACATGTCTCCTGGGTTTGATTTATAACCCTGATTGCATTACCAGCTCATCTACATGTAAAATGATTATGAATATATTGTCTGTACTCTGCAGAGGGCTAAATTACCAGGCTCTGATATTCATCAGCTACCCTTTGAAGCTTAAAACAGCCTGAAATTCAGAGGTCTCTCTCCCAGTGACAGCAGATGCAGCAAAGAAACAGCTCGGGCTTGATCCCTGTGTTCAGCACAACCTGCCCTGTTTTAACACTCCGATACCCCGATAGCTGGAAGCAGGCGGCTGGAGGGGAGGGAAGCTGCTCGGGCCACTGGGCTGTGGAGCCAGCTTGTGCTGGAAACCAGAGCCGTGCGGTATCGAGCGGTTACATTTACAAACAAAGGAGCTGATAACTCCCTGCAGGACTGAGAGACCGTTATCACTGTGCTGATTAAAATTTCCTCTGCAGCCAATGCAGAGGAGGAATGTCATCGGTGGGGAGATGTGTTTAACCCCCTTGCCACAATGTGCTGATTCATTCAGCCCAAGCGAAGGAGGGCTGCACATGAGCTGAGAATTAGCATAGAAAACACAACAGGACGATGCACAGCCCGCTTACATCCTCCCACCCCACCTCCTCTGGCTCACCGTGGCCTTGCAGTTCCCACGATGCTGCTTTGGGGATCCCCCCTGCTTGAGTCCACACAGGACCATCACGCGTGGGAGTAGGGGGATGCCAGCGGTGTGGCACAAGAGTGGCCGTGGTGCTGCAGGGTGCCTTCCCTTCTGCCCTTGTGAGGCACATCTGAGCCTGCAGCACCAGCTGCGCCAGAGGTCTCTGCTAGCAGCCCCACTGCTCCCTCCTGGTGCCACAGAATCACAGAATGGTTCGAGTTGGAGTGGACCTTAAAGATCATCCAGTTCCAATCCCTTGTTTCAAGCTACCACCTACCTCTTCATGAAGGAGTGTAGCAATGAGTAGAGGGGGAATGGTTTTAAACTGAAAAGGGGGAAATTTGATGAGATATTAGGAAGAAATTATTTGCTAGGAGAGTGGTGAGACCCTGGCCAGGTTATGCAGAGAAGCTGTGGCTGCCCCATCCCTGGAGGGGTTCAAGGCCAGGCTGGACAGGACTTTGAGCGATCTGTCCCTGCCCAGGGCAGGGTTGTTGTAACTGGATGATCTTGAAGTCCCTTCCAACCTAAACCATTCTATGATTCTATATTTCATCTGTGGACCACTGAAATGAAAGTTTGAGAAGGGCTGTGTTTGTGCCGTGGGGGGGTCTGATTGATGTGGATACAGGCACTTGGAGCGTTATCAGACTCCTGCAAGAGGAGAAACCATGGGAAAAAATGTGTCAGAGAGACTATTCTGAGTTTTACTCTTTGCAGGTGCATTGTGAGAGATGATGCAACCGCTCCCCATCAGGCAGTTTCCTGGGTCACAGCTGTGGACAGCTGAAGCTCAACAACAAAATCCCCTGGCTGTGGCCCCCGATACTGGGCAATGCTGGGTGGAGGGCAGCTGACAGACTGGTGGGGCATGGTGCTGCCCCGGCCTCCTGGCTCGGTATGTCCTGCCAGTTGCAGCCAACAGTTGCTGGAGAGAAATCATGCTGTCACTGAGCCTGGTGGAGAATTTCAGCGGGACAAATCGCTGAAAGCTAAAGGCCAGTGAGAAGGAAAACCAGAGGGTGCCTCCCAGATCTACAAGCCACCTCTTCATTGGCTTTGGGGCACCTGTCCCATGACAGGGAGAGTGATGAAGCCCTTTCCCAGTGGTGGGATGAACTACAGCCCCGTGCCTGGCATACAGGGGAACAGGTTTGTTCACGAGCTTTGCTAAGCCCTGAGGGTAAATGCAAATCCTCAATACAGAGGCTGCTAAAATTAGGAATTGGCAACTTGTAATAGAAAATGTTCAGTGTGAGGTTCTGAAGGACTTTAGAAGTGCTGGGTCTGTCCTTCTCAGGAAACGATCAGTGCAATTTCCAGTTGGGGTTGTTAAATGATGTGCCGTGTGTACCCCAGAACTCATGGGGAATGCTGCTTCTGGGGAGCTTCAAAAATATCCACGCCAGAGAGCCCAGGTGGCATGCCCAAACCGACTTTTTCTTCAGAAACCTCTTTTTGTAGTAGAGAACTTGGAGGTTACAATAGTGGTGGCTGATAAAGGGCAATACCTTGCAGGACTTGTCTGTGTCAGCGTTATGTCTGCTGACAGAGAAAGCCTGTGCTCTGAGTCTGGTGGTCCCAGCCTGAAATTCCAACAGGGGAATGTGCTAAAATGGGGCATCTGGATGAATGTGGACTTGTGCTAGAGACTTTGCCTCCATCTGTGTGGCTTACTTGTAAAGGTTGAGTTCTTGCACCCTTATATCTAACCACTCCTTCCTATGATTTTTTTTTTTTTTTTAATGACAATAAAATTAATATCATAAGGTCATGCTGCAGCTTTCCAGGAGAGTGGTTTTAGACCATATGGCTAAGCAAGCTTTGTTACACATGCTGCAGTGTGGTGTGAGGGAAGCTGCCACATTTGGGGTGTAACGCCTGCTGAAGTAATGTTGGAGAGGTGTAGAGAGCACCCCTGGAGCGATGCTGCCTGCAGAATACAGCCCATGGAGGGAGGTATCATCTGAACTACCCCTGGGTTTCATCTTGGAGGAAACCAGCTATGTCCTCCCAATTGGAGCAACAGAAGAAACTTTGCCCTTAAGAAATATGGGGAGCCAGCAGACTAACACCAGGGCGGGGAGCTGCAGCATAGACGTGTCCTCCAATAATTGGGACCATCTTTATAGGAAATACACACTGGCACCAGCCACTTTTGTCTGTAGAAGAACTGTTTCTGGCCTCTTTGGTGATGAGAAGATTGCTTGCAGTGGCAGACAATGCTTATCAGTCCACAGGTTTGCATCTCCTGCAGCGTACAGCAAGGCAATGCTCCTAGGGAGCGCATTAAACTATAGAAAACACTGGGAACACCAGGCTGTACCTACTCACTGACACCAGGCCACTGCTCTCCAGTCTGATGAACGCTGTGCCAAGTTCAAGGTTATGGACTTTCACCTTTTGAGTGCTCCTTGGCCCCAGCCCAAACACCACAAAAATTGCCCATAGTTCAAGGGCACAGCTTTCCTCAAATGGGTGATACCCCCCAGTGCAGAAGAGAGGTTCAAGGTTTCAGCAGCTTACCCGGGGAATGCCATCAGGGCAGCCCAGCTCAATGCAGGAGATGGTAAGGACTGAGTTGACAATGGGTCTGCTGCTGGAGGTACCACCATGGGCAGCTCCTGCCTCTGAGGTCAGAGACTGATAGAATCACCTTAATCCCATGGCAGATCCCAGGTCCAACCCTCTGCTCCAACAGGACTGGTCGCTCGGGGGCTCATCTGGTTGAGTTTTGACAATCTCCAAGGGCTACCCAATGGCAGGGTCTCAACAGTGACCACTCTGGGCCACTGTTCCAGCATCTGACTGATGCCTTGGTGAAAAAAATTGTTTAATTTCCTCACTAACTACAAGATCCGTAGCATTCTTTTGAAAGGAAAGGTGCTCAGTAAACTGACATGGTTGACGCTGCTCACCCCGCTAGCTGGTGCCGGGGCAGCGGGGTGTCGGGAATCAAAGTGAAGGTTGTTTTCTGCCCGAGGCCAGGCACCAAATGTGGCCACGGCCTCTGGGTCTGTTTTGGAGCTGGTGAAAGGAGGATTTCATCAGTGGCACCCTGGGCTGTTCCCCCATGCCTGGCAAAGTGGTGGGGACTGGCCCTGAGGGGACATGGCTCCTGGGGGGACACTGCTAATGAGGGAGGTGCGATTGATGGAGCGGCATCGTTAACGGGGGAACACTGCTGGCACGGGGCTGAAGATGGGGGAATGTTGGCAGACAGGGGGACATGGCTAACCGGGGGACACCACTGACAAGAGGGAGACAGCAGGGACAAGAGTGGCCAGGGCTGACAGGGAGGTCATGGCTGAGAGGGGAGACTC
>VZRU01012308.1:1105-13165 GCA_013398155.1 Pedionomus torquatus
GGAGTACTGTGTCCAGCTCCGGAGCCCTCAACATAGAAAGGACATAGAATTGTTGGAATGGGTCCAGCGGAGGGCCACAAAGATGATCAGAGGGATGGAGGACCTCTCCTATGAGGACAGGCTGACGGAGCTGGGCTCCAGAGAGACCTTACAGCAGCCTTCCAGTATCTGAAGGGAGCCTACAGGAGAGCTGGAGAGGGACTCTTTGTCAGGAAGTGTAGTGATAGGACAAGGGTTGTAAATTGGAAGAGATTAGATACCAGAAAGAAATTTTTTCCTGTGAGGGTAGTGAGGCACTAGAACAGGTTGCCCAGAGAAGTTGTGGATGCCCCATCCCTGGAGGTGTTTAAGGCCAGGCTGGATGGGGCTTTGAGCAACCTGGCCTAGTGGGAGGTGTCCCTGCCCATGGCAGGGGGGTTGGAAGTTAATGATCTTTGAGGTCCTTTCCAACTCTAACCATTCTATGATTCTATGATAAGGACTTACAAAATTGTTTCAAGCAAAAAGAGGATTAATTTTCTATTAGCTACTTCTAATGATTGCCAAGTCTGTATTGTTACCATATGGTGTTGGGGTTTGCTCATGTTTCCTAAGCAATGACATGACTGTGTATATGAAAGGAAAAAGTTCACTGTTAATTCCAAATTATTTTTGTGTCCATATAATTTTTACTGGTGGCTCTGAGATGGTGCAAACACACACGTGTCCTACTGAGTGATATTTATATGGGAGGTAAACACTACTATCATGAAACATTTAAAATAGAACCAATTATTTGTTTTTCCACCTGTGGACAATTTTGTAATCTGTATTCTTAACAGAATAAACTGTAGTTAAAATTAACTGACCCATTTAATAGAAATCTACCATTCAAATGATATAAAAGTTGAATCACTATCCACCCCATAGTTATAACTCTTATAAAATATAACCTCTTGCTGTTAAGCCAACAAATCCTGGCAGCAAGGCTGAAAATTTTTAAATATGCAAAATGCCAGAAAGTTTTGGATAAACTTCTGCTTTTATTTTCCACTTTATGAAGGTGCTTTGAAAGCCTCTTCTATTTAGAACATAAATATTAATACTGTTTTCATTGGATTTTGTCATCTCACAGATGGGAAAATGAAGTTTTCAGTAGCTGAATAATAAGTTAACTGAGGAACAAAATTCTTGAATCAGATGTCTGATTCCTTACAACTGTTTAGACGTGCTTTTATTAGCCTGTCAGCCTGTGTTTGCAGTAGAGCTTGGTAGAACAGGAATAGCATGATTCTTCTTTTGTATCAGAACATTTCTTTTTAATTGTACTGAAGGTGACCATCCGACCCAATGCAATTTTTCCTTAATTAATCATAGCTGTCATTTAGTTAAGGCGTGTTGAAGGATACAGGAGCATTTTAACTTCCATAGCAATGAGGAAACATTCTATGAGCTGGAGTATTTTTAGCAGAACACAGTTAAATCATAAAAATAGTTATTCTTTATAAAGACAGATGTTATTTTCCTGTTGGAGTTAGAACCTCCATCTAGGTTTGTCCTAGGTGTAGAAATTGCCTGGAGCAATACTTTAGTATTAGCAAATACTAAAGTGTCACTGGATTTCACAGTGTCCTGGTTTGAGGTAAAATGAACAGATTTTCATTTTTTGAACCAAAACAAACACAGACATTCGGAATAGGCCTGTCTGTAAAATTCACTGAGGAAGTAACCAGAATTGGTCCATCATCAGTGGCATGTTCAGTGGCACACCAGCCAGGGAGCTCTGTGAAGATACTGGAAGCTACAGGAAGATGGCTGACGAGCCATATTTTCATTGCTAGCTTCATTTCCAGTCAGGTTTATCAGGAGGCTCATTTGTCTGTGTGTTTCTGAGCCTCCTCGGCTGTGAGAAGGAAGACAGCAATTCCTGATGGTTTTGGAAAGTATATCAGTTGAAAATCTTTTACCCTAATTCCTGGTGTAGGCATCCTCTTGCATTAATCAGACTGCTATAGGAGGGCCTACGTGTTGGTGCTACAACATAGGAAGCAGTGATTTAGGTGACACTCTGTGAAAACGGAGTAGCCTGTGGAATTATTTATCCTCTTCTTTTTTTAATGCTACATAAATTTTTCCTCTGGAGCTATTAAAGTGTGGATTATATTTCAAACTGCTTTTTTACTCAGAGCTTCTTAGCACAGCTACAGAGTTTTCCTGCTTACCTCTCACACGCTACTCATTGGTGTGAAAGGTGGAAAGGATGTGTTGGGCTGCCCAGGCCTGGAAGCTGGATGTTTTTCAGACTGTTCAGAAACTGAATAAATAGGATACCTGCTCACTGCTGTGGGAAGATACCAAGGACATCGTCACCCAAGCCCTCCAGTTACCAACTGCGTCCTCTTTACGAAGGGAAAGAAAAATACACTTGTCAGTGTCTGATGCTTCAGAAATTGCAATGTAGTTGACTGCATTTGGCATTCTTTAAGCTGTTAAAACGAAAGTTCACTTGACACAGTAATAGTCACATCCCACAGGATTTTACAGATGGAAACAGAGTGACAGTAAGCCAATCTAAGCAGAAGACAATTGTGTCTATTGCACTATTACTATTACAATTGTGTCTAATACTCTTGGTGGTAAAAATAATTTTTTATTTAGATCAGTAATGACTGGCATTATCTATTTTTAAAGAGGTCAGCAAATGCAATTATGCAAATAGTTGATGACTATGACTGGGAGGAAGGAGGTTCTTCCTCCCCTCTTTGCAGCATTTTCCGCTGCCTTTCCTACAAATTCAGTCAGCATTTCCTTTTTATGTGCTGCAGACACTGGTACCGAGCCCACCGTACTGGGGATGAAAAGATGTCCCTTTATCAGATCACCTGAGGTCTTAAATAGTTTAAAATATTTTGGTAGCTGGCACTGGAAGCTGGAGGTTTTTACCTCCACAGCAGATAGTGTCAGCAGTGGCAGTAGGGACTTTGTGTCTCATAGTGCGCAACAGGCAACAAAAGAGTCATAACAAAACAATTTATCTATGCCTCGTGGGCCAAATTGAAGCCAACCAAAGTCAATGTTTCCATGTATAACTTATACTTCTCCTGTACAGGCTGTGAAATGTAACAAAAAGTAAATTTCTCATCGCAGGTCTTTATTTGTCCTGTATTTATATACAGGTAGTTGTAGACACTGTCCCTCTGCTGTCCTTCCCCCAACACATGCTCTTTTCTCTTGGATGGCCAACATTAATACTGGTTTGATGCCAACTGGAACTATATTGTTTTTTCTTGGATAGTCAACATTAATCATGGAATTGTCACAGTTGGAAGGGACCTCTATACATCATCTAGTCCAACTACCCTGCTAAAGTAGGATTGCCCAGAGCACATCACTCAGGACTGCATCCAGGCAGGGCTTGAAAATCTCCAGAGAAGGGGACTCCACAACATCCCTGGGCAGCCTGTGCCAGGGCTCTGTTACCCTTAACAGAAAGAAGTTTTTCCTCATATTTGAACAAAACTTCCTATGTCCCAGCTTGTGCCCATTGCCCCTTGTCCTGTCACTGGGAACCACTGAAAAGAGCCTGGCTCCATCTTCCTTCAACCCACCCTTTAGATCTTTATAAGCATTAATAAGGTCTCCCCTCAGCCTTCTCTTCTCCAGGCTAAAGAGTCCCATCTCTCTCAGCCATTCCTTGTAAGAGAGATGCTCCAATCCCTTAATCGTCTTTGTTGCCCTATGTTGTACTGTCTCCAGTAGTTCCCTGTTTCTCTTGGACTGGGGAGCCCAGAACTGGATGCAGTATTCCAGTTGTGGCCTCACCAGTGCAGAGTAGAGGGGGAGAAGAATATTGGTTTGAGGCCACAACAGCCATTTCAGAGAGGTAAAATCACTCAAGCTATTTTCAGTAGTTTAAGGTGATTCAGGTGGAAAAAAATTCTCTGAATAAGTGTCGAAGAAAGTAATTTGTAAAGCCAGTAAAATGCTCTGAATGAAATGAATGGCACAAAATGGAAATTCAGGTGTTTGTGCGATCAACAACAGGCAGACCTGGCTAGCCCTGCCTCCTTACTGAGGTGCCAGCTCTGCAGTCCAGAAATCTGTTGTTCCTCTGCATGCAAGGGTGGTTTTTGCTAAATCTTGAGATCTGTCCCATTCCTGTGTTGTTAGGATACCTACCTGAGTAGGAGGTATGATGAAGTTAATTTCCATCCCTCTTAAAATTTCCCATGTTCAGGGAGCAATGGCTGTCCCTGGCCAGGCAGAGAGAGATGATCCACCACTGCTGCTGCTCTGGCCTGGCTGCCGGCCAGTGTGACCTTGGTGCTCTGAGCATTTGCCACAGGACAAGGCTAGCTGGGAGGGCCCTGCTTTCCATCACATATGCTTTTGGGACAAGAAGGGAACATAGAATCATAGAATGGTTAGAGTTGGAAGGGACCTTGAAGATCATTGATTTCCAACCCCCCCGCCATGGGCAGGGACACCTCCCACTAGATCAGGTTGCTCCAAGCCCCATCCAGCCTGGCCTTGAAGACTGCTAGAGAAGTATTCAAAACACAGGTTTAATTGTGCCTTCTTATCCTCTGTGGCGATACTAATTCAGATACTCCAGGATCTGTGCTGGGTACACATCTTCCATTTGTAATCAGAGACATATTTGCTTTGCAATGTATGGTTTATCAGACTTGGTGGCTTAGTGCAACATGGTCCTGAGTTAAACGCCTTACACAGACATGAAGGCATCAGACCAGATTTCTGGAGGTAGACCAGATCACAATTGTTTGGTAACATTGATGGGCTTGATTTTGAGTGCAAGGAAGTCTGTGCTTTTTTCTTCATTGACATAATGTCAAATACAGACTCAAATAAAAGCACTAACACTTGTACATAATTAGAAAAATCATGAATCTAGCTTAAACTTTTTGACACTGTGCCAGTAGATTGATGGAATTTCAGCTCCAAATAATTTATATCCTATTATAAATTAAAGCAGCCTAAGCTCTCTTTTTTTCCGGTTTTACAAAGGTGCAATTCAATTGAAAACAGTGATGCTACCCTAGGAAAAGCAGAAGTAAAATAATAATGTAATAGCCTATACTACCCATTGACATTTATAACATGATTATTTTTCACCTTTAGTTGAACCGTTACTTCTACTGGATTCATTAAATTTTGTAATATATTTGTTGCCCTTGTCTCCCAGATGTCAAGTGGTTTTTGCTTTTAGGAGTCTGATATATAACAGCTTCATTGGAAACCAATCCCATGCACAGGTCAAACAGTCTCTTGCTGCTGAGTAGGTTTAATACAATAAATAAAAAACAGTTAGACCATATTATTAGTCTCTTTAGTCAAGCCTTGAGATGGCTCCAGTATTCTTTAAGAGGTCTTTCCTCTTAGCCAAAAGTTCTACTTCACCAGCTGATAATTTCACTGCTGTTCCTCTTTTATGCAGTCTGTCTTGTGATCAGGCAAAACCATTCCACTTGTCTAGGCCACAGTTGTTGCACATCAAGGATTTCATAACTTGCCTCTAACTGAATTGCAATGTTTATTCTCTCTAATACAGAAAAAAAAAAAAAAAGTCAAAACACATCAGATAGACACATATTTTAAAAGCAACATTTTTAATCCACTTGGTTCTTCTTGGAGAAAGAAGAATGGAGAGCTGGGTAAAAAGGAATGCTTTAGGGACATGGAGAAAGTCTTCCTGAGGCTTAGCGAATGGATATCAGATATTTGCTATGGTTGTTAAATAGCAGAGTCAGACAGTGCGCCCTTGCAACGAGTTACATAAGGACGTGAATTACCATGAGTACACTCACTACTGCAGATTTCAAATGCCATATCTTAAGGGCAAAGTATTAAGAGAAAAATGAAATAAACTTTCCTCATCTAGAATAATTTTTGACAGTGATTTGGGAGTCAAGTTCTATTGTGCTGTTGAAATAAGTGACCAAGTAAAGAGTATTTGTCTCACAGAGCTTATATGATGTAGGTGGAAAAGATTATATTTTTTTGATTGCTGCATTTATTTGCAATGATAACATGAAGCTCTTAATGCCCATGGAGTTGAGCCGAAGGACAGGCTGATTAATACCAGAAAAGTAGGATAAAGAAAAAAAATCAATCTGAAGCCGCCCTTTTAACCTTCATTTAGAAAATTAATGATTACTGAGGCTGCTTTAGATATCCAAGTATTTTTCACATTATAAGACAGTGTCAAAGGGCCTCATTTAGAGATTAATTCACCCAAAATTATGAATTTCACATTGATTATAATGAAATTCCTTCACTAGGGTTATTGGGGTTGGGATAGATTACAGAAAGACAGAACATTATTGTAGATTCCCTAAGTTTCCTTAGGCTTTTAGTTTACTTAGCATTTTGGCAGTTCATCAAGGTCAATTCATTAAGCAAATACATTACTAATTTTATCATGGCTGCACAGGGTCCATGCTGTACAAATACAAATAAAAATTGCCTATCCACAATCTTCAAAGACATTGACAGTAGTATATATCTCTTTAAGTTCCAATTTGCATCCTTTTCATATTTTACAAAGATAAGGATTTCACAATATACTACATTTCATGTCCTTGCATCCATGTCTTTAAAACCCAAAAACTTTACTTTTTTCATGTCTGTAGTGATCCCTGAAGTTTCAGGTCTTTCTGGAAAATCTACCCATACATGAAAACAGCTGTATTCGGACAGCAGGTCAGTCTTATCACATCCACATGGGCCAACAGGAAATGCTGAAGAAAGAAATACTGAATAACACAGGAAGCATGCAATGATATTTTTCTTCCTAGTATGGTATGCCTTCCAAGCTTCTGGCAATCTGTAGCATAGGAATTTTCTGACTCAGATGGTAGCAGATCACAATGTTTAAAAGAAAGAGAGGCATTTTTTCCCATTAATTCATCCAGTGGTTTTAAAAAAAACTGTTTTATTTTGGCCTCCAAAAATGTTGTGGCAATATATTCCACCAAATAATTATACTATGTAAATAAATATTTGTGTTTTAAGCCTACTGGGTGATCAGTTTGTTAACTCTGCCCTAGTTCTTGTATTATCTGAAAAGGGAAATTTTAGCTGGGAAATAAACTTGGAAATTATCATTTACCATACTATCTCTGTGTATTAATGACTTCTCACAGTGAAACTCTTCCAAATATTCATCATTCATCGCTGTGTTGAGGTGTTGTACATTTAGAACATGATTTAGACTCAAATATTGTCTCACTTTCAGCTACAAAGTTGTTTTCTGCAATAGTCACACCTGGGAATACTGGTAAATTGGACCAGACCCTGCTCCAAGGACAGTTGTTTAGATAAGGAACGTAGATGTGTGTTGAAATTAGCCTCAAGCAGAGCCTGGGACCTTCAGCCTTTGCACAATCTAGATGTAGCCTATTTGACTCCAGTAAAGGTCAGTAATAGAATATGTCATTACTCCTAAAGCAATCGCTTTTTAAAATAAGGAATCTATATTTTGGCATAAAATAAGGCTAGTGATGTAGTAGGTCAACCTTTAANCTTTCATTTAGAGATTGAAGACTTCTGAAGCAGAGAAGAAAAGAAGAGAAGGAACGTCGCAGCCGGGGCAGGAGAAGTGACCATCAAAATGAGGGTGGGCTTACCAGCCTTAGACAAAGAATCTGGCAAAAAACAAATGCCTTGTGATCCAGTGGAAACTTTGGGCTTGTGAACTCTAAGTTACAAGATCAGAGACAGACAAACTCCAGCTTCTTGTGATTCCTAACGCTCCTTTGGCGTAGCTGCACGTGTATCCATTAAACCTCATCTGTTATAATTTTGACAACAATAAGTGTGTGTGTCCTTTTAGTGTTTTGGTTTTCGGTGTCTCCAGAGAGATGTTCCATTTCAAAGTGCAAAAATATAACCAAACAGCTATTCAAGACTCAACTAGTTATAGGAGGCTTGGTAGAGCCTATGGGGAGAATGAGTCCTCTGCATAATGCACTGGAAGAGCTATGATTATTTAGAAAGGAACAGATTATCTTTGACTTCATAGAAGACAGTAATTCTCCCTTCAACATTATCATTTATAAACCATCAACATAACATTACCACTTAAAAAATTTTCAGGTTGAAATTAGACTATCAAAATGAGTCAAGGCGTAACATATTAGCAGTTGACAGCTATTGGAATAAATTGACTCCTAACCAGTTTGTTGGAAATTGTAGGAAAAATACACGATTTGTGGACCAGTATTGATCAATATTGATCTTTGAAATCTGCATCTACTTGAAACAGTGACATCGTTCAATTCGCAAGAAAGGACCAAAGTATAATTACCTTGTTTTTAAAACACACTTTCAAATACAGTAGTAAAATATTGGCATGAAAATGTAAAAAAGTAATATGGGAAATACCAATCAATGAAAGTTTTAAATATAAATACTAATTAAATAATACAAACATGCATATACATTCCTCTGTTTCTAAAACTTAGACACCTGACATCTAGATTTAGGTGATTTAGAGATCAAATTTAGATTACAAAGATACTTAGACTCAGATTTAAAAGCTGCTTTGCAAACATAGGCACCACCTGCTGTGTGCCCGTTTCCTCCTCCCACAGTCATGCCTGCCCTTACCCAAGGGACCTCAGTTCCAGGCCAGGGACAGCCACTACTTTGCTATCTCTGCCAGGCGAGAGGTGCCTCATACACATAACAGCAAAAGAAGCCAGATTTAAGATTCAACATTCTCTTAGGTTCCTGGAATGTCCCAAGATAATGGGCTTTAGGGTGATGTATTTGAAAGAGAGAGAAAAATGTTCCTCCATGGTATCACTTGAAGCTTTTTGTGGCGTAGTACAATTGACATGATTCAAATGAAATGAAGAGGGACAGAGGCAATATTAGTCACTGCAAATCTCATAAATGCCTTCATCTGTGTCAATGAGGATCGGAAATCTACTCTTCCCAGCCCAGCATCAGTCTGACAGACTAGAGGTTTCATTATAACAATATTTACCTCCAGCTCCCAAAAAACAGAGGCAAGGCACCAGTTGCTGAATAAAAAATTCATCATGGAAAGCTGCTGAAACTGAAGTTTCTGAAACATTGTTTTAGTAGTTTCTCTGCAACGTATTTGTTGGAGATAAAATACGTAATATTGCAGTGTAGAGCAACAGGCGCTGCCTCAGAAAAGGCAATGCTACTGTTCACTGCTCTGCCTTTCAGCCGGCTTGTGCTAGAGCCAATGCCGTAGTGGGCAGGCACTATGGGTATATGGAGCAAATGGCCCATAGGGCAGATAGAAGGCTGGCAGCTGACTTAAGGAAAATCTGCAGTGTCAGGTTTATGCAGCTCTGAATGTTGATATTAGAGTTATTTAGAATATCTCTGTAACTTGCATCATTCAGCAGCTGAGTGAGACTTAGAACATTCTGTCCCAGAGGATCTCGATGTCTCATGTCCAAGAATGGTCGTGAAAAGTTTCTAGTAAAAATGACATGACCTAGATGAAATGAAACAGCAAAGCAAAATTACTAGGTGCATGTATTTCATAAATGTCTTCCTTTGTGTGAATGTGGATTTGAAATCTTTATTTTCCTCACTCCCATAAGTAGTCTAACAGATTGCATGAAAAGCATGAATTTTGCAGGGAACAACAAGAAAGGAAAATGGTGCTACTGTGTCTCAGAAGCAGAATAAAAAATGAGGACAGATTTGGGGTGTCTGCATCAGAATTGTACTGGAAAACACTTCAACCAGTGACCTATGGACTGCACCTTGGGAGTGCTGAAACTGAGCACTTCTGTTCAGAGGTTTTCATCTGGCAAAGCTCTCCTCTGAACACACCACTTGAAATACTGCTACTTTTTTGAGGGGAATCTCAGGACTGGCTGGGATCAGTTTGCTGCTGGGCCACCAGTGCCTGTGATATAATTGCAATGGCTGCTGAGAAAGCAGATGAAGGTCTAACAAGGATGAACCTACAGGTTGTATCCTAAAGCATCTGTTCTGCCTCTTTAATCTCTCTCATCCCATGGCAAAGGTGAAGATCAAACTTCCATATGGCATGGCAAGAGGTAGCAAGAAGAAAGGTGTTGTTGTAGAAGGGGATCAGGATCATTGCGACTTTCTCCTCCTTACCCTCCTCATGGGATAGAAGAACCCTTGGGAGCTGCCTGTGAAGGTGAAAAGGCATGAAGCTGGCGAGATGGAAGGTGCAGGAAGGCAAGCCAGTGCCATATGTAGAGGGTACGCTGCATATTGCCACTTGTCAGACCAGATGTTCCTGCATCTTGCCCATATGCTCTTAACTGCCCACACATGGTTACCTGATGAACCTTTCCAAATTTCTGATTTGATCCTTTGTAGAACTAGTGCTGCCCAAACAGATCCTGCAGAAGAGAAATCAAAATATAATTAAAAGAACAAATCTTGCTGTTGAATGACTTATAATGTCAGGCTGAGACATCAAACAAACAAGTCCCATTTACTTGAAACATCGTTGGATTCTTCAGAATCTCATGATCCATGATCACACCATCTTCCAGCATTTGCATTTACTAATAGCCAACTCACACTCAAAACGCCTAGTAGTTGGCTTCAGAGCAACAAATGTACAGGTTCAGACCTAGTGGCAGAATTCAGAAGGAAGAGGTGGACCCCAAACTCCAGTTGTAGTAGCTGGGACATTTAGAGATATTGAATCAAAAAAAAACCCCACAATTCACCAAGACAGTCCCCAAGGGATCTGCATGTCCCAGCAAATATCTAGGGAGTACTTAGGGCCACGAAGGATTGAGAAGGAGTCTCCTTATGGACATACAGCAGTGATATCTCTGCTGTCAGTAAGGCTTGAGCAGTTATCATGTGCCTTGACAAGCTTGGTTTTTTACCCTCTGATTTTAAGCAGGTGCAATGATGTCTAGAATGATGGCTAGATCCCATCACTTGGGATACAGAGAAAAGGCTCCCTGCTCCTTGAACACAAGCTCTCCAGTGCTTTCCCACAACCTCATCCCTTTCCATTTAGGTACATGCAAACTGTCAATGAAGCTTTTGGATACAGAAGTCCATGTTTGGTAAGTTATTTTTGGTTATTCTAGCTACTGAAATTCATCCAGAATCTAATTTACTATATCAGCAACATAAGACATGATGGGAGTAGTGCTTATGCGTTGCATTTCTGCTCAGTCTGTATTTCAGAGCCTCATATTAAATTCTGCTATAGAGTGTTTTCTGATCCTTTTTTTTTAAATAATACCATTATTTATTTGTGCATATTCAAAAACTCCAAGGTATCTGTA
The DNA here is from genome assembly GCA_013398155.1 of Pedionomus torquatus. Lineage (NCBI taxonomy): Eukaryota > Metazoa > Chordata > Aves > Charadriiformes > Pedionomidae > Pedionomus > Pedionomus torquatus. The sequence continues at coordinate 12,385 of VZRU01012308.1, forward strand.
ACTCCCTTAGAGACAATGAGTCTCTCTTGTCTGTCAAAATTAAGGCTCTTCTAAGAGCTTAGCTTTCACTGATACCCAGCCCAGGGCTGCTCACTGCCTGTCAGCAAAGTGTTCATGTCTTTGATGTGAAGCACTTCCACATTTTGCTTAACAAATGTCGTTACTCATTATTTTGTCAGTTTGTCACATGCATTGCATTCAGGGCATAGCAATACCCAACAAACCAGGTTAGTGGGCAAAATCTGTCAGAAAGTTTGATGCCTGACTTAGAGAAAACTATGGATCACAAAGCTCAGATACTCCAAAAACATTATCAGCTGCTGAAATCACTTCAAAGTAATCTTCTGTTCCAAATTAGAGTGCATCTTTGCAGCATAATCAAGTCATTTAATTTACAGGCGTAGTTATTATTTATGGCTTATCATTCTTATAAGTAGTATGCTGCAAACTACATTTGTAATGTTGATAGGTCCATTAACATACATAATTTAATTCGATATATTTTAAAAACTTGAACATCCATAATGGCCTGTTTAACAATTAGTGTGACACCTTTAAAATGTAGTCAAAAGCACAGTGATTGTCCCATGGGGTGTTTGCATTGCAGCATATATATCAATTTGCAATAGTAGCAATGACATCACTTAACATTTTGTTAAAATATACTTCTAACAGAGAATGAAATCATCAAAAGAAGGAAGAAAGGAAGGAAGGAAGGAAGGAAGGAAGGAAGGAAGGAAGGAAGAAAGGAAGGAAGGAAGAAAGGAAGGAAGGAAGAAAG
>VZRU01012308.1:13183-113594 GCA_013398155.1 Pedionomus torquatus
TCGGAAGGAAGGAAGGAAGGAAGGAAGGAAGGAAGGAAGGAAGGAAGGAAGGAAGGGGAAATAATTTGTGCAGGTTGCTTAAAGAATGGGCAGATATTTCCAAATGTAAAAAGTTGCCCATGGCAAGTTTTGCAGTTCAGTGAAGTGTGTCTTGACATATACATAGATTAAGCAGACTGTAGTGCTGGATCATGCAAAAAAACCATCATGGATTTACTAGGATTTGTTTTTCATTTGCCTTATAAAATTTTAAACGTCATCTGAATGAAAGTTCCTATATGTTTTCACCCCCTAACTGCAGTGACTGCCCAGCCACCTTGCAAGAAGCTGCTGGAATCTCACATATTATATTTAATGCTTAAATAGCATAGAAACAGCTACCTTAAACAACTTTATATAGACAGCACAATCATCCCTGCTGACTGAATCCATTTTTCTATGATGACCATCCAGGCGTGAGCCTGTGAAAGTAATTAAGCATAGTTCTTAGAGCAATACCGCTATGTTGCCGCAATGATGTACACCAGAAATTTAAGTATTGTACCTATGGAAAATAAATATAAGATGCCTACAAATAAGGATAAAATTCTACCAGTCTCTCTTCCTCTAGTTCTGAATGCAAGGGATGAGGCAAGGTGGAAGACACTGGCAGATTGGGATCTATGGTTTTTGGTATCCTTGAAAGGACATGAGTTCTCAGAAAAGCTGGGTGCTGGGCTTGCTAGGATTCAGATCTTCTGTCTAATTCCTCAACATATCATTATGGGCTTCTATCTATCATTTGGTCAACCAGACAGCAGTTTTCTTTGTTTACACCTGTAGTTTTGCCCCCCCTTTTTTTTGGTTCTTCTCACCTTTCACTCCCTTAGCTATCTCCTTGCACCAGCACATTGTGTATCATCATCCTGCATGTCAAGCTGACCCCAAACCTGGCAGTCATCTTTCCACAGCATCCTCCAAGCATCCTCATAATCAGTCTGTCTAAATGAGGCCAACAATCCTCTAAAAAGTGGTCTGTCCTTTTCTTCCTTACAGCTACAGTGACAATAATCTATCCTCTCACTATCTTGGGTCTTGCTCTTTTCAATTCCCATTACTTTGACTTCAATAAAAATAAAAAAATGAATAAACTAAGTTGTCCAAAAAGAGGAAAAGTGTTCCTGAGAATTTGGAAGATGCAACATTTGTGAGTTAAGTACTTTCCAACAATATATAAAGGGAGAAATAAAGCAATCCTTTTCTGAACTTGCCATTTTGATTTGTAAATGGTTTCTTTCACCCCAGTGAAGAGCTGGTGCTTTCAGCCTGCTCCTGAATTCAATAACAGGCAAACAGTATTTTTCAACACCCAACTGTAAAGATAACATATCCATGTGTTACTATGAATCACTAGCAAACCCAGAATTTTCTAAATAATAGAGCATTGATGCCCAATAATTCTTTGAGATCTTCAGTTTTCTGTCACTTTCTCATCCATAAACACAGGATCCCACAATCTTCTTTGCACTGATTTAATGTCACTAATAATACGTGCCAGCCATGGAGACATTAGCAATTGCTACAAGACACACTTTAATACAACACCCTTTATTCCAGCAAGAAGAGGATGGTAGATCCTCACATCTGCCCAAAATTAGGTGGTAAAATACATTTTTATTCTTAAAGGGAATCAGTTCCTAAAAACAAAATACCCTCTGGCAGTGGCAGTGTTTGCAAAACTTTCAAATCTCCAGCAGTCTAAAAGTTCAGTCTAAAAACATTGGCTATAAAGTTTTATGCTGAAAAGAAAAGCTTAAGAGAAGAATAATAGTATCATAAATGACAGTTCTGTCAGTCTGATATGCTCAATTGGCAGTGGTTAGAAAAATAATGAAGAAAGGGGTTCTGTCGTTCAACAAAGTGACACTTGTTTATCTTGATATAAGTGGTGACAATAGAAGGATGAATGATGGGGTTCAATCCTCGTGTAGCTTGGAGAGCAAGCAGGCTGGAGCAGAAGCTGGGAGTTCTTTGCTGTGTAAAGGCACAAGCAATATTTCATTTCTCTGAGTTTTAGCTGTGACACTGATTTACTCTGCAATAAATCAGGAACCAGAAACAGAGCCAGCCCTACTAAATGTAAGGAGAAAGAAGATTTGGAATTTGAGTCCCACCTTCATTCCACCTGGGGTTTTGTATCATGTAGTCTGCTGACATTTTAGGGCCCAAAGTACCTTTGTACTTTGCCCTGAGGTTACAGGTATCTAAGTTTCTGGCATCCACACAAGCTCACAAGTACCCAACTGTAAAGTGAGAGCTATGTCCCACCTCAGATCTGCTATGATTTAGTTGTGCCTCATGCCTGAAACTTCACCAATGGGCTAACAGCGGTGGCAGTCTTTTGCATCTGGGTCATTAAATTGCAGGATCAGAGAATCTTCATGGTTGGAAAGGGCCTCTGAGATTGTTGAGTCCAACCATGCACACACAACCCCCCCCATAATCTCAGCCACTAGAGCATGCCCTAAAGTGCTGCATCTACTTATTTCTTAAATACCTCCAGGGATAGTGACTCAACCACCTCTCTGGGCAGGCTGTTCCACTGCCTGTCCACTTTTTTAGTAACATAATTCTTCCTAATATTTAATCTAAACCTCCCCTGCTGCAGCTTCAGACCATTTCCTCAGGTCCTGTCATTTTTCACATGGGAGAAGAGGCCAACACCCACCTCTCTACAACCTCCTTTCAGGTCGCTGTAGAGGGCAATGAGGTCTCCCCTCAGCCTTCTCTTCTCCAAACTAAACATGCCCGGTTCTCTCAGCCTCTCCTCCTATGCCTTGTACTACTAGATCCCTCACCAGCTTTATAGCTCTCCTCCAAACACACTCCAGCGCTTCAATGTCCTTCTTGTAGTGAGCGGCCCAGAACTGAACACAGTGCTTGAGGTGAGGGCTCACCAGTGCCCAGTACAGAGGCACCATCACTCCCTTAATCCTGCTGGCCACACTATTCCTGATGCAAGCCAGGAGGCAGTTGGCCTTCTTGGCTGAATGGATACACTGCTGGCTCGTGTTAAGCTGGCTGTCCACCAGCAACCCCAGGTCCTGGGCAGCATTCCAGCCACTCTTCCCCAAGCCTGTAGCATTGCTTGGGGCTCTTGTGACCAAAATGCAGGACCCAGCACTTAAACACGACTTTTGTTTGAAGTTCACAATATACTCTCGTTCATTTTCTCCTAAATGATGCCCAGCAGCACTGAGGGCAGGTGGGCATGGGTGGCTGCCCTACCACAGGAAAGCTACCGCTGTGATACTTCAAGCTCAAAAGGAAATAGTAAGCAATAGTATCTCATGCAAAAGATTGGCTGTTGTCAGCTCAGTCTTACAGCCTCAGGAGTATGTTACGGATATCACATAGATATCATCAGGATTAAGGGTGAATTCTATAGAAAAGTGCAGATAAAAAAAATCCTGCCTAACACCTGTGAATTTGCCTGTGTTTTCATCATTTCCATTTATTAAAATGCTAATAGAAGATCAAAAGCTTTGGGATAGCTGTGAAAATGTAATGAAGTGCCACAATCCAATGGTTTATCAGTTCTGCAGATCTTACTGACCTTTTTCCACTCAGTCTGCATAGAAGTATCTGCTGATATTACATTACCCACCTGGGCATCCTTGGATGATGGACCATGTGAGCTTTGCCTGTTCATCTGTGGGCTGTGAGGCTTTGTGGGGCAGTGCTCTTTCTGAGGAGGGTGTGGAAATACATTTTATATTGACTAGACCCCTTTTCCCTTGCCATCCTTTCTTCTGTATCCCTGCAGGATTTTCAGGGACAAGAGACAGTCACAGGCATTTTAATTTCATTCTCATTGGCCAGGTTTATTTGAGTGAAGAGAATGGCCAAACTGAGGTCATCACTTCAGCTTTCTGGTTGCAAGAGAGGGGAAAAGCCAAACTGAAAAAGCAAGTTGAGTTGAGGAAGATAAATATTCCAGCACAAAACATAAGGAACAAGTTCAAGGGGGGAGAACATGAAATTTTGTAGGAAAACCTGAATCCTGACAGGCACTGAAGAAATTAAAATCAAAACTGGCACATGGGTGTGTGCTTGGATCTAATTCATTTCTTGTGTTATCAAGAGTAAAGAAAGACTAATTAGCAATTCTTCATAAAAATAAGTTGTGTTTGTGTGTCCTAGCTATTAAAGTGCCTGGAGAAATAAATGGTACGTCTGGAGTGTGGGGAAAGCTGGAATTGTGGTTAGAGGGCATACTGTGCCCTGTTAGTGTGTCCTTACGGGCAGAGGGCAGTTCCTCAGGCTCAGCTGCCGCAAAGGTGTAAGAGACAGAGGCTGTGCCCAGCAAGGGCTTGGAAAGGGGACAAGAAGGGACAAAAGCAGGTAGCCCAGAGGAAGCTGAAGGATGTTGCTTCCCTGCTCACATGTGGGCAGTGTCAGGAGGGAGAATTTGATAAAGAAATGGACAATAGGTCTGGCTTATCCTGGTGCTCTTGTGACCTGCTTGTAATTTCAGGTTTGCTAAAGAATGTCTTTATCCTGTACCTGCTCTTACAGCAAACCTGTCCTTGGCTTCTGGGGCCAGCAACAGCTCAGTCACTGGAGAGCATGCAGGGAAAGAGCCATGAGGAGGAAAACTCTGCTCACACAGGTTCTTCCTCCTCCCAGCCCCTGTGGGTTGAGGACTGCGGGAGAAGCAGCACACACAGAGGGAGGTGGGCTGTCTTACAGTCTGATCTGACGATGCTTCTATCTCATACCTCTACCTGGCTTCATTTGAATTCCCAGCCAGGCAGTCCTTGTGCTTCATTTTTTTCCTGATGACAGCTGCTCTTTGATTGCACTTGCCTACCTAATAAGCTGTGATTGAGAACCTTTTATCTCCAAAATTGTATCACTGTCATCAATAACTGGAATAATGGTGAGAAATTAATTGTGCTGAAACCAACACATCAAAATGGCTGAATTAATTAAATGTGCTGTTATGGTGAAATGACTTCAGAATATTTTCAGTACTGTGCAAGCTGATCTTGAAGCAGAGGGAAACTGGTTGACAGTACCTACATACAAATGTTTATTATGTGTTTTTCAAATGCTTGAGAATGGCAGTGTTTTGAAGGAGAGGAGGGCACTGGGGCCACTGTTGCTGGCAGAGCTCTGGGAGCGGATGGGTGCCAGCTCCTGCAGTGCCTCCTGCAGGGACTTTGGCTGGATTATTGCCATTTATTTCTGTTTAGCAAGAGCACTGAGTGCTACTCTGGAGCAGCAGCTCACAACAGAGCCAGCAGAACAGGTTAATAATTCAATATTCAAGACAAGTATCTTTCATTTAATGACCTTTGGACTGAAAAAAAGTTATGATAAATTGGAGAGGAACAGAGAAAGTGTCTTCTTTGAGCATGGTGGGTAGAGGTGGGTAGGTGAAAGCAAGCAGGAGTTTCAAAAGCATTTCAGTGACTTTTGTGCCATTAAAAAAGTACCACCAGTGCTAAGAAGATCATGAGAGGTGTGCAGCCCTGTTAATGTACTAACAGTCACCTAACTATTTTCTACTGGGCCCATGCAACTCACTCCCTCTGGTTTCTCTTCGAGCGACACTTTCACAGCTTTAAATTAAACTTACTTTTGCCCCTAAAATGCTGCTGTGTCACGTCTTGGCTGCACCTATCTCATGTTGAAAGCTGTTTGGCATTTGAAACAAGGAGTTTATAGCTAAAGGCTTGCTAAGTGAAGGAATCGTAGTGGTCCTGGTGTCCACTGACATCTTCTCAACACCAGTGGCTGCAGTCACTTTGATCCAAAGCTTGGTGGGGGAAGCACCACAGATCCCTCACCCTCCTGCAAACCCAAGTGGTACTAAAACATGAAAAAATCATATTTGATTTATAATACAATTTAAGAGTGCTCAATTTTAAGATCTCTCCTCTATCCCTGTTGTCCCCATGCCAGCTTTTTGTATTTATATGTCAGACAGAGGTGTACAGCACTTTCCTCTGAGCATCATAACCAGAGGGGAGTGATGGCATGCCAAGGTGACCCCAAGCTCTGAGAGTAATGCCTACTGCATGGGCTGTGTTTGAAGACATAAATCTATATAAAACTATATAAATCTATATAAATCAGGGGAAAAAATGCATGCATAAGTGTTAACATTCTTAAATACATGGTAATAGTCTAAAAAAATGTTACTGATATTTTGATTTTAAAAAAATTGTTGTTCATTTTAAAGTTCATGCACTTTCTAATGCACTTCTCCTCCAAATAACTAAATAGAGCAAACCAATTGTCTGCCATCAAGGACAGAACAGAGAGGGATTCAGGACTTAGGAGGACAATTTTAGCTGTTGAAAAATACCGTTTCAAATGGTTTTGAAATTTAAAAGCTCTAGCTATTTTTTATTTATTTATTTTAGTTTTATTAACCAGCCAGTTCCTTTATGGAGGTTTCTAAAAATAAGCGTGTTCATGCAAGCGCTGCCAGGTGGATGCTGGAGGGCTGCCTTGTTGTCAGTGTGAGGTGTGAGTCCCAGATGAGGGCTCTGAACTGCTGCCAAGCTACTGTATATTGTGCCTGAGTGATGGTGACTCCTCCAGCACTGGCTCTTTCCTGCAGCAAAGGCATTATTAACAGCTACGTGCGGATTTTCAGATGGGGCTGGAGGGTGAAAGGCAGTAGCAGTTATACTTGGGTAGTCTAAAAGAGACCTTTTTAGCTTATGATCCTTGCCAAGGGTCTGGTGTCTCTGTCAGATTTGTTGGGAGGTGAAGGGCTCCTTTTGGGGTGAGCAATCAGGAGACAGCCCAAGGCTCCTGGCCAGCAAGGGATGGCAATGTGCTGAGGCTGCAGCTCATCTTTGTGCATACGGGAGATGGCTATTCTTCTGTTCTTTCACCTTGGCCACTTGCAAGTCTAAAATCAGCTCACACCTTTCCTAAGTTTTGCAAAAGACAAGTAAATTCAGATATACACAATAAAATTTAAAGCGTTGTTTTGTTAGTTTTATAGACCTGTTCCTTTAAAAATACAGCTACATCAGTCATCTAACTTCATCTATCAGCAAATAGTCTTTTTTGGTGATATTAGGATCATATAACACAATTTTCTTGATTTCTGTCACTTGCTCCATAGGTGGAACCATGCCACTTGGAGCACCTCCACTGTTGGGTGAAACAAAGCACTGCAAGAAAGACCTTTACAACTGTTAAATATGTATTTTATTAAGTGGAGTGAGGAAGGGAGGACAGATCTTCAACACCTCTTCTAAGAGAGTTCCCTCACATCTCCCTGCTGACTATGAAAACTTGCTCACCTTCTGTCTCAGATGGGTAAAGTCACACTCCCCCCTCCAGAGGACAGGTTGAATTTATGAAGCTCCACTAAGTATGGACAAACTTTAATAAAAGATTACATTTATTTTGTATTTCAATACCTTAATGGAAACCAAAATACTGAAATAACACAAAGAAGAATGAGAATGTGGGCCTAAGATGCCAGAATGTTGCTTAACAGCTTTGAGAAGCCTGCAAAATGGAGCTGTTAACAGTCTAAGTGAACATCAGCATGGAGAGAAACTAAAGACTAGGACTAACCTATGGTTACTGCACTGAGGTTAAGATATCCTTGGTTTCACAAAGCTCCCAGCAAGCAGGGTTCACCCTAAATTCAGACCAATTTGGGCGCAAGATTTCTTCGAGCTGGCCAAAACAGGTGGGGTTTATTTTCAGTTTTGCTTCAAATGCAGAAAACCAGGTGATGGTAAGTAATGTAGCACTCTGAAATCCATAGGTACAATTTGAAATCAGTTCCAGTGATTTCCATCAGCATCAGTGAGACTGTGATTTGATTTATTTCTATGTAACTTCTGCCCAAGGGACAGAAGGTGGCGAGAGGCAGGACCTGACTTGGTGACTGGTCATGAGGAGCCACTCTGGAGCCGAGCACAGGAAGAGAGGTCACTTTTACAGTGTGTGGCTAAACAGCTAATCTCACTTCTCACATGCAAACCCTGGTCATCTAGACTACTCATGTGTGGCTCTCAATTCAGGTCCGTTAAAACTCAGAAATGTTTTTCCCTTTGGGGAAGCGGGGTTAAGTAGGGTGAGTAACTTCTGCTTTCATGGACATCATTTGCGCACCTACCCTTTGCTCGTCTGTCTGGGAATGGTACTTGCTGATAGATTAAAGTCATAAATGAAAATTATTTTGCTCAGGTCATCACCATCCCTCTTGGCCACGGTTATGCTGCACTCACCTATCCTGCAGAACTGCTACATGATATGCTGCTGAGTGCTGAAATTTTTCCCTCTGCAAAAAATAACACATAGGTCAGCCCCCTCCTTTTCTGCTCAGTGCTTTTCACCACCCAGCAGTAGAAGCTGGGATGAAGTATAATTTTTAAATATCTTTTGACACTTTCTATGAAGGGCACAGTATGATGCTTCTGCTTCTTGCTGGTGTTTGAACTCCTGTCCATCTTCTTCCTCCAGCTCAGAGACTCCCAGGAGCAGACACCTGGCACGCGATGCTGTGTGCTCCTGTGGCAGACCAGAAATAACCCAAATTCACAAGCAAAGTCCATAATCCTATCAGCTGCCTTTGGAGGGTGGTGATACTATAGGAGAAAGAAAAGCTGAAGTAGTTCAACACAAGCTATTAAGGATGAAATCCTCACTGGGTTGGGGAGCAAAGTTAAGCCCCATTTTCCTTGGCTGTCAGTTTTGTGTGCAGTTTGCAAACCTTTATATACACAATGATGTTCACTGTGCAAATGCCAAGCTGGGGGTGAATACCATTTCAGGTGTGGGGGTTTCATGGCTGGTAATAAGCATTGATCTTTTTTACAGTTTGAAAAATAACTGAATCCTGAATATGTCTGCACAGTAGTACCAGATTGTCACAACCAATGCCTGGAGAGGATTGCTCTGTGCAGCACTTCAGTTGCTTTTTTTGCAGTGCAGTGCTTTATTGTGCACAAAATTCAGTGTGGGTAGAAGGAAGAGAGAAGAACTTTTCCTCCACTTCTTTCTGAGACCTCAGAGGCAAGTTGGCTCTCTTTGCCATTGATTCAGGTAAAGTTTCACCAAACCCTTGGTAAACTTAAACTTTGCTGGCTAAGGGTGGGTTTAAGCACTCACCTGAAGCAGCTATGTGCTACCACGCATGGCTGAATAGTTGCTTGCTCTCCAGTGTTTAAGAACTGCCCTCCAATTGTCTGCCAGGTGGCTTTGGTGCATCTTTCTGCTCAAGACAGTACAGCTGCTTTTGTACATTAGTCATTGGTCATCACCATTGTGCATACGGAGGAGAAATCCCTGATGTCTCCAGTTGCAGCTGTATTTTCCTGCCTTGAGCTACCTGACCTGTGCCAGAAAGGAGCCTGAATATGAACTAGAATATACAGCATTGACAGCAAGGATATCACAGTGTGGGTACAAAACTGGCTGTGTTTCAAGCATTACACAACAGACCAGTTAACTGTGTATAATTTCACTCTTGTTAAAGTCTTCTGATAAGCTTCCTCTCATATTATTGCTGGTAGCCATGGTGACAGTTTGTGTTTCACATGTGAAAAATAGTCTAAGCACACAAATCTTTTCCAACAAGTATGAGAAATCATAAATGCTGAGCACGTGGATGGTCCTTTCACCAGAGGAGCTATTTACATCACATCCTCAGCTGCAAGCAGCAAAGCAAATTTCAGCTTCTCTGACAGACTGTTTACTGACTTTTGGACTGTCCCAAAGGTGCCAAGACAAGTCAGGTGGTTTAGCTAATTCAATTCACTTTGCAGTCAAGGTAAGCAAAAATCAAGTGCTGGCTCAGCAGCTCTGTGGAGATGGAGCTGCTCTGAGTGGAAGTAGCTTGGTTTCTGATGATTACAGGACATTCCAGAGGGAAATGCAATATGGTCAAGCAGAGAAATATGAAACAGCAGGGTGTTCAAATTCAATAACTTGTCCTCTTGGTGATTCAACTCTTCTTTTTCTTGTTAAAAGAAAGGGTTGGGAATGCCAACTTAAATTCTGTTATGTGGGTTTGCATCTTTTCTGGGCTTCTCAGTTTTTGAACTGATTGAATTCATACCTCATATATGTCCTGCAAGATATTTCTTTAGGACTTTATTTTCATTCTTTTATAATTTGAAAGTGCAGTAACCACTTTTAAATTGAAAAATCCTTTCTGTACTATTCCATTGTGTCCAGTTCTTTTGAAAATACCTTTATCAAGGTTTCTTCTATAGTGCTAAGCCGAATCAGCAGCAATTCTGTCCTTTTAACTTGGCTCAATTTCTTCTCCTTCTACTTTTTTCTGCAGTTGGCATATGTTCTAGAGCACTGGATGGTTATTTTTATTCATAAGACTGCTGTTTACAGATTTATCTTAACTTGCTTCACTTGAATTCATGTATTTCTTTTGAGTGATTTCTGTCATTGAGAAACTATTTTGCCAAGCTGACCTTTGAAGATTTATTATATTTAATTATAAAAATAGCATCTCACCTCATAAACAGTGTCAGTACCTCAAATAATCAGAACAACAATTTATATATAAGATATGGTGGCTCCATCCATGTGGAGCTAAATGTCTGTAGTAATCATAGTGGAGGACAACTTTAAGGAGAGCTATTGAATAGAGAATAATGCAACAGCTATGAACATCGTAATACATGACAGTAATTAATGGAAAAGGAAATCTAGAGTGATTAAGGTTTACATCACTGTATGCAGACATACCAGTTGAGGCAAAAGTCAAGAGTTCAAACAGCATACAAGACAGTATGGTTGGGATAGTCATAGACCATAGAAAGCTTAAAGGTAGACCAGAGAAAGCTTAAATGTGAAATTGAGTCTGTCTTTCCTGAGAAAGTTAGAAGCAAAACATAATCGTACTCTGTCTTCTGAGCACCTCACAGCATCTTGGGGAGTCTTAGAATAAGGAATAAGCCTTTTAAATATTTGCTTTTATACCATGCTGTGGAGAACCATAGAAGAAAAGCTTTCCCGTATCAACTGGATCTGACTGCCTGATGCAGCTGAAAGGAATACATGTTTTCTGGTGTCAGAGCCTTAGGAAGGCTTAAGAAAGTCAGAAAGTCGCTGAGGTGAATACCATGGTACTCCTCCAGTCTCAAAAGCAGTTCGATTAACTTGTGTATTTTGGAAATCATACCTGTTTCCAAGTTCTGAGACATCTGGAATTGGTAAGAAAGGAAAATGATGGGCGAGACCCTGAAAAGACTGTCTGGTAAAAAATTAAAGGCCAGTAGCACACCTAGTGCCAGGCAGCATGTTTTGAATGGAGAATCGATCAAACAAATTTATATGTGATGAATGCATGAGTCATTAGTTCACATATATAAGGAAAACAAGTGTGTGATGGTGGTAGGTGTGGAACCTCACATTACTATTTTAGTGGATGGACCTTTGATGTATACAGGGGTGGATGAGACCCAGGTTGGGCGATCTGGCATGGGTGATGCCACAGTGGAGAGCTGAAGTACTAGGAAATTAGAAGGGATGGGGAGTTATACAAATCTGCATGGAGCTGCTCTGTAATTTTAATGAGTGTGTTTGGGGCCAGTAAAGAAGCTAAGAAGGATCTCCAGGACTTTTTAGCTCCCACTGACTTTGTGAAGTTATTCTAAATGCAACCATCACCTACAAAAGTTGGCAGCTTGACTAAATTCAAAACAAGAACCTGATGGTACAAAGTACAGGCCCAGCATTCCCTATCTCCAGCAGTGAAAGTACTTCACAGCTGTCATGTTTGGTCAGATGAGCTTTTACAGACTCCAGAGATTCAGATTATTCATTTAGTTTAAAGTGAGGTTGTGTTCCCACAGCTAAAAGTGATGAAGTTACTGCAGACAGTTCACAGCTAAACATCCTGCATTCTGGAAGGTATCCAACCCAGACGTGAGAAGAAAATACTGGTTCTGCTGAAGCTAGTGGAAAAATTCCCATGAAGTTCAATAGTGGTAAAATTTCAGTTTGAACTTTCTGAGATAACCTGGCACAATTTAAAGGGAAGGTGTTACTCAAGGGTTGGGGACATTCTACGATACAACACACCCATTACTGTCCCAGTTGGCTAGCTGGGAAACCAAGAAATGGGTCAGTCCTTTCAACTAAGGAGTCAGTCCTTTCAACTCAGACTGCTTGACTTTTCCCTCATCACTAATTGGAGTAATTAGATCAGAGTAAATGTTACAGGAGGTGTTACTATGATTACAGCATGGACAACGTTTTCATGTCTTTGTGTTGCTTAAGAAACCCTTGCTGGTTTCTTGTTCATTCAGCATCTGTCTAGATACTGATACTGTGAGAGAGTGAAAGCTAGAAATCTTCTTCAGAAGATTTATCAAGATTTATGTGCCTTGCTAACCGCTGAGTTAGCTGGATTCTGTCCTGATATTCCCTGCTATAAATTCAAATGAATTATGCAAAGGAGGGCTGGGTTAGTTACCCCGTTCTGCATCTGTAAGACCAGGCTATCATTAGCAGAAGATGTCTAAGACATGCACATGGAGTGTATAAACCAAGACATAAATCCTTATATATATTTATGTGTTGGAGGCTCTTTCATCTCCCTTGGTGACCTACTGTAGGATTTATCGGTTCCTATAGCACACATGCTTTCCTAACCCAGACTCCTCTGACTGCAAATAGAATTGACTCCAGTTTGGTTTACATATTGATGGAAATGGAAAAAAGTGGATTATCTTACTCTGTAACAATCCTTGCATGTATATGAAGACTATTATCACGTTTCTGTGATGCTTCTCTATTCTAAAATAAATAAAGACTTTTTCTTTATTTCAAGTTTCTTCCAACTTTTTCAATAGGCTGAGGGTTTTTAAAGTTTTTTATTTTCTCTCCTCTACACATTTGCTCGTTTGTCTAGAACATTAAGTGAAACGTCCAGAGTAAAATGCTGTACTACAGCAACAACTTTCCATTAAATAAATCAAACTGTGTAAAAGAAATGAAAATGTAGAATGACTTGCACAGAAAATAGAAGTATTTCAAAAGGCCATTAACTATTCCTGTGACAATTCTCTCGGAGTACACATCAAAGTAAATGTCATGGACTGACCCACTGCCAGTAATGCAGAACCACTTAATATATTATTACTTAAAAGACTATTAATAAAATAATTATTCTGTTTTTTCCCTGTCTTCTTACTGTTCCTGTCCAGCACGAAACCTCCATGGCATCAGTTTGGGTGGTGTTATTTGGCTCCTGCTGAGGAAAATGGACCAGTTAGTTATTCTGGCTACCATTTAATCCTAATTTATTTTCTGTCCTAAGTACTGGCAGTATCTTTCAGGTATTGTAGCTTTGCAAAGATGAACTGAAATGCAATGTGTTCCGCATTTTAATATCTGAATGTCTTCTGAATGGCCATCAGGCTCACATCTGCACTAGTTTCACTGGGCAGCAAAGAAGGCTTACACCCACCACACCTGAGGCCAGTGACAACCGGTGCAACAAAGCACGAGGGAAATCAAACACTTATGTCCCCTCAAAGATTAATTGCTGTTGAAGATGAGGGCAGAATTTCTCAGATTATTAGAATTCGTACCTGGAACAAGATGGTCCAAGAAGGAGAACCTTCCCTTTCTGGGCTAGAACTTACTGTCTGCAAGTGCCTGCCAAGAAAGACATTTAGAGTGAGATTGCTGATAGCGTGAAGGAAATTTTCATTTCCCTTTAAGTAAAGAGTTTTTGCCGTAGAACTAAGACTTTGAAATATGCAAAGGAGGCTAATGGGCAATGGGACAGAAGCCCTCTCCAGCTGTGGAATTGGCCAAAATTATGAAATAGGAAGTGCTTGTTTTAAAGTGTGCAAGACATTGTGCTGGCTTGCGGCATAAACTATGCATCTTCCCCTTCCCGCAGGCCTGCACCGCATGTCCATGGCTGAACACACAGTCCTTGGCGGCAGTGGAAAGAAGCTGTCTGGATAACAAAGGAAATGGATGATTTGCTACTAGGCAGAACATCCAATTCCTGCTGAGCCGGTTGTCCTTAATGACACCGGAGTGTGCTGTTAGGATGGATGCAGCTACGTTCCTGAGAAAGGAGCACTATCTAAAAAAAGTCAGTCCTCAGCTTCTGGTAACTCTACTTCTGGTAGTATTTATCAACTCAGTAGATGAAGGAGAAACAAAATTTAAAACTTAGGAGGTAAATGAGAGTAACTGCATGTCTGGGAAAGATTTCTTTAATGTTAATTCTGAACTGAACTAATCTTGTTGGCGTCGTGTTCAAACTTACTCTGCTCCTCTTCCTTTCTCATATACCTACACCATTGGTTCAATGCACCTCCAAACCTGGTCTGAAGCCCAGCCTTCTTAACCATTCACACCATTAGCTTGCAAATGCACTAAATTTCAGATTTACTCTGATTAGTGCCCAGGGCACTTACAATGGCACTTCTGCTCTTTCACTCAGAACCGGGAGAAAACACTCACAGCTGAATTTAGTCCTACCATCAAGAATGACCCTGAGCATGGAGTGTGGTAATCCCAGCCTGGACTCTGCCAGAGGGAGCAGCAGTGGGGATGATCAGTGGCTGGAGACAGAGCCAGCTGAAATCAATTCTGCTCTAACCAGTAATGCAGGTGTGTCTTTGTGCTCTCTCCGCTAGGCAAAATGCACACATTTCTCTTTGCCTTCTGCCCTCAGCCATGAAAAATATTGGAAGCTGTCATCTCCCTAAATGAACATAATTTCTTGTGACAACTCTTTAAACAAGTATATGACAGAAAAACAGAGGAAGAGCACGATGCAGAAATTAGTATTTGATATTACTTGAAATTATAGTAAATGTTACCCAATGGAGCAATTTTTTTCACAGCATAATCTGTTGACTTGATAGTCAACGTGAAATGCGAACATAATGTCTACATGAGCTGGAGACAGCAAATGCACTGAGCATCTTCAGTGCAGAGGAGAAGCCCATGGGTACATTGGCAGTACTTGACTAGCTGAGATCTAAATCTGAAGGGAAACCCTCAAAGCTAAGTGAAGCAAGCAAAAAGACAAAACATGTCCTCAGCTCATGACTGCAGAGCTGCGTACTCTGGAAGACTGCACAGCAAGAGCTGAAGTATTTCTTCAAGTGCTCTGGGAGATATATGTTATGTTTGTTACATCCAAGAGCAATCCATAAATTATAATAGAGAACAGTCATTAAGAGGGCACTGACTAGATTAGTTTAAATCATCAAATAGTTAAGCTATGGCAGTGATACAGAATGTATTCCTATAAAACATGTGAGTATCTCTGACTGTAATAGGACTGTCCTTTTATATTTCATTGTCAGAAAAGCATACTAACTCAAAATACTGCTTGGCCTGCATAAAACCATACTCAGTTATTGAGAGTCCTATTTATGGGATAAGCAGTGCAATGACATTTTAAATGCTTTCTCTTTGAATAGCCGTAACGATGTAGTGATTATTTAAGTGATTTTCTCAGACAGTCCTGTATTTAAGAGACTGAAATATATGAAAAGCACTGCCATGTAAATGTCACTGAAAATAATTAAGCAGTGAGAAATTTAAGGAGATATCATTTGTTCCTTTTTCCTCTGTTCTATTGATATTTTTAAAAGCAAGCAGAACTATGATGTCCTGGGAAATATTATGGAATCACAATATGGCATGATTTGCAGAAGGGATTCCATCTCCTCTGTTGCACTTGCCACATGGCATTCCTATAAAAATTCAGTATAAATGAACCATACACTGGACTCCTTAAATGTAATTCAATGGCAAACAGTCATTTCTGAGTGCAAACTTCTATCTCCATTATAATAGAAAACAATTTATCAGAGGACTAATAGCCTAAAAGATACTGAACATTTCAGAATAAAAAGGCTGCTAAACATGTTACTCAGGGCTTCTATGAATTTCTGTTAATGGGAGATTTTTAGTACAGAGGAGACAATATGTTTCAGAAATTGTTTAGCAGGACAGGTCCTTCAGTCATCCTTCAACAACAATGCTGAACTAAAGGCTTAGGTACAGCTGATCCCTAAGGACAGAGAATTCATCTCAGCTGATTTCCTGAGATTTCTTACAGGAAGTTTGGGGTTCCACAATTCTATGATCTTTTTACAAAACCGGTCAAATTAAGTAGGAAAAATTAAGATTAAAAAAAAATGACAAGGCAGAACTCCCTAGAACTAGAACAAATTTTCTAATAATTTTTCTGGGATTTTTTTTTTTTTTTAAGCTTAGTGTGGATATCACTGAGAAATTATCTTTCTTTTCTTGTATATTTCTGCTAACACCAATACTATGGCATTGATGTATATGTATGCTGATTTATTTTTATATATGGCATGTTCTATACTCAATGAATTCAGTCACTCATTAATTTTCTGTACAGCAGCATATATTTCATTAGATGTTTTTCCCGTCTGCAGAGATAGATATCTCTGAAGAGACATTTATCACTGATTACTGCAGAAAACACTCTTAAATTTTGAGCTGTGTACTGAGTTTCTCTTTCTTTCGATGTCTTGACTTACTCAAGCTGTTTTTTGTGTAAAAGTTATTTCCAAGACAAAATCTCCATGTCACCCTTCATTTAATTACAACTGATTATTAGGTTCAATTCTGTTTCTGCTATTAAAGATGTTGCACTATTTTATTAATATTTCCAGTAATTTGTAGAGATCTGTTTTTTTATCTTGAAGAGATTATTACTCAAGAGGCTTTGATATTTAAACAGATATTTTACTAAACAAAAAGGAAATAAGAAACCATCTGTTGCTTATAGGTGATGGTTTTCCATTGTTAAAGGGAGTGTATGCTTATATATTGTGAATATACAGTAATATATACTCATATAAAATAAAAGTAGAACACCATTCTGCATCATAAGCTCTAAGGCAGATATTTCTGTAGCTGTTTATGGAAGTTATATTTGAGATACTGATAGTTTACTTCAATGCACATAATTTTGCATGGTCTTAATTGACTTTAGACTATCGTCACAGGGTATGTGCCACAACATCCTTGCTAAACTTGAGGTATCCTCATTCAGACAGAACACGAGTTAGCTGTTGAGTGTCCTGGGGAAAAGAGGTGGCAGAGTTTGGAGTGGTGCAGGTTGGAGTCCACTGCAATTTAGTCACTGATGGTATGTTACAAGTTTAACATTCCATTAGACCTTTTTTGAGATTTAGTACACGTATCATCTGCCATCTTCTCTAAAGTGTCTTCCTGTTATCAGTGGTATCTGGGGAAAAGAGGTGGCAGAGTTTTTTCTCTGGGCTTCCAGTCATCCACTGACATCTGATAATCTATTTATGTCCCTCCAGGGTCACAGTGTCAGACTCCTTGCCAAATGTCTTGATCAAAAATGTTGCTGAGAAGCTGCAGCGTCTCGCCAGGAGACATGACTTGCCTGGTAGTTATGACACCCAATTATTATTTGCAAATTATTAAGAAGAGTAAAGGTTATTACAGTTTAAAGACCCCCATGATAAACTACCAAAACAACATGGTGAAACAGTGATTTTCAAAGCTGACCACTGCCTAGACAGCCTCAGCAACAGCTAAAAGATCTTCCAAAAGAAGATCCCTATGACAGGCTGTAATGAAAACCATTCCTATGGCCGGTATCTTATTGCCACGATGTGTTTTGGTCCCAAACATCCAGTATAGGCCTAGACAAAATGGATAAAATAGATAAAAAACTCTTTTGTCACTTGTGTGGTTCTACAGTAAGACTTTGCCCACTGGGCAGCGCTTTTTGGTGATTTTTCACTCCTTTTGACCTGCCCCACATCAGTCTGCAATTGCATATGGGCAAAGAGTAACCTCCCAGTCCTCAGCTGGACACAACGGGTAAATTTTACTTCGAACTTTCATCAATGGAAAGCTTTTAGGAGTATCTGTATCTTCTGAAAGGACCTGGTGCATAATGAATGATTCAGAACCAGCAAGAAGTGCTATGGGCCTCAGAACAAAACCCAGTTATTAGCTCCTTTTAGCATCCCTAGACATGACCCCAGGAAGCCCACTCCTACACTGGTGAGATGTTTGCTTTCTACCCTTGGTACAGAGAGAGTGTCCCTCACCCCACATCTCATTTGGACTGCCAAACAAATTATAAGGCCAAGAACAAAACGTCTTCTTTCTGTCTGATTTTCTGTGAGCATGTTGTATTCAGTAGTTTCAAAACTCTACATATTTTGTAAACACTAGCTGGATTTATCGCCTGTGACTTCATGCTTTTCTTCCAGGAATTAGCCCTTTGAAGTGCTTTCCCAGAGAATATTGCAACTAAGATATGTCTGTTCCATTTAAAACTTACTGACACTACTCTGTCTTTTCAGATAGATAAAACAGCCAGGCTGCCAGAATTTAAGCTAGTCTCTTAAGCCTGCAACAGATCAGTCTGGTGAATAGGTACCCCTGGTGCCTTTCCATGCTTTGGAGACTCCAAAGGCAAAAACTTCTAGAAAAGGAAGAAAACCTGTCAAGCTGGTACTTGCACTAAACCGTGTCCCTCATTCTATTCCAACTGTAGATGTTACTAGGGCTTTGAGCAACCTGCTCTAGTGGGAGGTGTCCCTGCCCATGGCAGGGGGGTTGGAACACGATGGTCTTCAAGGTCCTTTCCAACTCTAACCATTCTATGATTCTATGATTCTATGACAAGGTGCTCAAGGAGCTGTAAGTGTGCAACACTGGGAACCTGTTTAGTACAGTACTGACTTGATTTTAATGAAACAATTCTTTAGAAAATTCAGTCACATATATATGAGCTGTCATCCTCCTGCTTAAAGACTAACACCAGATTACAAAAAAATGGCAGCCATTTTTTTTGAAGTTAAACCATTAGACCACAATGGAAAGCAAGTGCCACAGGACAGGAACCAAAGTGCTAGTTGTTGACGAGTGGTCTTTCTGGGAGAAGAGGCCTGGGCTACGGTGCCACCCAATCTATGTATTTTAGCCAGTGGTCTTCAGTACAAAAGTCATGAGCAGCAGACAAAGTCAGGACTAGAGCCCTGATAAATTCTAAAGCATCAGTCTCCATCTTATTTTATGTATTAGCCATTGTGCCTTGCAAAAGGAAATGAGAAAATTCCCTTGCAGAGAATGAGAAAAGACACCTCTCCCTCTCTCTAGATGGCTCTTTGAAGGCAGCTTTCCAGAAGATGATTCGCATTCCAGTCTTCAGCTTAGTCTAAAGAATAAGCATTGGCTTATCTTCACAATTCCAGCCTGAAGGACTAAATTAATAACTTGGGTTCTTGCATTAAAAGTTATTCTCTTGGCATAGCTTCTGCTTCTTCTCTAAGTGCTTGTGGTTTTTGTGTGTTTGGTCTGTCATTGTAGAAATAATCATAAACCACTCCAGCTAATTGAAAGAAATAATAAAAAGGCAACCCAAAAAGACAGATTAACAGTATGGTATTGAATTGGGCTTCTGGGACTGGACAGCTGAATACAGTGCCAAGCTGAATAACAACATTTGAACATTGCTGCTTTGCAGGATAAGCTCACTCTTTTAAAGAGGGAAACATTAAAGATGTTTGAAGGTTTGGTGTCAGAGGTGATAGAAAATGTTCTTTGTACCTCAAGACACTTACAGAGAAGTTAAAAAAATGAAAAACATTCAGAGATTTGAACACTGTTAGGAATTCAGTCTTGATTTTTATCTGAAATTACATAATCCCCAACACTATTAAACATGGATTTGTTACTTGTGTAGCTGCCCTTTGCGTTGCTCTTACTGATAACATCGTTCCCACAAAATATATTACATTTTGTTCCTTAAAGATTAATCACTTCACTTTCCTATTAACAAAAGCAGCAAGTGGGATACTAGCTTCTTTCCTCCCTGCTGAGCAGAACATTTTATGCAGTTTTCTTACAATAGACCATAAGTAGAAATAGAGACTGGTTACTCTGTTGCTATGGATAAGAGCTTCTTATCTCTGTTCTCAGACTTCATGAGTGCTTGTTAACACGTTAGCTAAAAGGCATTTAATAATGAATATAGCTATATCTCATTAAATATACTGCCCATCTTGTTAGGTTATAGCACATTCTGCTGAAACAAATGCAAAAGATCCATTTTCCCTGTAAAATATAAACCTAAAATTAAGACATACAAAACCTTTAGTACAGATGTTACCAAGAGCTGACAGACAACCTCACAAGTGCATAAAAAAGGCCAGAACTGGCTAAAGAAGCATTTTGCATACATATAAGCCTTTGCCAAGAATATATTAAATGTTTTCAAATAACTCATTAACCAAAATTTGGAGGAAATTATCTTCTGATACTATTTGTATAGTATTCCTTATGCTATTGCTGGCATATATGTAGGTCAATGCTATTTCATTATAGAACATCTTGTCATCACATTTCTGTGGCTGTCAAAAATCTCAAACATAAAAGCAGTGAGATGAATAGACAGATGAAATCAATTTAATTCGGCAGCATAAGGACGTGGGTTGTACTTCTCACCAAGATTAAATAAAAGGACACTTAAATGACTGGAGTGTGTGAAATGACATGATTTGTTTCACATACACTCAGTATTATGTTAGCAACATATCTCATACGAAGGATAACAAAGGAAATAACCCTTGCATTTGTTATTTGACTGTGGCAGCAATACAATACCACGGTTACTATTAGTGAAAAGCTCTTGATGTCATTCTGCAGCTCTCTCTTCTTTCATTTTAGGCTCTCTGAAGGTGACATTTTCAAAGACTTTCAACCTTCAGTCATATAAACTAGCCAAGCGGCTATTTCCATATGTAAAATGTGCACTAGCAGACACAAAAGTGTATATTAAAACTATGGGCTGACTTCTCTGGACAGCTTGAAAAAGTCCGAGCTTGAGTGATAAGTAGCTAAACATTTGTGCCCAAAGAACACTTTAGCCTGATCTTGGGTGTTGCTTTTAGTACCACGAGCACAAAGAATTTGGAAATAGAAGCAATGGAAGATAATATATAAGAAAATATTTTGCAGGACCAGAAAGTAGCATACTAATACTTAACTTTATGGAGTGCTGTATGCCCTCTCTTCAGTCTGTTGAGTTACATAGGTCTTACAAAATAAAATTTCAGAACCTTTTCAGGTTCTCATCAGATAAGAGACTGCTGTAGGGAACAAGATCACAGCAATCTGGGATGATCCAAAGTCTATTTACATCTCTAGAAAAACTGGCAATGACTGGTCATGCTGTATCTCAGGCACATGCTTCATGTGTTTGGGATTCTTAATTGGGTATAGATGTTTTGTCAGAGGAGGCACATGAGTGATTTGCTTAGTCAAGGTCTATGAAAAAAATGAGATTATCTTGTCAGTACATAATGGTAATTATCTAGTGCTGCTTGGCTTCTGAAGCACTTCCTTGTAGCTTGAACTAATTCAATACCAATTCACTGAATACATTGAACCAGGGATATTGTGCCATTAAATTAACAAATAGTTTTGTAGCAACCCTGTAGCAACCCAGCTGGTGTTGCGTAGGTATTCATCATTGGTTATCCCCGTGTCCATGCAAACTGATGTGTTTTACTGGGAGTTCTGCTGGTGAGGCTGTGTCACTTTAAATATGAACTATTAAATGTGAGATTAATAATCCATATAGTCCATTTGTTTCCCTTGGGCAGCTAATGAAACAATTAATAAAATATGATTTTTCTTCCCTGGATGTTTGTTCTCACAATAATCTTATAAATGCTGAGATATGAAATGATCATAAAACCAAGTATGTGTATGAAACACAGACTCTTCGAGTAAATTTTGAGACTATCCATGAAGAAATTTAATTACTTACTCTACAAGCAGCACGTGACAAGCACAACTGCAGACCACAAGACGCTGCACAAATACAGGCCTTCTTTAAAAATTATCAGAGCAGGCAGATTTGGATTTATCTGAATGGATTTGTTTACTTTGACAATTTCTGCTTTGATTCAGTTCACTGAAGTACCTAACAAACGAGACACTTCATAGATTTCTTTTGGAGCAATGATGTGCTAATATTCATAGATAAATATCTGCTGAGAATACATTCACAAACACATTGCATTTTGATGGAAACCTTCATCAAGCAAACCCATGCCTGGGAACTCTCACTATGTGCATAACACGTGATTAATGGGCAAGTGAGAATGGGCCTTGAACGCCGTGAATGGTTCTTAATAAAGAATGCTCCAGATAATTTATATGATGAAATTTATTGTCTGGCACTGTTCAAGAATAATCCTTACTAAATCCAGGAAAAACAGGCTGTCATGGCTCTAGGAGCAGCCCCTTGCCAGGGGATTTGCTGCTGCCACCCCAGAGAGGTGGGTGTCCCTGGGCTGTGGGAGAGACTCGTGGCCGTTCCTGACCCCAAGAAGGTGCCCCAGTGCCCGAGACTAGGGCAGGTGGGAAGAAACGGTGTTTTTCGGTGATATTTTTCAAGATTTAAAGACTTAATTTAGTAATTAAACACAAAGAAATACTAAGAGCACAAGAGGAATTCCAGATAACCACATTTTTTTAGGCATTGGTATAGCTTTCAGATTTGTTTCACAACTAACTCAACCACCGCTAAACCACACAGAGACAAAAGTAGTACCTCAGAAAGTCAAGTGACTAAAAGATAAATTAAAATTCAAAAGTTGTTCTGAAGATTTTCATCCTAATGTCGAAGGCATCGTAAATGCCTTCTAGGTGCGTGTGTGGGGAAATCCCAACCCCACTTCACCGACAGCAGCAAATTGCTTATGTCTGAGGTGGGTCCAACGACAAAACATTTCCAGGGCAGTAGTGTGGTACAGTTAGATCCTTCAGGGACACGCTTCCCCTGAGAAATGCTGGTCTGAGTACCATGCTTCTTATCCCTGGACTGGGGAATACTCTAGAGAAAAGGAATGCATTATGTCCTCAAAATGTGGCTTTTGGAAGAAATATTTATTACAAAAACATAGAAGAAGAAGTAGAATCCATTGTGTCTGTGAATATAAAGTCATTTGAGTGTATGGTACTGAAATCTCGTCTTGCTAAAAGTTGAATTGTTGTAGGTGCAATGGCAAAATACCCAACAAACTGATAAAAGCAACAAATAACTGAAGGGTCCCAAAATGAAATTATGTGAACTGTTAAGCCAGCTATATAAAAAGGTGAAATTGAAGGCTGTATTCCTCCCCCTCAATTCTCCTGCAGAAAAAAAAAAAAAAGACCTGTTCATCATTGCATGTTTGCACTTCACAAATTCTGAAATGATGAAGTATCATGACTGTACACATACATCACTTATGTAAATGCCAAGATCAGGATAGCTATAGGAAGTGTGTGTTGGGATGACCATCAAATCAGTATCAGACAGAAAAAAGCAAAGAGCAAGGAAAGAATCTGTAACATGAAAGAGAGGATGAAGAGAGAAACAGAAAGGAAAAAAATCACTATTTTCATTATTAAACCAGACTTTGGGAGGACTTGGCAAGGTGGATACTGGCAAGTCAAAATAACAGTGATTAAAGAGGTATCTCCTCACCCACATCAGCGCTGGCTCTTCCTGTCCAGAGGCTCTAAATGTAGCTCTTGCTCAAGATGCATCAGGACTTGGCAGAGAGGGAGAGCAACCACAGACACTCATGTACCATAATATTTTTCTAGCTGATCCTGTTGTTCAGTTAAACTGAGTTTGAGAGGGCTTGCTTTAGGCTCTCAGATGCATCTGAAGATAAGACATAACCTTGTCTTATTACCTATTATTAATTACTACACATTTTTAAAGAGAAAGATAGGAGGATTTCTGTTAGGTTTAAAACACCTAACAACTATTTAATCGATGTCTCTCTAGAAAAGTCCTTCATTATGTTATTTCAATTCATGCAATTTAATTAACATCAGTTCCGTGAGATTATTGACCCATATTCACATTTTAGAAAGTGTTCTGATAATCTATGATAAACTAATAAGAATAACTTTTACTGAAACTCTTCTCACCATCTCTCAACCATTTCTGAGTATGACTGGTAGTAAAAAGGACTTATAGTTAATATTTGAGAATTAGAGTATCTTTTTTTCTGTTCATGTGGATGAAACCATTTCTACTAAAGTAAGAAGCATTCTGTTACAAGCTCTCCAAATACAGAAATACCAAATATCTGTAGCTGAAATAACTGGTTTTAGTTATTCAGTTTCTTTTTCTATATTTTTTTTTTTCCTCCATTTCCTTAGGAATCAGATTATTCTAATTAAGGACTGCACTGATTTTACTTGACTCTAATTGCAGTATTTCCTAAGGCAGGGCAAAATCATGTGAGAAGAGAAGTGAGAGGCTCATCAGGAAAAGAAATGGGTATTAAATTCAGCTTTTTATGTTCTGTTTTTCACTGATTATAAATTACTTTTCAATCAACTCAAAATACTTCTGCTACACTATACAATGAAAAGAGAGACCACATTACAGAAATTAATATTCTGCTAATAGAAGGATATCAACTCATGCTAACAATTCTTTTTTGCTTGTGTTTCATGTAAATCCATAGGACTTCTTTGCTGTAATGCTTTCAAGGTAGGGCATTCCAAAAAGAAGAAATTGAATACATTACGGATGGCGTTCAGAAATTTCTGATGGATTCTTTTGCTTGGTTCATTTTGCTTTCAGTCAGTTTTATTCTGGAAGCTACTGCTGACGAAAGAATGCAGATAGGGAACAAAACCCTTAGCTGTATGTATAGTTGCCTACAACCACATAGAGATGAACTATAGCCACTCAGAAAGGTGCCTTTAGATAATTTTGTGAAAATAGTGTCTTTGTGCTCAGTGGTGGTCAAAACTCAAAGAGAATATTATAAAAGGATCTTTAATTAAGAACCTTAATTAATGTATTTCTTAACAAACAGAAACATACGAAGTCATTGTAGAAATCCATGGTGCATCTGCTTCTTTAGCACTGTATGTAGCTCTGTTTCCTACTGGAAAAGCAACGGAGCAAAGCTAGACATAATATGAAGAAGGCAGAATACAGTCAGAGAGACAGAGCGTCTGCTGAATCAGTCATTTATCTGTTGATTAAACGGGCAGTTCAGTCCCACACAGCGGCTCCCTTGCGCTCCCACATGGGACGGGGGAGAGAAATATAAGGGTAAAAGTGAGAAAACCCATGGGTTCAGATAAAGACTGTTTAACAGGTAAAGTCAAAGCTTTGCACACAAGCAAAGCAAAATAAAGAATTCATTTACCACTTCCATCAACAGGCAAGCGTTCAACCATCTCCAGGCAAACAGGGCTCCATCTCAAGTAACAGTGACGTGGGAAGACAAACGCCATAACTCTGAATGTCTTCTTTTCTCCTCCTTCCCCCAGCTTTTATTGCTCAGCACAATGACATATGGCATGGGATATCCCTTTGGTCAGTTGGGGTCAGCTGTCCCAGCTGTGCCTTTTTCCAGCCTCTTGTGTGCCCCCAGCCTCCTCGCTGGTAGGGCAGCTTGAGGAGCAGAGAACACCTTGGTCCTGTGTAAGCACTGCTCAGCAATCACTAAAACACCCCTGTGTTATCAACACTGTTTTCATCACAAATCCAAACCAGCATCATATGGGCTGCCACGAAGAAAATTAACTCTGTCCCTGCCAAAATCAGGACCATATCCTAGCACTTTCTAGTTTCAAAGAGTGATGACTGTGGAGAGGTACCCTAGAGGCAATTCAAGATTGGGGCAACAAGGGAAGTATTATTCACAAGTTCTCATAATATAAAACTTAAGGGACACTCATTTATCATGTTACAGTGTTAAAATAAAAAAAATTGCTTTTCCAGACAATACATGATACTTGGACTTTGAGTATGCTGTGCCGGTCACAAAGATAATCATGTTCAGTCCAATTCATGGAGGGCAAATCTAACAGTGAGTATTAAGTAATTAGCATTGCTGGACGCAACTTTGACTCAGAATATTCCCAGACACTATAAGCTGCAAACTGGGAGAACACAGGAAAAAAACAACCATTTTATCCATATTTTCTTCCCATCGCTTTTTCTCCTCCATCCTCCACAAATTCCTGCCAGAGAAGAATGATCACCTGGGCTTATCTCAGAATTGATACAGTACAGCATTTTTATTCTTATCCTCAAAGAAGTTATTCCCAGCTGAACACAAACCAAGACTGAAGAAGTGAAAATCCTCATGCCTAACGTGAGCTGATGTGTCTGCAGTAATCTCTAAACATCATGATCCAGGACATTAGGAAGTTCAGTTCACATTGCACATAAATAGCATCTTTATGAATGGACTAAAAATGCATGTGTAAAAATAAAACTCTCTGGAGATGTGAATTAAACAGTGTCACCTTGGCAAGCAAATATTTAGAAGAATGGAAAAAACCTGCAACGTTATCCACACATTTATGTAAGCAGTAAATGCAGTTTATGGGAGGATGTTATCTTAACCTATGCTCACGATCACTGCTGTTCTCTGCAATTGTCAGGGCAATACGTTTCTGCAAGAACATAAAGATAATGGCACAGTTAAATTTAGTTGACTATTTTAATCTTAAAATTCAGCCTCTAAACACATGTAATTGATAGTATATGAATGAGTCATGGAAACTTGCTTTTTATGAAGAAAATTACTAATGTTCCGATTTGGCTTTTTTCATTACTTTTTATATCACTTGTTTCCTTCCAGTGTGCAGTTAGTGATCATAGATCCACAACATTTATAGGAATTTAAATATATTTCAGATGCTGTATTTCAGGGTAATATGGCTCCTGCCATTTCAAAATCCTTATAAGTTTCCAAGCTATCCTACTTCCATTGTTGTTCTTTATAAGCAGCTCATTATTTACTGAGTCTTTAATGATGAACTACTGCTGTCCTCAGGCTGGAACACAACCCTTTCACAGCCAGATTGCCAAGTTCTCCACACTGGGTTTCCAGTCAGCACAACTGGGAAGGTCAGCTAAGACCAGCAAAGAAAAGGCACTGAGACGCAAAGGAGGTTCTGGAAGATGCATGAAAGTACATTGATGGGTACTACAGACATCAGCTGATGTTGTGATGTCCCACAATCTCCCCCACTCTGCCTTGCAAGGCTGCACGGTCATGGAGAACTGTGCTAGGTGCATACTTCCAGGAATGCTTCCAGTTATACATAGAATCATAGGATCATGGAATGGTTAGAATTGGAAGGGACCTTAAAGATCATTGAGTTCCAATTCCCCTGCCATGGGCAGGGACACCTCCTGCTGGAGCAGGTGGCTTAAAGCCCCATCCAGACTGGACTTAAACATTTCCAGGGATGGGGCATCCACAACTTCTCTGGGCAACCTGTTCCAGTGCCTCACCACCCTCGCAGGAAAGAATTTCTTCCTAATATCTCAATTAAATCTCCCCTCTTCCAATTTAAAACCATTACCCCTTGTCCTATCACTACAGTTCCTGACAAAGAGTCCCTCTCCAGCTCTCCTGTAGCTCCCTTCAGATGCTGGAAGGCTGCTGTAAGGTCTCTTCAGAGCCTTCTCTTCAGGCTGAACAGCCTCACCTCTCTCAGCCTGTCTTCATAGGAGGGATGCTTCATCCCTCTAATCATCTTCACGGCCCTCCGCCGAACCCGTTCCAACAGGTTCCTGTCCTTTCTATGCTGAGGACTCCGAAGCTGGACACAGTACTTCGGGTTGGGTCTCACAAGTGCAGAGTAGAGGGGGGGAATCACATCCCTTTGATTTTGCTCCTTTTGGTAGGAGCAAGCAGAAAAAGAGGACAAGTTGACATAGATATTATTTCAATTAACTTTTAAAAATTTAACCTGAACTTTCAAAAATTACGATGACAGCAAATCATTTGCATGCCAGGAGAGCCCTGGGGAACTGCCAGGAGGCCTTGTAGACAAACCAAGTGGCTTATGGGTGGAAATGACCTAGCCACTTAAAAGATTACCCCTTTCTGGCTAGAGAACAAACACAAATGCATTTCTAGTCATTTAAAATAGGTTACCAGCATGTAGCCGTAAGTGTTTCTGAGAAACAGATTTGAAAACTGCATTAAATTGGTTTAATTAATTCATCAGCATAGGAGTCAGCCCATGGTCAGAGTGTCATTTGACTCTGAAAGTGCCAACTACAAATTCATATCACTAACTGGGACACAAAACTGTAAGTTTTCTTCCAAAAAGTCTGTAGCCCAAAGCACCAAACCTGTATTGCATGTCTAGAGAATAGCAGGCGCAGTAAGTATACATCTCTCTCTATATATACATAGAAGGAGACAACATCACACAGGCAAGAGTAGTATGACATCTTCTAGTGTTTTTTAAGGAAAAAGTAACTTAAGGAACAGAATAAATAGAAAATGGGAGGAAATCAAATAGGAATTTTGCTACAGCTAGCTGTGCTAGAAAACCCAGTATCTGTTTGGTAACTCTTGGTCTCTTTGGGAAAGAGGGAGCTGTATGTGCTTGAATTAGTGCAAAACATTTGGCATGTGATTGTCTGAAAACGTGAATTGTGCAAAGATGATGGGGATTAGTATAAGTAGTGTAGAAAAAAAGATGAAATGGCAGGCAATCCTATTTAGGGGGGAGGGAGACATCAGTGGAATTCCTCAGGAATCAGTTTTGAGACTAATCTTATTTAACAGTTTTCATGAATTAAATTCATAAGGCCTTGGTCTAGTCATCTGAGAATTTACTAATGAAACCTGCTGATGACACGAAGTCAAGACAAATCAGCCTTATAAAGGGATTTGTTGTATAAAGAATATATAGTCACATGGCACTTGAGGATCAAACTGTTAGAAATGGGATTAAACATAATGTGAGGTGGAAACCCACTGATTAAAGGGCTGCTATGATAAACTTTGGCTATGAAATGAAGGGCCATCCTTGGAGGTTCCAAGGCTTGGCTAGACATGGCTAAAGCTGTCATCATCCAGGATGGCAACTGTTTCCTTCTGAGAGGAGGACCAGGGGTCCAGAGATCTTTTCCAGCCACATTTCTATCTTTCTTTGAGGATGAATGAGAGAATGAAAGACCACTATATTAGTCACATCATGGACCAAGAACTGCCATTGCTCCTCTGAGGAAGAACTTGAAGTCCCAGAAGGTGTTTGGTAAGGTATTTCCTGTAGAAATAAGAAGTGGTTTAAGAAAATGGGGGATTATTTTTATACAGCTGTAGTAATCTGTGCTCAGGAAACTAATTTTAATTTTAAAAGATGCTGAAAGAGAAGGATAGAACTACAACTCAACCAGGGTTTGGGATGCATCTGCCTAGAACTTTTAATTCTAAGAAGTGTGTCATAAAAGACCAAACATTTGTGTGTTTTTTAAACAGAAAATCAAGCCTTAGTGGAAAATAATTTAAATCAAGCCTTAGTGGAAAATAATTTAAACCAATTAACACTTGTAAAAATAAGTTAGATAGCATAGAAGATCAAGAAACCTAATGCAGAGGAGATTCAGGAATGACTGCAGCCTGAACTGCAGGATACATGGCAATGTAATGGTCTTACTTTTTTTTTTCTGAAGTTCTTAGTAGCATAGGATTTAAGAGACTCCATCATGCTGATACCCTGATAGTGTATAAGGAGGGAACGAGGAGTAAGAATTTTCAGCTCCTAAGAAAATCGGATTTCACAGACTACCTATCTCCTCCAGAACAATTTCACAAGAACAGTCCAGAACAGTCTTCAAAGGTTTTAGTAAACCTGCACATAATTCTTGAACAGGAGAAAATTGGCAGATTGATTTGACCTTGACTTTCAGAAAGGGAACAGACAGTGTTAATGACAGCATGGTTCATCTGTATATAGCTTATATGCAACTCTGCAACATACCAATTTAAAACTTTCAAAAATGCCTGTTTCTGAAGTTTCTATGTTCTCTCTTCCTTATTGGTGTCAAGCTGGTAAATCTGAGACCTTTCTCCATGCATATTTTGACCAAAAGTTCCTAAATAAACCTCAAAATCATAACCATAATATGTATTTTTTTTTAATTAAGTGCTTTGTTTTTTGGGGGGAAGAGGGTTTGGAGAGGGAGGAGAGTACGAGACTGACTCAAAACAAGTCAAATCTAAGGAAAGCTGAATTCATAGCTAAAGAGCAGGGCTGGGATTCAGAAAGTCTGGATTATATCCTGGACTGCCACAGACTTCCTGTATGATCTAAGCATACCTGAAATATTCAGTTTTCCTCCTAGGAAAAATGTGATTAGTTCTATCAAGCTAATAAACTGGGAGAATTTATTAACTGATATTTTTCAAGCACTTTGACACACTTGTTTGAGACAATATAGAGCTGCAAAAGATTAATATAAATTATATTTCATCACTGTTCATAGCAGAGTGTCTACACCTGGAACTTATTCTGTTTCTTGGTAGAAGTGTAAATCATTCATGCACGGCAGATTTTTAACATGAAATATTAGCATAATCTTATCTTTGACTTGATAAAATTAATTTTCTTCGATTTCTCTCTTCATCATTCACTTTTCAGTCCTTTCTCTTGAAACCACTAAAATTTCCATACATTCATACTTTACCAATTGCTCCAGTTCTAAGAAAATTCAGCCTGTAGCTCATCTAGGGCCGCAGGCAGGATTTTATACAATCTCCATGTATGGGCACAGAGTGACAAATCTTTCTTCCTGATTTAAGTAGCCACTGACCCCCTTTTCCCACCCTTGTTCCTGTACCCACCCCAGCTCTCAGTGTGCCAGGCAGCATAGTGAAACAGAGCTGGGAATTGCCCTAAGCTAAAAATAACCAGATTTTCCAGGGTGGTTTTCTTTTGGGTTAGAGACAGAATGTCCCTTCACCAAGATATCAGAGATATTGGAGAGATAAGGTCAGTCTGAGTACCAGCACACCTCCTGTCTGTGCTAAAATACTGTGATTCCTTTTCCTTACCTACTGGGCCAGGGACTTGAAGAGAAGATTGCTCTGCACCACCTTTCTGCTGCTGGGTTCCAGGAGAGAGACAGAAACCAACCCTTGGCTTCAGCTCCACTCTAGTGAAACTAATCTAACAAATAATGTGAATTGGCAGCCCCCTGCAGTACCAGAAACAAAACAGTTTGATTGCTTAATTAACTGCCTGATCACAGCCTTGATCCTTCCTGACAAAACCAGTTCAATTGCCCTTTCCAGCTTCATGCAGAAATAAGCTGCTCCTTTCACACAATCACTCAGGGCTGGCAATACATGGGGTATGCTGCGTTATTTAAATTCTGGATGTTACTCTCAGAAATAAATACTGTGAGCTGAAACCCACAAACACAGCCAATATGCCCATGATTTATTCATGAATGGAGTAGGATATGAATGGAATGAGGTCCTAACACTATGTAGTAGGAAAAGGGATATTAGTCAAATTAATTACTTTTGTTCCAGTTTCACCACCTGTTATATCATCTTTAGATCTTTTTATGGAGTCCCAGGGAGAAAACAGCTTTGAATCTGGCCAAAAAAAAAAAGTATGAATGTTTTGAAAAATATTCATATGATAATGCAAAAGGTTTTACTAGAGCATTTTCAAAAGGACATGACAGATGAAAGCAGAAATATGTGAACACAAGTATAAAATGGGCAATATTACACAATTTCAAGGACAGAATTTTCCATATTGGAAAAAGAGGTATCATAAGGTATCAAACCCTTGCAGCAGCAAGAAAGAAAGAAGCAAAGTTTTATAATAGATAAATAGTCACAACAATATTTTCCAACTTGCATGAGTGTATGAAAATTCCGAGTTTTGGGTCCTGTCCCTGAACAGTCTGAAAAGCAAGGGAAGGCATGAAGAAGTTGCTGCTTTGGGCAATCTTAAAACTTCATCTTAACATCATAGGTTAATTCCACCTTGGATGAAATCAGGAGTTAAGCCACCAAGGAAGGCTTGTATTATTATATACTATTTTATTGATATTTTGAAATTTTACCTCTTGCAAATCTGTAGATGAAACAGTAGAGTTCTGTTATGAAACAGTAGAGTCTGAGACGTGCAATGAAGCTTTCCATTCCTCTGGGATGTGAAATCCTGAAAAAGGCATTGGTACATCACAGTGATTTCATCTGCATAAGCATCCTGGAAACTGCTACCTTGAGGGCCGGGGAGGGGGAATAAACATCTTCCAGAGATCAGCAACAGCAAGAATATCTCTTGGTGTGCAGCAAAGCAGCATGGAGAAACACAGAGTAATGCTTGAGCCCAGAAAAGGCTCAAGGCCCAGTAAAGAAACACCATGTCTCAGTTTGGAAACTTCAGACTACTGCAAGTATTGCACTATAGGGCATAGAAACATTGCATGTAGGAAACGCTCAGCAACTGTAGTTGCAAAGAAAGTTGCCTTTTAAGATGAGAAAGTCTATGGTGGTGTGGGAGTGGGAAAAAAAAGCAAACAGGGGAGTGTTATGGAATAGTTAAAATGCAACACAGAGAGACAAGAGTTGCTTGTGTCCAAGTGTAAATCATGCACTGTCCAGGTTAGAAAGAAAACAAGCAGAGGTCATTCAGTAATGATGCTGAGATGTATTTTTCCTGAAGTGTTTGGTGACCATAGATGACTCTAAGACCATTGATTTGATCTTGTCTGCCGCTCTGACATATAAATGCATTCAGAAATGTTTCTAAATAGGTAAATAAACAAACAAAAACCCTCTTGAAAACTAGCAGACATATACAGGATACTCAGTTTATAACAGATGGCTACACTGTTTTACACTGACCATTTCGCTTTGCAGGGATATCTTATAGAATCCAGTTGAATGATTCCTGGAGTAAAATGGTATTTGAAGCAAATTTATGAGTCTATGTGGACTCACAAGTCCACGTAGTTGTTTATTCCTGGAACACTGATTTTATTCATAGGAAACCTCTGTTTTTCAGTCAGCTGGTGACTTGGAAAAAGGCACAAGCTCTAGATCTCTTTTCCTCATGAAAGACATGACTTTAACACTAATTATCTCATTCAGATGGTGTGAGACTTACTGCAGAGTCTTAAGTACTTTAAATGTGCTGTGCCATTCTCAAGTGCAATCATTAATTGCACAGAAACTTCTGCACTACTTCAGCGTCCTGTGTCAGTGATTTACAGTGATTTCTTTTCAGTGTCCAGTCATCACTTCTGGGGTTTGTTAATTTGGTACTTAACCAGCATGTGATAAATCACAAACAACATTGCTGTGTGAGGAAGAAAAGATGAAAGAAACTATGTATGAGAAACAATGCTGTAGGAAGAAGCATGACATTACATTACTGTAAATGCCATTCAGAATTACTCAGCTGTACAGGACTACGATACTTATTATCCATCCAGAACATACAACAGATCTGAAAATAGAGTTGCACTGGAGGCTAGAAGGAAAATCTCATGGGCTCATCTCTCTACTTGTTTAAATTCCTCATCTACATTACAACATCTGACTTTTAAAGAACAGTAAGTGATACTGAGAGCTAGATGCACTTGCATAAGTGTTTATTTGTTTAAAGCCAGATGAAACTCAGTGAGCACCTGGCTCTGAGTTACTGTTCACCAAAAAAAGAAGAAACAACATCTGGCTTAATAGCCCTCTGCACCTTGGCTGGTCACCCTTGCGCCTCATGAACAGCACAGTGTGTACTGTGTCTTCAAAATCTGAAACTGTTTCTAATTTACCCAAGCTCTTCTCTTCCACTGTAACATAGTTATAGGCCTGGTAGAATCTATTCCAAGCAGTTCTACATCAAATCTCTCGAGTTCTTTGTAATTAACTATGATAAGAACCATCTTGATTTATGTAACTTCCTTGATATTCTCAAGCCGTACACTAGATCCATAATTAAGTCACCTCAGTACTTGAAACACTATGTCAGGAGTTAAAACAAACATTTCCAAGAAGATATCTGAAATAATAAACAGAAATCTTGAGCAATGATAGTGAGGCTTTCTGATGTATGAGCCAGAGATCCTGCTGGAATCCTCAACAGGGAGGTCATCCTCCAAGTTTGGAGCTGTCTGACTTGCTGTCTAATGGCCCCAGCTGAGATTGCTGTCCCTTGAAATCACCCACTGAAATAAGTCAACTAAAGCCTTCAAAAGAGCTCCTTTGGCACTGGTGCAGCTGGTCCAAGCCATCCCATTATGCTCTTCTAGTGGGGTGTCAATGTATGTCAACACCAAGATGACTAGGAAAGGGTTCCAGACCCCTGTGTGAGAGGCTCTGCTTGGATCTCCTTGGTTCTGCTCAGAGCAGCATGGGTACTCAAGGCTCTTTCCTGTGGCACGTTGACATGCTCTGGTCTCCCAGCTCTCTGCCTTGGCACTCGCCCTCTGAGCTTCGTGTTCCAGTCTCAGCTTCCTGCCCTGAGGAGGTCTCATGACTGTCTTGTCTCAGCTCTAGCTCTGATCTTGTTTTCCTCCTGCCCTAATGATTTTGAAAATGTATCCAGAGATACTAGTTATAAGATACACAAAAATGCCAGCAAGCAAGTATAAATTAAAGGGAAATATATACAACATTATAAAGTAGTGACAGTATTGCAAAAGAAGAAACCACATCCTGAGGGAATGCAAAAGATGAGTTATAAACAGATATTATAAGATGGGTAAGTATTGGTGAGAGAGTTTCAAGATCACATATATAACTTACATAATTGAAATGTAAAGCACTCACTGTTGCTCTAAACTGTGTTTATGATCAGCAAAACTCCAGAACAGGTCCTTAAGATCTGCTGATGTTTTAGAACTTGAATATAGATGTAAAGCTCAAAATGTACACAGCTAGATATTTGAATGAATATCCTTTATAGGAGATGGGCATATATTCCTGGCTGGCACAGTGCTGTCTCTTGTAGGCCCTCAGCAGATACAGTAGAGCAGTAGTTGAAAATTTGAATATTTAAAACAATAAATCTTTATCATAAACAGTAATCACAGAATGACAGAATTGTAGGGGTTGGAAGGAACTGCAGAGATCTCTAGTCCAACTGAGCTGCCAAAGCAGGTCCACCAAGAGCAGGTTGGACAGGAACATGTCCAGGTGGGTTTTGAATATCTCCAGAGAAGGTGACTCCACCACATCTCTGGGCACCCTGTTCCAGTGCTCTGTCACCTTCCAAGTAAAGTATTTTCTGCATGTTCAGATGGAACTTCCTGTGTTCCAGCTTGTGTCCGTTAAATATATCCAGATGCTTTTTGGGTTTTGTCCTTTGCTGAAGCTGAATTAAAAGATATTGCAAGGCTCATTTTAGAGCAGCAATTATTTTCCTGCAAAGAGCTACTGCGATAGGAGGGCATCTGTGGATCCCACTGTAGGAAGGGCTGCACACAAAGCACAGGTCTTTCACCAGCCACAGCTTGTGACAAAAGTCTTCCCTGATGGGATTTCGGCCCTGGGTAGCTTGTTTAGTTCCTGTTGCTCAGGGACACGAAGAACAGATTGAATGAACAGGTTGCCCAGAGAAGTTGTGGGTGCCCCATCCCTGGAGGTGTTTAAGGCCAGGCTGGATGGGGCTTTGAGCAACCTGCTCTAGCGGGAGGTGTCCCTGCCCATGGCAGGGGGGTTGGAACTCGATGGTCTTCAAGGTCCCTTCCAACTCTAATCATTCTATGATTCTATGAATATGTCAGGAACAGCAGAGACATCATTGAGAGTGGGACAGCCAGTAGGTTACCTTGCAGGAATTTACATGTCTCAAATGTATGGCTTCACAGAGGCAGATGGCAAATATTAAGCGGCAGTAATAAAGAAATAGAGTGTTAATGTTCACAAGTAGAAAACTGAAGGGCAAATTAATAAGTTATCATCAAGACCTGGTATTCTGCTTGCTGGTTTGAGCTGTACTTTGATAGCTAGCAGCCTGCTGGCTTCTGGGACTGTACCGTTGGGTGAACACTTTGCAATAAAACAGGTTCAAACTGGACACCAGTGAAAGAGAGGAAGCCAAAATTGTTGTGTTTTGGTTTGGGAGAATGGAAGAATAACACTCTGCAGGATCCAGAAAAAAAATCTCTGATACAGTGGAAATACTTCAATCTGTACAAAAGTTGAGAGAATTTTATTTTTCCATTACTGATTTTGGCTTTTGAATCACATTAAACATAATCCATCCACTGACATAGTTAATACCACGGTGTTTAGGTCTGGTGATGAGACCAAGAACCATGATTTATATGATGTGCCTCCCAAATGTATTGCCTTCTTTGCCTATTGGTGCAAAAATATTTTCTTCAGCCTGGTGGTGTGAGAGGCTTTTGCCTCTTCTATCTTAGCAAATGAATCAGTGTTTCACAATTCTATTCTTTACTCTGGAAAGTTTTTATTTTATCATATGTACAGAACCAAAAAAGTGGGCTTCATGTCACCTAAATATGTAAAATTTCTGTTTAGGAGGACAGAATTGCAGACCGTCAGTTGGTAGGGAGATTTATACCTGAACTTTTCAGCCCGTCTAACTTAGCTGCAAACTGGAGTAAATCCTGCTCAGGTTTCATATGCAGTGCACATTTCTGAGAATTTAGCTTCTAGTTTAGTTTCATACATACACCATGGATGGCTTTTTGGAAGACCATTCACAGTTCCCCTGCTTTGACCTCATTTTATTCCCCAACTTCACATCCTTTTTCTGAATGTTTTCCTTTTAATTTATCATTTTGAGTTAATCTGTTTTTTTAAAGATGTACTAAAGCAGTTGACCGCAAATTAGTTGTGAAGGTCAGAAGCCACTTTCCACCCTATGAGCCAACCAAATACTTCAGTATCCAGATTGTCCAAAGTAACAGCTATTTTTTCAACCTGATGACACATTGCATGAGGAAAGTTAAAACCACTCAAAAATATTGCCAAATGCTAAGATGAATAATTACAACTCAGAGGAAATAAACTATTCAGCCCAGACATTTGGAGAACATATATAGAAGTACAGTTGTACTATTTGTGGATCAGTATATGAATAGGTAATTGGAAGAACTTTTCTAGGCTGGGGATGAAAGCGGAGCACAACAGAGGGAGAAGATGAATTTAGACTAGAAGTCTCTTTATAGTACTCACACTTTTTCCAAAATATCTATGTCAACAGCAGTTTCTGTTCATCCAGGCACCATTAATGGAGCCATGTCAGCCTCAATCTACAGCTGAAACAAGTGACTGGAATAGCATTAATAGAGAGTTTTATGATAGCAATTGACAACAAATCAAAACCTAATGATTTTTGTGATACATTTATGTGTTTAAACTCTCAGATTTGGAGAAGTTCATAATTTCTTTTTAGAACTTTTCCAGTCTCTTTTCAAAGCTTTGGACATACTAATGCCGTTAAGATCCCGTAGCCTTATGGGAGGGTAGGAAGTAAAAGCACATGGATCATGAGATCTAAACCCTTAATGGTTTAGATTCATACCATATTACTCCCTCTAAGCCATATAAATAGGAATTTAGAAGTTGAATTTTCCTTAAATGTCATGAGGGTTTTTCAAAACCTCCCTCCTCTGATGATTACAAACAACTTTCTAACTTCCAGCCTCAGCTTATGCCATGTCAGTCAATATTTGACTTCTATATGGGTATTTGCATAGGTAGCAGAACAACAAGACCCTCCTTCTGTTAACATTTGTGCATCCAAGAACAGTTGCTACTTAACATTAATCCTTTTAAATAAAACCCTCCCCTCCTCATTAGGCTGTTTCAAAGCATTGCTGTAAATTTGATATTTCGCTGCACTGAAGCTAGAGAAGGTTGTAAGGTGACCATCCTCCTACTGAATGTCATGGGAGTGGGGCAACAAAACTAATGATGACCTGTAAGATTCAGATTTCACAAGCAGCTGAAAAAATGGGAAAAACCTCAACATATAGATAGCAGCACCCCGTCAGACTGCCAGTGAGAGGAAATGCGTGTGTGAGGCGCAGCAGCACTTGCTGAAGCCATGGTGGGGACAAGGGTCCCCCCGCTGCAGCCCCTTACAGCCATCAGGCAGCTCCTTAGCACAGGTCTCCCCTGGGGCAGGATGTGACATATCCCAGAGGCAGGATCGGCGCTCGGGACGGACTTTTGGCTTTGCGTTCAGCCAGAAGGGGGATTTATAAATAGAACACTTAGCTGAGATGTTTAGAGTTAGATAGAAATGAACTGGGACTAAATGACAAAACCCCAATATTGCCTGTGTCTTCCAAACTGGAGTCAGCTCATATCTGGGGCACCAGGACGAGTAACTCAGGCTATACCCGAGTCCGGTGTGTGCTGGGCTTTTAAAGGAAATTTAAAAAACTTGTTAACAATATTAATTCCATATGTTACAAGTTACAGAATGGTACTTCTTAGTGTCTAAATTGATAAATTATTAGCCTAGTCCAAGAAACAGGGTGTTATGGTCTTTATAGGTAAAATTAA
The DNA here is from genome assembly GCA_013398155.1 of Pedionomus torquatus. Classification (NCBI taxonomy): domain Eukaryota; kingdom Metazoa; phylum Chordata; class Aves; order Charadriiformes; family Pedionomidae; genus Pedionomus; species Pedionomus torquatus. The sequence continues at coordinate 51,541 of VZRU01012308.1, forward strand.
AATGATTCTTTAAAGATGTTGTGTATTTGAGGGAAACAGTATTTTTCTTCATATTTTTATTGTTGAGTAATAAGGTCAAGTTAAGTGTTTTTTTTAAAACAGGCCATATGGCTTGGGTACTTATATGAGTAACAGAAGTTAGAACCTGCAGAAATGATTACATTGTCCAATTAATCACCTGGCTAAGAAACAACCAACCCCTACAGCACAATTTTCTGTATTACTCAAATTATATTTTAAATTTCAAGTTGCTTCTCATGAATACAGCTCTGTATAACAAAATGTCCCCTAGTAGTCAGGATCCATTATTAATTATATTGTTATAAACTTGCTTACTGATTCCCTCATTATTTGCAGAGTGTTTTTTAATATCCGACAGAGATGGGCAGCCAAACCTCAAGGCACTAATTAAGAGCAGGTGAAGAATGTAAGCAGGAAGCCAGGGATAAGCAGTGGCTGAGGGCTATGGATAAATAAAGCGTTTCTGAACGGAGAATTTCACAGCTTAACAGGATTGTGTTGAGAAGCAGTCTCAATTATAAAGGCAGCAGCTCAGAAATACAGAACAGCTTCAATATAAAGCACAGCTCTTCATTTTGATTTCCTTTGTCTTCCAAATCCAATATTCATATTTAATTCCTAGGGCACTGACTATGTTCTGTAGGATAGTACTAGAAAAATACCTATTTTTCCAATGGGAAAAATCTAAAACTAGTTTGATACAGCAGTATACTTGCTGACTAAATGGTTGGATACCGTAGTTCAACCTAAACTGCATGTCATCTTGCCCACAATATATCCCAGCCTATGTTGCTAGGGAAAGACGATAAAACATAGTCAATTTTAAATAGTAGAACTTAGTTAAGAGAAAGCACTGTATTTTATTCAGTTGGACACATAGGGCCTGGTTATTTGGACCATCACATTAATTCCTCAGCATCATGCAGTCCAAGAAATCCCCTTTGCTGACTGGAATGACCTCTGTGCTGCCGCAGGCTCCCTGCCGTAGGACACCCCGGCAGCGCGGTGCTGCAGGGAAGCTGCCCACAGGCTCAGGCAATCACTGCTTTTCCTGAACACAGGCTCTCAGGTCTCTCGTGGTACATGTAGATCTCCTTTCAGACTGTCACTCTGTCACCTAAGGGCCAGCCTCTGCCCGCGTACAAGCAAACAGAACTGGAATTAGGAGCTAGATTAGTGCTTTTCCCCTCCTCTCCATAACAGGCTCTTTCCCTTATGCGCTGCCAAGGGAAAATGACGTCTCCTAGTGATGTAGCTTTTGTGACAACTATAGACACAGAAGGGGACATTCCCTGGTCCATGAGGGACAGCAAAATGGCACTCTGTCCTTTGTCCCTGCTGTGTGCTGCTGCCAGGGGAAGTACACTGCCCCATGAGGTGCCACCTCCTGCTCCATGTGCCTGTCTCCCTCGCTGGCCCCACCAGCAGTGCTCCACTGCCAGTCTTGCCCCCGTGGGTCTCTCCCCTGTGCCCATTCCCAGGCCAGGAGCAACCCCGGCCTTTCATTTTCCATGCAACACATTTCCATTTTAATTACATTGCTGAGGAACCCTGAGCTGCCCGGGCAGGAACATTTTAAAATATGGTCTGTGAGAGCATCTCATCAATTACATAAATAAAAGAAGTTCTGTGCAAAACCTTTAAAATTTTTATTCTCTGATTCCTCTTCAGTCCATTATGGTGGTATTACTATTATCTCTAACAGCATAAAGATGTAAACACTTACTTGTTCACAGCTTTATATATAACATATATCAAAGAAGGCTGTTAGGTACGTGACATTAAAAACTAAAACCAGAAAAGACCAAAAGAGCAAAACCAGAAGAAATGTATAGTGAAAGACAGTATGAAAAGGAAATCTATTTACACACATTAATCTATACAACATCATAATCTGTACATTTTGTAAAAAATAATCACATTCATTTACATCATCTTTAATTTTTTACCATACTTGACAGATACAAAGTTATTGATAAAGATGAAAAAAAGAGATTTTTAAAACAATGCTCATATTAATGTGCCAGGGGAAAAAAGGGGAAAAAAAAAAAAAGCTGCAGGTTATCATACCGTTACTACAGTGCCTTGGGAAATAAAGGGGGTTGGGGCATTTCAGCCACTGGTTTGGTTGACAATGGAAATGTTACAGACTTAGATTTAACTACATACTGTTATTGGGCAGAACCAAGTTCAACACAGAGTAGTTAAACCACATCACAGAATGTTCCTTGTAACTGTTATCCTGGTGTGTACCCTCGTAACACAGACGTTAGCACACATTATATTTTAATATCATTTTCTCATCAACAGAACAGCACTGCATACTAACTTCTGGTATTTGGTTATGTCAGGGTAGTACTGACAGCCCCCAGCTGATATAGGCACTCATGGTAATGTGAAGGTACTTCTGTTGGTAAAAGTATTTCCTGAATCCCTATGCACAGACAGCAACTGCTCAGACAAGAACCCTTACATAAATAGCAACTTTCTCTGCAGGTTACTGGCTGGTTCTTCTTTTTATCAGACATACTTCATGCTTGCTTTCTCATTAGAGATGTCTGAAAGAATTCTTTATAAAGTGAATTTGAACTTCACTCATGATCACTTTGCTGAAATGGAGAAACTCACAGTCCACAGTAGGTGTTTTTTTTAAATTCACAAAAATAGGAGACAAATAATGCAAATGACTCATTTTCATCCTTACACGTGGAGTGTGAGACACATGCACTGTGAGAGACGTGCACTTGGTAATGCCTTATTTCATCAAGACATCCCAGACAGATTCTCCGGTTTGCTGAGGGTCTCCACGTGTTGCTTTCCCCTTCATCGTGTTAAAGGCAGAGGGAAACCTGTCCAGGGTGCACCAGGACATGACATAGATGCTACAGAGTGCAGCAGGCTCCCTCCAACTTGACTGTAGGCAGCTTTTCATAATGGTTTGTGCCACCAATAGGTTACTGCCACAACAGCACAGTTCCAATGTCTGCTTAAACTGGGCAACACCTGAGCTGGGTACCTGCAGCACCCACCACCAGGCTGGTCAGCTGCAATCTGCTCGGCTCTTGGGCACTCCAGCATGGACCACGCACTTAGACATGTGCCAAATTCTTACAGTTTCATAAAAGCCAGCACTGCTTTCAATGGCTAAAAGGATGCTCTCCATATTCTTAAGGTAATTTTGCAAAGCACACTAATGCACCTGACCCATATTTAAAAAAGGCCAACATATTTAAAAAATGGGACTAGTTTATATGGCAAAAAACCATGCCAGCAATAGTCTCATTGCGTGTCACCAGCCAGGGCCTGGTCAGTTAAAATGACTGTAAAGTCAAAGATTTCAAAGGTATGACCACGTGAGAATGAGAAATGTGATCAGTGGTGTGTGTGCTCCTCAAGGAGATTTCTTTGAATTCCCTGTGACTCCTTTGCTTCCCTTGGCTGAAGTTAGTATGAATGGAATGAGGCACAGAGGAGAATGAGGATGAATATTTGAGAAAATGCCTCACTGACAGCATTTAAAATATCTGACTTTTAGTTTCTTAGAGAGGAAATCAAGACATGATTTAGAGTGATTTTCAAGAGACCTTACATAAATAAAACTTTTAGTAGTCTAAAGCACTTTGTTTTAGTACATGAACCCCTCAATAGAAGACAAAAAGCCAAAAACCTAAACCAAAACAAGAAACAATTGTTGAAAGCTGAAATCAGGCAAACCACAGAATCAACATGGCTGGAAAGGACTCTGAGATCAAATGGGACATAAGGCTTTATCATGGAAGGCAGTCAACCACAGGAACACCCTGCCAAGTGAACTGAGGGATCCTCTGCAAGCTGAACTTTTTGAATCTTCCTGCACTTTTTCTTTTGGAGGATCACTTTGGCCAAACTAAGTTACTTGTCTTAAAAAAGGAGTGTCTGGGTAATATTAGCCAGATAACCAGATGGACTCTTCTGGAGAGATTCATCTTACCTAATTTTAGATGAAGAGTGAGAAATCAAAGTCCTAGCCACCTACCTTGGGCTTATTTTATTGTAAGCATAGAGAAAAAGATGACTTGATTTACCCACCTTAGATGCCTAGCTGAACATGGGATGAATCAACTTCAGCTAGTGCCTGTTTCTCCCGGATGATTTTGGAAGGCACTTAAAAAAAGTCTTTAGCTCAGGGACATACATACAGCTTTGAGATACCAAAACCAGGGCAGATGGATTTCATCTGAGTCTATGGAGCATTTAGCTGAAATCAACTCTGCAAAGGAAAATCAAAGTAACAGTTCACTATTTATAAAGTTATATTTATATTTATAGATTTCACTATCTATAAATTTAGATTTGGAGCACAGTTATCAGTTGGAGAGTCATCTGCAGGCAATGCTGATAAAAATTGCCCAGAATGAATGGTGCTGCCCTGGAAGCTCCAAGGAAAGTAAAGTACAACAATTACCTGCAGTATGAGAATTAATTGTATTAACATTCTTGTTCAGTAACTTTATATAATGTGTTTCTGGCTTTTCAGAGGGGCCTTTACTGACACAAAAATGCTTGCATAAAGCATTATGAAGTTAAATGTCCTCACAGAAAAGATGTTTTTTGTATTTAGATTCTATGATTTTTAACAGAGGAGTAAGGTTGTACAGATTACTGCACTCTTCACTGGTTTGAAAGAAAAATATATGCAGCACCTCTCTCCCTTGTGTGCTATTCTTTGCATATATATGCACCGCTCTTTACAAACTTAGTGATACCACCTATGTTCTCCCACTGGTGCAACTTCGTCGTCTCAGATGGCATTACTCCCTACATGAGAAGCAGAATTGAGTCCAAATGCATCTGTTCTCTGCTGGAGGAAGCTATGCTGTTTGATTGCAGCTTAAAACGTATTTTCTCATTTAAGCTTTTCTGTCTTAAAATTCAGAAATCATTAAAATGCAGATTTTCTCCATACTCTCTAATTAGAACGAAGGTAGTTTTCCCTCGGATACAATGAATTATAAACATGTATAATTGGTGATGCATCATGCAGAACAGACTGGTGGAACTGATTGCTTGAAATCTCTATTTCTATACCATCACTCTGTCTGTGTGCCAACTCACTCAACAATCCTCTTTTAAACATACAGATAAGTTTGATTGTCAACTCCTACCCTAGAAATTTTGGGGGAAAGGTACATTCTGCATGCCATGTCTCAGGAAGCCGAGCAGTCCCAATGCTGCTTCACATAAAGAAGCCTAAAGTGCACAGACCTACTGAATTTAGGTAGGAGCAGCCCCAAAAACTCCGATCTATCTTCATATATTTGCAGTTAAGAGTTTGTTGATAAGGTTTTTCAGAGATCCAGGGAAAATACTAATGTTTAGCCGTGGTTTCTGAGTCTATACCTTTGGAGATATATTTAGTTTAGGTGGGAGGTACCTTTAGACCCCATTGGCAGTCTACTTCAGTGACAGCAGAAAATACTCTGAATGACTGGAGGTGACCAATAGCTTCTTTAAACCCGAATTTGGCAAAGTAAAAAAATCACCATGTGATTATTGTTTAATTCAGCTGATACCCACTATGTTAAGGTTGGTGTCATGCAACTCGGTCTAGTGGAAGGTGTCCCCGCCCATGGCAGAGGGGTTGGAAATTGATGATGTTTAAGGTCCCTTCCAACTCTACAATTGTATGATTTGCAGTTACTCTTTTTCTCATGACTCATGTGAAGTGTGGGGCCTTTTCTGTCTTTGGTCTGAGATAACTTTGTGTCACCCCAGGGTAATTCCAGTAAAATAAATTGCATTTGACTGATAAACAGCTAAATTAAATCAGACCGAGACGTGTATGGACACATTGTCAGCTGCCAGCAATACCCCCGGTGATGGTAATACTTTGAAGAGTGCACATCTACACCTGCCAAGATGCCCTTGCTGCCATTCTCCCTTTTACCTGGCAATATCACAGACCTTGGATTCTGCTAGCTCCATACATCTGTGATCTGAAAGATGAGGGCAGTTACTTTTATGGTTCAGGGATACTCGTGCAAATGTGTATTATTCCCACTTGCTATTTAGAGTGGACGTGGCTAAATGGGATATGAGAAGTAAACGTCACTGGGTTTATTTCTTCTCAGAAGTGCAAATGTTCTGTGTATGTTTATGAGAATCTGTCGGTTCTCTGCCCTTTTTTTAAAAAAGTGGCTACACAAGGGGCTGGGCATTGTTTAGAATTCCTCCTATTTATGCCTTTTATGGTAATTTTTAGGGATTCTGTCTAATTTTTTTTTGCTGGAGTCATGGTCAGGACTAAATTTTGAAACAGCTCAGATAGACACAGAACAGAATTGAGCTAAAAGAATTTACATTATTCCTTAAGTGGGAGTTGCAACTTTATTGCAATATTAATTGTTTTAGCTGCCAAGTATGTAGTTCTAGAGATATATTTCAATGAAAACATTATATAAAAATTATATTTTCAACGGGTAATACGCTATCCAAGGCAGTTTATCATATGCCAGATAGCTGCAGCAATACAGCACCTCTTTGCAAATTTGTTTAATAAAAGATTAACACAAACCTTTTTGATTTTAATCAGAAAAAAAAACTAACCGGTGATTGCAGTAGCACTATTTGAAATAATAATGCCTTCATCTAAACATTTACAGTAACCTTTTCTGTATGGACTGCAAAGGTAGGCCCACTTTCTGCACCTAAACATAAACCCAGGCACTTCTGAAAGGAAAAGCAGGAGTGGAATTAAAATCTGTAGAAAGAAGTCTCTGAAATGTATACAATTAGCTGAGAAGTACTACTGTTTTTTTCCCTCTGTATGTTGTTCATGATTTCCTGGATTGGCACACTAAACTCCCAGTGTGGTTAATTATAGTCTTAAATGTCTTTATTTTTATTTTGTTTTCCATAATTAGGAAAGAGTTTCCTAATCCTCAAGGAAATACATGTTTCCTAAAGTATAAATAAAGTGCAAGAAATTTTCTTGTTTCCCATCTTAAACTTTTCAACATGTACCAAAACAGGACACCACATATCTATCTTATAGACATGTTGGCGGGTAAAGGGCCCATTATAGTATACAAGGTTTTGAATAGTCACAGCAAGTAAGCTGCAGGAGAACACCAGAATTAAGAGGAATACCATTTGAAAAAAAAAACAAACCAGAAAGCATCCATGGGGCAGGTGTCTGTTATTAACTGGTTGGCTGCACAAACTGATTTCCCAAATACCAACATGTAGAAAAGCAAAGCACTAAACTGTACATTTTATAAAATATCACATCAAGCTGTATAATGAATGATATATATCCCAACAGTTTCTCATGTTTTGGGAGACATATCTGGATTTATATCATGGTGGTCTCTGTCTGCATAAATGACTGAGCCCTTGAATTCCGGTGGAGCTGAGAAACACTTTCAGATCCATTTCGAGAAATGGAACAGCTGTGGAGTCTGTAATCTCTGCCCGCCGTCTGCTTCCAGCACAAACTCCGCCATTTCCTTTTCAGCTCCCCTTGAACCTGTGTTAAAAAGAAAATGCACCAGATGAGCTGAAAAAGCTCTTTTATGTGAGGAACTTTTCCACGCTTATTGGCTGTCAAAGGGGAACCTCTACGAATAGAATCACAAAATTATTTGGCTTGGTAAGGACATTTAAAAATCAGCTAGTCCAACCCATCAGCCATGGCCAGAGACATCTGTCACTGAACCAGATTGCTTAAAGCCCATACAACCTGATCTTGAACAGTTTCAGTGACGGACCATCCACAAGTTCACTGGGCAACCTGTTCCAGTGCCTCACCAACCTCCTAGAAAAAAATTTCTTCCTCACATGCAATCTAATTCTACTCTATTTCAGTTTAAAACTCTTACCTCTTGTCCTGTCACCACAGGCCCTGGTATCAAGTCTTTATCCTTCTTCCTTATAATTTCCCCTTTTTATACTGAAAAGTGACAATAAGGTATCCCCAAAGCCTTCTCTTCTTTAGGCCGAACAACCCCAACTGTCTCAGCCTCTCTTCACAGGGGAGATATTCCAGCCTTCCGATAATTTTTTTGGCCTTCCTTTGGACTCAAACAAAGAGGTCCATGCAATTCTTGTGCTGAGGTCAACCACTTCAACCTGCTGGCCATTCTTCTCATGAAGGCTGCGATTGGCTTTCTCAGTTGCAAGCACACATTTCCAGCTTATGCCCAGTTTTTCATACCCCAATATCCCCAACAGTCTCTGCCGGACAGTTCATGATGCATTCAGCCCTCAGTTTGTACAGATATTGGGGACTGGCCTGATGCCCATGCAGGATGTTGCACTTGGCCATGTTGAACTTCATGAGGTTCACGGGCGCACTACACAAGCCTGCTAAGGTCCCTCTGGATGGCATCCCTTCCCTCTAGAGTATCAAATCAGTTTTTACAAAGATTATATAACTGAGGCAAAGACTATGCTGCCTGTGAGTAGATGCCCCAAGGCCACTTTCAAAATCAGTTTTGTATCACTTGTGCTGCAATGTTAGCTTTTGGTATATACCTACTAATCACACGTACTTAAAGCATAGAATCAAACAATTAGCCCCAAATCAGGCATCTCATGAATATCAAAGACCAGTAGAGCACTCAGGAGACCTGAAAGTCAACTCCCTGTGCAAGCAGGTGTCTTCATCAGACAGCTTCCTCCTGTTAGACTCTGCATACTGTTTAGAGTATATTCTACCTTAAAAAGTGGCTGACATCAAAAGGAAGTCCTTGCATCTTCCTCAGCTAAGATTAGGAAAGCTGCTAGATGGTGAGCATTTCTAAAGATCTGCTGCTGTTCTGATGGTTAAATTCTGTGAGAAGATTACCCCTAAATACTTACTAAACGATGATTCAAGTTTTGGATAAATATTTAGACTTGTTGCACCTCACTTGTGCAACCCACGTTGCTTGCAACAGAGCTAGAATTAGATCATGTTAGATCATAGGAGACACGCTTGACACCTTGCTTACAAGGAGTTAGATTTCAGACAGCTCTCAACTCTTCACCCAAATACACTGATTTCTCCAGTTGCATAGAAACTGCCACGTATATATTCTATAAGCAGGAATGCAAACATCTTCTAAAACAGCTTCATATATCAGAGTGGAATTAGAGGGACACTTACACATTTACTGAGAACAATATTTACCACCTTCAATAGGAAAGGTGAGACTTACCTCACTGTTCAAAAAACAATACAGGACTGCAACAATCAGCCCCTGGGAAGAGACAATATTCCTTAGTTAGTAGATGGCACCAATCTAGATCAATAAAACTTTTGAATAAAAATTTTAAAATTTACCTGAAAAGACCCCAAACATAGCTCAAAGATTATTTTATAATTATTGGAACTGCGGTCAGGAAATAGAGCAAACACTGTGTAGTGTACTCCAAATAATGGAATAAGCAACAATGTGGATTTTGCAAGTCTCCTGGATAAATAAAAGAGAAAAAGCTGAAGTTTATCAAGAAACTCTTGTTTTACTAAGAAAAGAACCTCATGCAATGTTGTTTACTAAAACCTTTTAAGACTTATAAACAGTCTTAATAAGAGTCATTTATTGCAAATTGTTTTTCTTTCAGGCTTGCTATGAGATAAGCTACATAGTAACCACATAAATTAATAAGTGTAATTCCACATTATACTTCATCTAGTGATCCTGTACTCATCCAAATGCTGACAAAAGGCTTCAGGGCCTCTCTAAAACAAAAGACCTGTTTTCAGTTGTTCTCTGGACAGAGGCAGGGTGTAGGACCCACCCTCTGCTTGTGTCTGTTGACGCAAATCCAGTTCCCAGCCCGGTTTACGGCAGTTTTTTGGGGGTAGGGTTCTACTGCGTTGTTCTGCAGCACCACATTCAGCAAAGTGTCACAAGCTACCATCAGATTTTTCAAGATACTTTTTACCTGGCACAAATGGTTCAGAGAAGAAAGGAATAATGCCTTCCTGCAAAGTCATACTGACAGATGTGCAACTGTAAATGGGTGACTGTATAGTTAGGTTGTACATTGCGTATACACAGTATGCAAACTGTACCTAGGAAATGTAATCCAGAATAATCCTAACTGTGAGGTTTTCATAAGAAATTTCTGATTATCCCGAAATATTAAAATCTCATAACTATATCGATGTTGTTAAGCATATGCCATTAACTAATTTTTAATGTTGTCAATTACATAACACATTTTAGTACAAGACACTAGTGAAGCTAAGGAAAGAGAATTTTAAATTATTAAGCAGAGAAGCTCTGACAAACTGCCTGTGAAACCACTGACATGATGAATTGCTAATTATCTCTTGCCTTTCACTTATTTCATTCTAATAACATCAGTTTTATATATTACACAGGATCAGTCATGCATGATTATGGAGGTATCAGATATTATTCAAGTTATAATGTTGAGTCCTGTAATTCATTACTATCTTGATGAATGTAATTTGACTTAACAGTGAAAGGATGCTGTTGCGAATTCACCTATTTTAACAGAAAAGTCAAGGTATTTCAAGCAGTTTTATTTTTCCCGTGTCAGTTTTCATGGCCTTCTGTTTATAATGTCCCAGAAGCTGCATCTGTTTCTATGGAAATAACCAGTTCTGACAGCAAAGTTTCTCAATAATAATAAAACATCCACATCTAAAGGTGATACCAGAAAGCAGGACAAATAGGATTTCCTTGACAGAAGAAATTCATTTACAACTGGAGGAGATGATGGTGGTAGCAAATTTCCTGGTTTCCCAAGGGAAATGGAAAACTGATTTTGTTCCAGCTTAATCTTACCCACTGCAAAAGCAAAATGAACAACAAAGAAAATGGAACCAGGTACAAGTAAGAGGGAGGGAAGAAAAATGATGGCTTGCATGAGTAGTATTCATTTTAGATTCATATTTCCCTTTCACTCCATTTGTGTTTTAATAATTTTTCTCTAGTTGATGTTACTTTCTCCATACTGCACTTAGGTTTTAGTGAAGGAAAAGGACAGACAAAATACCCTTATTCTCCTCTGTATTTTAGAAATGCATTTGCATTTTGAAAAAGGAGCCTTCCGGACCTTTAATTTGCTCTGTAGATGCAGTGATTCTTGAGGAGGTTAATCTACTGTACCCATGGGTATCAGCTAAAGACCTTCCTATCCAAAATTAATCAGGCAATCAGATGATAAAAGCAAAGAATTCACAGGGCTGATTAATGAAGGACAAGGTTGCTATTAATGAGCACTTTATACTATGAAGTACTACGATAAACGATGGGACTGATTGGAAGGGAATGCCTCTTTTTCATAAAATACATAAATACCACATGGAAACAAAGAAAGTTCCTGTCACAAGAAGTAAACTTGAAGGGATTTCCTGCCTATATGTGCTAAATAATACTGTGGTGACTGCATAATCTCATCCAGGTTGATCTGCTTCTCCCACATGCAGCAAACCCAAAAATTACTCTTTTTGCTCTATGAAGGAAGGGTATGGCAATCTAGTTGGGTCACTTTTTCTGTGACACATCAGAATTCTTCACTTTTTTGCATCAAATATGCCACATTGTTTACAAAACACGTAAGGTCCTAGTTCTCTTGGCTTTAAAGATAAGCCTAACCTTAGCATACCATATTTTTATCTGCTTTTAGGACAGGAATTAATTATTTTCTAAACGAAGAGAAGCTGTTATCCAGGAGAATGGTTCCCAAGGCCACTTGCATGGTTTAGATTTTCAGTGTTCACGTTAAGTTTTGTCATTGAAATACCATATTTAAATGCCAAAGTATCGATTTATCTGGGCTTTAAGTAAGACCTACTATAACAGACTCCTGGTTCTGGATTACAGTATCCAGGAGCTATTTGAACAAACAACAGCAACTGATAAGGCAGTATAATAAAGAATAAATCCTGTTTTAGCAATGTATTTAAATTGCTCCCCAAGACTCCTTGATTCCAAAACTGTGAAAACAATGGACATTAGGATTTGATGTTCAAACCAATAGACAAACAAAGAAAGTCTAAAGAAAAATGAAGTTGATCTAAATCAGAAATACTTGTTTTCCTCTAGAAAAATAAAGATGCTATTTTAAATCAACATTAAATGTTGTATTTTACTTTTTGGGAACAACACAACTTCTTTCCAGCTCTTAAAATATATGGAAATACTACAATGAAAAGCATTTTAAAAATGAAAAATTAAAAAAAGAAATATTTAAGGAGGTTGAAGGAGAGTGTTTTGATCTTGTAAATTTTGTTACGTCAAAATGAAATTTTATAAAGTAAAAGAAAGATACTATTCTCCGTGCTTTTTGTACCAGCATATTCATTCATGGATTAAACTCAAATTCAAGAATAGCTTGTTGGTCTTTATGAAATTGCATAATTTTTAATTGAATTTAGTGTTTGACAAAAAAACCCCAACGTTTATCTCTATTTCAGCTTAGTGATAAGATCTTCATTAAACCACACCTAAAAGTACTTCTGAATTAAATGTAATTATAATATCACAGCAACTGTTGGTAGCAGGTTCCAGCATAGGCCATCTTACAGAGATTTTTTTGGTTCTGTATATAATATCTAAAAATATGACTCACTTGTACTGTGACTGGTCATTTCCTCCAACATCTGGGGACCGTAACTTCTGCAGTAAGATTCTTATAATACTAATGAAAAGTATAAAATTCACCTGCAAAGAAAACAAATGTAATGATGGTTTCTGACCTCTCCACTCAATATGCAGCACAACAAAATGCTTAGCAAGTCAAACAAATCAGCTCAGCAGTGGGTGTTGTGAACCTCCTGCCAGAACACATCAAGCTCTACACTGTCGAACCTATTGTCTGGTTTCTGCCTCTCTACGTTTGTTATGTCCAGTGCACCTCTGCATGGCCACCATTTCTAGTCTGGCTGGCAAAAGTCTTTGAAAGCTCCAGTAGTCAACAATGCCCTCCTTCAGACATGTTTCCTAGAAGTATGGGACACTGGATGGGATTTGGAGCAATCAATCATTGTCCTAAATTGTTGTGAGGAATTGTGGCTGGAAGCCCAGAGGAAAATGTGAGTCCCATATTCAGTTTTGACCCTCACTTACCTCTCACTTTGACTTTTAATCTTTTCTGTCTGAACTAGGGGAAGTGAAGTTGCACAGGTGATCACAGCACATCAAGCATGGAAAGGGCCTCCCACAAGCATCTTTCTAACTGTCTTGGATAGCATGGCAGACACAATCACTAAAGCAACTGAATCCTTGCAGTCTAAAATTTTATTCTTATAATAGCCCTCTGAGACAGAACAGTAGTACTATATTTCAAAGAACGACAATGGAGACATTTGCATAAAAAAAGTTATGTTCAGACACTGATCAATCTAGAAAATTAAAGTATAAAACTCAGTAAATCCTAAATTTCACACCCATTAGTTCTTCATCTTTGGCTTTTATCATCTTCTTTTCACTAGCTGTTACGATGCTAGATTCTTTGGTGCAGTCAAAAAACCTGCACTTTAATTATGGCATGCCTGTACTAAAAGTGAGGGAATGCTCTGAATCCACACCTTCACAGCAAGAACATGAGCTAAAAGCTACATCTACAGCTACATAAACAGCTACATCAAATGCACACATTTTAGAAAAAATCAACCCAGAGAAAAAAAATTCTATTAATATGAAAATGAGAACTTGATTGTTTTTAACTAACACCATCCCAAAGCCCCAAATCAGGAGGTTGGGTGCCCAAGCAGACAGTGTCTGCCCCACTGCTATAAACCTGCAGTCTCTCTTTGTCTTCATGTATAGTTGGAACTCCTCTTTTTTCCAGTCTTAACAATTTGGCTGTAAGCTTTTCAAATTCAATGAATTTCAGTGTCTTCTCTGAAATACCCAGTAGAATCAGTGATGTTAATAAATAAGCTAAGCAACTACATGTCCCTTCACATTCAATATTTCATTTGAAACGACAGGTGATGGCAAGTGATTAAATAAAAAATAAGGAAAATGAAATCTAATATTTTTGAATAAAATAAAAGAAAAAAGAAATGTTGGAAAATATAGTCATTTGCTGAAATAAACACATTTTACAAGCAGATGATGAATTTGAAGTTTTCCTTGATAGAAGTCTCCTATAAAATAACTAGAAGAAGCCAGTATTCTTTCTGAATGCATCTACAGGCTTACCACAGCAGTGTACGAAGGGATATACATTTAGTTTGCTGCATGCACTGAAGCTAGTATTAGTGGACAAGGAAAGAGCTTCCATTTCATTATGTATTTGTTAGTCCCAAAACAGGAGAAGAAATCTTTATTCTGTACTTGCACAGGGATTGTCAGAATAACTTCATGTTCTTCACAGGCATCCCTAGTTTCTATTGTAACAGAATAAACTGTCATCCATTTGGTTTTGGAGGCACCAAATCACCTGCAAAACTACACTCAGACAATTCTCATTCTTGACTGACATTCATGGATTACTTTTAAGTCTGTTTCACACACATCTCTCTCTGTCCGTATACACAATCTTGGATTAAGGAAAAACATACATTCTTTGGAGTTTGTAACAGTTCTTGGCATTACCAAGCTTGTAAATTTAGCCAGTGGAAACTGGATATTAAATCTAAAGGTGGCAACTGCTGTTGACTTTCTATAGTGGAGCTAGTTAATTTCTGTTAGATTATTATCGAGTTGATAATTTTTCAAAAACTCTTCAAAGTATACATCTGATTTAGAATAGTACATGTCAATAAAATGTGAAGAAGTAGTGCCCTGGAATTTTACTTTTAGTATTGCAGCTTTTCAGTCCCATAAAATAATTTCTGCATAATTACTTTAAATAGAATAGAATATGTATATTATTGAATGAATATCTAAGAACACTAAAATGAGAAAATAATGGGAAGGCAGAGAAACTGCAAGAGAGTGGTGACAAATGATGCCTCTTCAGTAGATGAACAGCAAGAAGCAACCTTTTCTGCTGGTTGACTTCTTCTAAAATTCAGTTTTTGATTCTAAACACATTGCCTGAGCATTTATCATTTAAACTGTCTTCATGCTGTTTCTTTCCCTTCTAGTACCTGCAGTGTGAGATAGCTAGATAAACTTTTGACTACTTTGATGTGGCAGAAGTACTGTTTCTGCCTGAACACCACTCATTCCCAAATAAAAGCAGCTTATGCAAGTGGAAGTATGGAGAAGGCAGCTGTGGAAGCCTTTGACTAATGAAGAGTATGAGTGGCACACCAAATTAATGGTTTGGAATGGTCACCCCCAATTAAACAACTCCAAAATGTGTACAGCATAGAGGGTGGAAGCCTGCCAAATAACTTTTCTCAAGCCAAAATTGTCAGTAGTAGATGCCAGGGAAGGCTTCTGACACACTGAATTAACTGAAGCCATTCCCTCTTTGAGAAGTGACTTCAGAATTTGTTTTCACAATATTATTTACTGTTAGATAATAAACTTACAGAAAATATAGTTTTCTAAGCAGTGAAATTTTTTTCAGATAACACAGAAATCAATGGAAGAGGATGAATACAAAGACTGAGTGAACTTCCTGTTAAACTTAATGAAGTTAAACCATTGTTCCTTAAAACTTTTTCTTGCTTTTCTCCTTCTTTCAAAAGTATATTCACAGCATCACCCTCACAATCAGGCTCTATTCTATGCTTCTTTCCTTCACTCTTCCTTCTCCTCTTAAAGATTTTCAGTATCAGCCTTACTCTGGGCTTTGTTTCATGCCATTACGTAAGACAGTCAATGCGAGCTCTCAGCTGAGGTGTTCTGCTCTCCTTTATTTTCCTGAAATTCCCTGAATTTCCTGTATTTACCTCATTGACTACTAACATAAGTGTCCTTCCTACTACTGAAGCCATTTGTTACTGCTGATCATCATTGCTGCTGTTCTCTGTAAGTTTTCCAGTCTTCCTATATTCTTTGGAACAGACTAAAGGCTCTGTGCAAGTATGGTCTAAATACACGATACTTCATTGAAACCATCATGACTCTCATAACACCCATGCAAAGAACTTGCAGCGATCTGTTTTCGTTGTTGAATGGCAGGCAGCACTGACCTCAGCGTCCAAAGATCTGAACCTTTGCATTTTTTAATTTTTCTACAAGGTGACAGAAAATGTTGAGGTTATCACCGCGTACTCATTGAAAATTATTTTCTCATGAATGTAGTGTTATTCAGTCATCAGTTTTACATGACACTTAATTAGCTACTCTTGCTCTATGAACGCGCACCCTACTTTCCACCACAGCAGTAAGTCTGCATAGCAGCCTCGCTGCCACAATGAACGCGCTGACTGTAGTTCGAAGCTCCAACAAGACGTGACTGATCTGGCAGGAAAGAGACTATCATTGCTTTTATGACTACCTGTATTTCTGTATTCTCCTTTCACAACTTAACTTCCTAAAACAAAGTTCAACAAACAGGTGAAGAATCTAATTGGAGAAGTAAGTGACTTTACACAGGCACTGCAGAATCAAATGGCCATCTTTAGTTGTTTAGTTTTAGGGAAGAAATATATCTGGAAGGAGACAGGAGATCTTAACTGCATACCCAGCAAGCCAAAATATGTCATTGGCAAAAAGTTCCCCGATGTCTTACAATTCCTTTGCATCAAATCAGTAATAGAATAATTAAGAAAACCTGTTCCTTTGCCTCAAACAGTGAATCTGGTCCACATTTTATGATATACTGGACTTTTGCTGACTGACTAGTTCTCCATTTTCTTAACCTCAAACTCATTTTCCAGTCTCTGCTAAGATCCAGCTGCAATTCACATCTGCCAATGAGCACTCGGACAACTTCCATTTACAGGTCTGAAACTTCTTTGGAGAAGCACTGCTTTCTGGCACATGAAGTCTCAGCTGTCTACCAAATAGCTGTATAAACTGAACATCCGGAGAACCGAATTTCATCTCTCTGTAAACACCAGGTGGTTTGTTTTAGTTTTATCTGTCAGCATATTTTCTTCACTCTGGACCATCCCTAATTCTCCAGCTCCTTTGAGGTACATATCTTCTCTTTGTGCTATAGTTCTGGTGCATGTCCATTTCTTCTTATCACTGTGATTCCTTACCTTATGTCATTTCACACCTACACGTACTCTGCTTTCTCTTTAAATGCTGTAGAATTCACTCTGATGAAGACGATAGGAAGTTCTCTCAAAATGATTTTCAGCAGGCATGAGTTGAAAGGTGAGCCCAAGTGTAAGTGCTGGGCTAATCTGGACTTTCTTGAAATATTGCATAATCTAATAATGCCCTAATTTTTCTGACTGTTAAAAATATAGCAAGTTTATCTGAAATGTATAAATTTGCACTGTGGCTGTTTTTGGAAATGGACATATAACCATAGTATGCTATGCCCAAATTAATTACACAACCATCACAATGAACAAGAATTTTGTTATGCTTCTCCAGTAATTCTAACGAGCTCCATACAGGAAAAGCCCCAGGAAACATCCTCTAACGGCACTCTTCTGCAAACACTTCACGTTCAATATCTGTTTCAGTAGGCTACCAATTAAAGAAAGATATATGCAGCCATATTTTTTTATGGCTGCAATAATATCAGATCCTCAATCGCAGGGCTAGCTACCTACAAGCAGAATCAAATCTGCAATTCATTGAAAAGTATAATTAGATTTTTGCTTCCCCCGGGCTCATCAACAGGAGAGATGTTAAAGAAAGAACAACATACAAATAAAAGCAACTGCTCATTTAATAGGAAGCAGATAAATTTTGAAGGCAACAAATTTTAATGGCCTTGGCAGCTGTTTAATGTTTCTCCTACAGTGCAATTTCTTTTCATTAAAACAGAATTCTTTCCTATCTGTAAGTAGCAGTGAAGAATAAAGGCTACATGCATTGCACAATGCTGAACTGATCTATAATTCATGCTTCAAAGTTTACTTACTATAATAGAAATTAAAATTGGTATTCGTATAACCCACCAGGGACCACCATGCTCATTTGTATCCCAGCAACTACGGAAAAAAAAAAGAAGGAAAATGATGTTGACATTAATATCCTCTGGCAAGCAAGACCTATGAGAAGTATTTCTTATATACAAGTTAAAGCACACTTAAATAATGCCTGTGAATGTGGCATTAAATCTTTTTATCTTTTTTTTTTTGCTTTTGATTTTACTTCCCTGATTTTAATATGCATATTCAAATCAGCTAAAAAATCAGGCACACTAGACTGTACCATCAGAAATCATGGAGGATGTTGACCTTTAGGGAAAACAAGTTTAGTCTCACTTTGTGTAAGAACACTTTTCCAATAAGGACTTAATACCAGCTTCTGGGTAGAAGATCTAAAGCAACTGACAGATAGAATTGGAATGATGTAATTTCTTTGTGGAATATTTAGGTTACAGCTGGCTGGAACTGGTTTAGGAAAATAACTGAACCTGAAACTTTGTCTGAAAAACTGAAAATTTCATTTTCACTGTAGTCCCTTTTCTATTCCAAATACTCGGAGAATAAGATTTCTGAAAGATTAATCTTAAGCAAGAGCAATACCCTTCAGAATTCCTCTAACTGTAATTATAATGACAAAGGGCAAAGGAGTTAGCCTTCAGTTTACGTTAGAGGTTCTTGCAAATAAAACTTATAAATTATGTAGGACACGATTTTTCAGTTTAATTACAGAATCACTTGAAAATTATTAGTCAGGTTGAGAAAAAAAGTGTGAGAATGGTTTGTCCCACTAGCTAGGAATGGTCTCCAATTCCTTGGGGCCATGAGGAGCAGCAAGTCTGATCTTCCCACAACATTCTTATCTCAGTTCCCTTTCCCATATCAGGAGCCAGGTCTAGCTCTACTTGGTCATAGTTTTACCTGACTATGTCCATTTTACATATGTTTACATCAAATTGTTTCACTTCTGGGAATGTAATTTAGATACATCCAAGTTATCTACACTTCAATCTTTCAAGTTGTTAGTTAGCAAATTAGAATGCCAGACATCTTATGGCACTGTATTGCAGTCCTGAACCCAAGGACCCCTACTGCTATTTTAAGTATGATTTTGACTTCCAAAGCAGATAGCTCTTTAGGTGGGTCTCAAGGGGTAACGCTACTCATAAGCTCTCTCTGCTCTCTCCTGCCCCTAGAGATTTTCACACAGGCAGCACACATAATGAGCATGTGGAAGAGCTCCTGAACACCTGTCCCCTTATTTTCATCTCTGAAATTTTAGTTCTGTGCTCTTCCCCTTCAGAACCACAAACCATCTTTGTGTGAACACCACCATATACAAGGCAAGGATTGTATTGGCAAAGTTGAAAATTTTAAGCTTTCTCTCCCTGACATGCTTACCCAGTATCCTCTAAAATGATCCGTGTCACGGTCCATGTAATAATGAATATGGTAGGAATTCCTGAAAAGTCCCAAAGAAGGTTAGAGGATGATTACAAAAACAGAAGTCCAAAAAAAGAGAAAGAAAATTCTGCTAGTAACATATTATTTCCCAAATATACACCATATAGCAAACAGTTTAGTGAATTGGAAAGAGAGGCCATCTGATGAGCTATGTGATGTTGAGCAACATATTGCAAACAAAGACTCCAGGGAAATGGTTTATTTCTTATAAAAATGCAGCCATAATGATTAATACACAAAGAACATGCCTTTCTTAGGTTTCTTTCAAGTTGTCAGAGTGACCTACAGGGAGATACATCCAAGTTCATGCATTCCCAATTCACTTCCAAGGACTACACTATAAAACCAAAGTGTAAATCATTTCTTAAGGAGCCATTCCCACACACTGGTTTATTCCCACTTCCCAGCATTACCTAAGTGTTTTATGACCACCTATTACTGGAAGCTTTGAAGTGCTCTGTATAAATATCATTGCACTTTCTGGAAACGAAAGGAATACATGCACTTAAAACCAGAGGGACAATATTATTGGGCTTTTCGAAAAGGCAAATTACAGCATAGCCTGTGGCTGTGCAAAGCTAAACTCTCCTTCCAAATTAGGACAGCTGAATCATCCGTTTTGCAGTGGCAGCCCTATATCCTGAACAAGCCCTGGGCATTGTGCAGCTTGGCACAGGTCAGAGCCATGCCAAGAAGCAAGCTAGCAGTTCTGCTTCAGCAGTTCTGTGCCTGCTCTCTCTGTGCCTGGTACAGAGGCTGCAACCTGTGCTGGAGCTGAACTGAGGAACCAGTGAGCCTGAGGAGTCAGCCAACAGAAACGCAGTGATCACCTTGGTATGAAATATTGAACATAATACATACAGACAGGAGAAAAAAAGTATTATTGGAAGATGTTTAAGTTCTTACCCCATCCAATCAGCAGGTAGATTGTGAAGTGTCTGTTTGGGGAGAATATCAGGACAAGGAGAATGTGCAGGTAAAGTCCTTCAACTAAGAGCCAGTAGAAGTTCGCCATCACACCATACTGAAAAAACACCAAAATAGCCTTGCAGCCCACCTGAAATATGAGAATAGAGATAAAAGTTGTTGCAAGGGAGATGCCTTATTCTGTTATTGGTATATCCTATAGCTCAACTATCTATGTAATACCAATAACCCAGGTCCAGTAGAAATATTTTTCATAATTCAAGCAAATTGAGACATTGTAAATGTTACTGTTTATATAAAAAGAAAATTAATTATAAAAAATCCCACTTAAATGGCTCTCAGCAAATTTGTTCAGTAATTTTGAAAACTTAATAGCCTAAAGGTTGTAAATGTTGGTGATTATCAACAAATGCACACATCTGCAACAGTTAATGAAAGGCTATTAGAAAAAATAATAATCTACTAGCTGGCTAATAAATATATTAAAATCCTAGCTGGATTCCTAACACCAAAAATTAACAAAGAAACTACTTTATTAATTTTTCAAGGCTAAATGGGAAATTGAGTCAAAAATATAACTTTACATGATGAATATTCTAAATAGAGTTAGACGAAAAATTCAACTGGACTTTTAAAAATTATATTTTCCCCTTAGAAAATGGTTTAGTGTTTTTTAATTAACAAAACACACGAGCATGTATCATAAAATGAAGTCCCAATACTTATAGTCTGCATGATGCTCTTCAGAATTAATTTTCAGATGTCTGTGCTGCTGATGTTCCACAGTGCTGGCTGCTACTACTTTGGTACTTCCCAGAAGGAATCTGGCACATGAGAGTTGAACATAACAATGTTTCTGCTGAGACTGAGTTGAGAAAGCTGATGATATGGTGAATATAACAGACTAAACAAAATGGACTAAATAAAACTTCTAGTTTCTGCCTGCTTTACTCCTTTCTCCATTCTAAATACATTTCATACCGCACTGTTTCTGCTAAAAGTCCAAGTAAACCAAACAGCTAAGCAGGTACTTTACTCATTTAGCAATTGATTCCTCTGTCTAAACATAGGTATTTGTTATGAGGTGAGACCCCCTCAAGGAACTCCAGTCACCAGCTGCTAAACCAGAAGATCATAGACCTCCTAAAGATACTTCTTTGGATCCATCAACCCCTTGTGGTATCTCACATATTGCAGTGCATCCCAAGTAGCACACACACCTATATTTATGCTTACACACATGCCTACATAGACAAGTAAGAGCCCAAAGGGTTCAATTCATTTCACCTAATTTTAGCTGCTTACAAGCAAGGTTTCTGGTGAAAGTTAGCCCCCTGCTATCCAACTAGCTCCTCACACAGCTCATGAAGACAGATGGGCATGTTCAGAAAAAGTCTTAAAGCAGATGAGATAAACTGTGCAGTGAGAAAGACAGAAGCCCAGAGAAATACCTTAGTTCAGTCACCTTGTTTGGTAAGGCTTAATCTTCCCTCTGGACTTTGTATCTAC
Source organism: Pedionomus torquatus (assembly GCA_013398155.1). Lineage (NCBI taxonomy): Eukaryota > Metazoa > Chordata > Aves > Charadriiformes > Pedionomidae > Pedionomus > Pedionomus torquatus. The sequence goes on from VZRU01012308.1 coordinate 73,361, forward strand.
TGAAGGGATGTCCACTGCAGACCAGTAATGGGCCAGAAAGTTTAACGTGGAGAATATTAAACATTTCAAAATGCAAGCTGAAATTTGCTTTTTTGCTTATCAATACTTACAACCAGATGAGCGGGCAAAGTCTAAAATTTTTGTAATCTCTTTTAATTTCCAACACTCCCTTGTGTTATATTCTTGATTTACATAACAGAATCCAACATCAAAAAATTTCTCCTTCCTCCTGCAGCTGATCCTGTTATCAGATGTATTTTCAGATCAGATGATGAACAGCAAAGGTATCTTTCAGTAAAGAGTCAGTCAAAATTATGGGTCTGTGTCATTCAGACCCAGGACTTAGGTACATCACATTTTGAATTGTGTGCTTTTAGACACCTGTGCATGCAGCAGAACTGTGGAACATCACACACGCATGACAAAAGGGACAAACCCCACATGCTATTATGAAAGAAAGGCAGCACCCAGCCAATGCAAGACAAAACATCCTGCCAAGCTGGTGTCAGATCATCCCATGTATAAAGCAACAGAAATTACTCAATTGTCCACAAAACTGGACATATTCAAATAGGAAAGTATGAGGCTGTGCAGCTAAAAATAACCGAAGAATAAAAGAAATTGTGGAAATCAATAAGTATTTTGAGAGTTCATTGATTAATCTTTCAATGACCTAAGAACTTTCAATTGCCCTGGTACTCTTCCTACCAACTAATTTGCCTGCTTTGAGTCTACTAACTCAGAGTCTATTTGTCTTCATTAGAAATAACCCAAAACATGAATTCACACATGCAGCTTGGTAGTCACTGCTAAGAACTTTAGGCTTTGGGAAGATATGGCTTCATCAACATAAAAATATCATCTTCCTTGCATTTTTTTCTCACAAGTTTAAAATGTAGTAAATTAAATTCAGAAGATATTCAGCAATATTTGAAGGGTTCCTTTGCAGTAATTCTGCTGAAACAACACAGGCAGAGAATGGGAATATCATATAGCGGTCAGTCTTCTAGCAGCAAGACTTGAGATTTTTTTTATGCCTTGGGCATGAAAATGCAGTAAACTTATTAGCTTGCCAAGAATGCAGATGCATAGCCACGAAGTACAGAGGAGTTCTAAAGACAACTCCTGCAAATATTTAATTCCCTGACTCTTTTCTCCCTTTCCCTTGACACTGGTACAAGTCTTGGACCCAGGGTAAACCTGCTGAAACATTTCCAGATAAGCTGCCTTTAATGATTCCCAGCTAATGGCACTCCTATTTGTTTTAAACTCTCTCATCTGATTAATGTAGGGGCTGTATTTATTCTGAGCTTTAGCTGGTCATGATTTGTTTTGGAAGATAACATGGTGCCTCTCCGTGGGCATGTAAAACAACATTAATTTTTCTTACTTGTGCTGCAACCTTCTTTCTCTGGGTACTTCTAATAGAACATTTTGCCAGTCATTATATTCTCTACAGAATTTTCTATGCTGACAGCTTGGTATTCCTAAATATATGAGGATCATGGAGGAAAATTTAGTGACACAACAACCTTACACCAAATAGCAAAAGAGGTTTATTACCCATGAGGTTTGATCCTCTGGACAGTGAGCTGTGTTGGAGCTGGAATAGAGAATATCATCTTTGACTAAAACGGAGATTGCTCTTAGAATGAAAGAGAGGAACAGGTTCAGGTGGATGTAGTTCCGAGTACAATGAAGTTTTCTAGGAAGAGATTTAAAAACAAACATTTTAGATTTCGAGACAAAGTTCTTCAACAGACTTTTATCACCCTCCAGTAATATGAACCTTGAGTTAGAGCCTACCCTTTCCTCCTCTGTCATATTGTCAGTGCTGCCTTGCTGTTTTCTTTTATCAACATCATCATCCTCCCCATCATTATAGGTTGTCTAATATATATAAATAAAGTATTTCTTACTCTTTTTCAGTAAGACCGGAAGATCCCAGTTGTATTTCTCCTACACTTTAACATAAACTGACAATAAACAGCTTATGACATCCTTCTGTGTGTGCACTCATCCACATGTTTTTCTTGCAAATAAAACTTCAATTATCCTGGATATATTTCAGGCATGTCCTGATCTATTATTTTCTGGTTTAATTTTTTAACTCCTGCACTTTGCTATACAATGACTTTTAATCCTATGACGTGAGTGCCTGCAGAAGCAATTAAAAAATATTTGATAGCTTATTCTTTCTATCCAGTGAGATGTAAAACTTTTCTTCTTTAGTCCAGCAGCCATGTGAAAGTCTGAGCCTAAAAAATGACAATTTAAATATTCCAAGTAAGTGAATGAGCACCCAGGGAAAGCAAGTTATAAGTTGAGGGCTTTCACTTAAAAGACATTCCCTTCCAGATCTTTCCAGTTTATAGAACTTTATGATAACAAATCCCCAAAATCCAAACTGGTAGAAGATTATTTTTTTTTATCAAAACCACCACCTTGAACTGCACCTGGCAATAAGCCAGGGCATTTTAGCAAGTATGAGCAATGAAAGAATGAAGTTGCAATAGGATGTTATAGTGGTGTGCAGTGGGACCTGCCAAGTAGTCTTCATGTTTTGATTTTTACTGAAGAACACTAAATAATCCATTCTGAAACTACTAAAGCACGCACAGGTACAGTGAGTGTAGGGAAATACATAATGGATCCATCTTGCTGCCCCTTCTTTGGTAAAGGACAGAATACCAGACTGAACTTAAAGCTTTTGTCAAAAAATTCAGTGATTTCTGTGGCTATGCCTGTCCTTTGCTGAAACAGCTTCTGAGAAAAACTGAAATACTGCTATTGCTTTGGACTGCATCACACGTTCCTATGGAATTCAGAGACACTTCAAAGCTGCAAATTGGAGGAGAATATTTTTCTTGAGTAACTAATTTAGATTATTACTTCTTCATCACATTCAGTAGCCAAAATAATAAATGTTGGATATATACAAAGCTGTAAACCCAACACTTTTGAGGCAGTGGGCAAGAAAGTGGGTTTTCTTTTGGATATGTATGATTATTCAGAACAACAAAGAAATACTGGTTTTTAACAATGAAACACAGTCTTATTCTTATTTCTTTGATATGACTACCTCATGATACAAAACTACCAAGTGAGGAAGATTTACAGACAGTTGATGCACATGAGAGCACAACTTACAGAAATTGTGGAGGTTCATATTTTTCTCCTTAGTAAAAAAGATGTATCAGAGAAACACATTTCTGGGGAAGGTTTTGTTATACAGGGGTAGCCTCAAAGGAAGTATGGTATGATCTTGTAAGATCTAGAATATCAGTTATGTAGAAATATGCAGTTCTACAATTTATTTTCACTCTGAAATGGAGCAAATCAACTTTTTTCAAAATACCCGAAAAATACTATTCATTTTCAATCACTTTGATTTCTACTTTTCTAAAACTTTATGATAAATTAAAACTTAGACATTCAAAATGAAGAAACAGAAACTTGCATTCTAAGAAGGGTAAAGCAACTTTTTTTGACTAAATCAAAATTATTAGCTTTGATATTTATAAATTAAGTTTGCAAAAGTAAGAATGTACCCAACAAGTTGGCAACTTACAACAGGAAAATATTGTGCCAGCAAGTCACCAATTAGCTTTTATTATAATAGGTACATAGAGTTTTATGTAGGGAGTGGCACCATAGTAACTTGAAAAATGCTGGCAGTTTAGTCTGGCAAGGTATTTACAGATATTCATGTTTTTTGTCTTTGTTTTGAAATCAGAAGATTAGCCAGATATAAAATCCTTTCCTTTCACAACACTTCTAAATGTGCCCTTTACAGATATGAATAATAGCAACCCATTCAATGTTTCAATAAAGATTAAAATCAAGTCTAGTTCTTTGGATGAAATGTAAAACAGAATATTGCAATTGTATGGAAACCTTCAGAAATAGCCCTCCTTTCCCCACCCAACATTTCTGCTTTCATGTGCTCATAGCTGACGTTGTGAACAACCACAAAGCCCTGGGGCCATACCTGTTCTGCCAGACAGTACATAATAATATAGAATGGACTGCAGAAGCCAAGTCATGATATTTAATAAAAGAATTTCCTTGTCATGAACATATTACCTACAATTAAATTAAACTTCACATTATTTCGTGGTGGGTTTTTCTTGTTATTACAAATACTGCATATATTCAGGATTAGATGCAGGATAATTTGAAGCATAGATATACAAATCTAGCTACGTACAATTTTAATAATCTGTTGTGTTACTAATATCCAAAATTAAAATCCTAATCCTGCCGGATGAAGTTAGGATTTTTACAAGTTTATTGTATTAGTAGCTTCTGATTTTTAATCCACTACTTTACTACTAAATCTCCCTTAGTTAGTTTCACTTAGAAGAGTTGTTCCTTGTCCTTCTTTTTAAAAACAGGCAAGTTTGCTAGTTACATTCCCTGTGTTTCAGGGGTGAGAGACTGGTGTATATAAACAGTATATTAACAATCTCTATAAAGAATCCTGGGTCCTTTCAGGGCAAAGTACGTTTCTTGGATAGGTGGTGTAACAAGCTGAGTAGCAAAAAGTTAAAAATTATCATAAAGTCTGGGACACCCCACAACATGCCTGAGAGACAGGCAGACATACATGCATAGCTATCTGCATTTACTTCTATTATTGATACTTTACAATTACTTCAGCTGCAGTCTCCCATAATAACTACCTGCTTGGGAAACTATACTGAACTATATATTGGATTTTTACAACTTATTTGGGTTCCTTATTCAACTTGCTATGTTAGGAGGCCCCTACGCTCCCTGTAGATAACAGAGAAATAGGTTTATTTAGTGGGAGACTTAGAAGACCCTATATTCCCCCCTGAAAAAGAGCTTGGGTCTTTCCACTGACTCAACAGAGAGATTGGGGATTTCTTAACTTGGATATTTAAACATAAGTTGAAGGTTTTGTGTATATCTCTGAAATTCTTGATCTGTTTGTTATAACTGACTTCTGGTGATGGACAACACCCAGATGTCTATAACACACTGTCTTAAACGTGTTATTAGGTTTTAGCAGTTTTGAAAAATGCACAATCTGCCTGTAGCATTTGCTGGCAGAAAGAAGATAACCATGAATGACTCAACTCACTTTTTTTTCAAAGATATTTCAAAATATAATTATGGGTTATTTATCTGTTCTGAATAGCCTTTGAATATTTAAATATTGAGAAAACTGATGGCAGAGTGAAAGGCTTACAGAACTCATCACAGGAATGAGGCTCTGACAAACAACATGCTGTCCTCTATATATTACATGTACTTCTCTTCTACCAATCTGAGAGATGCATTTTCTTGTTTTCCTTGGTGCAGGGTGGAATAGAAAAGTTGTGTTAAGCTTATAATGGAGAATATAAAGGCTGTTCTATTAGACAGGTAGAAGTGATACATGAAGGCATGAAGGTGAAGAAACTAAGAAAAGTTATGACACTGATAATACCATTTTGCAATTTCTGTTACCACTTAGAGAATGCTTTCAGTCTCAGGAAACTCTCAGAAATAAGGCAAAACCAATAGACAGTACTGCCTTTCCTAACTGCCTAACAAAAACATTGTACACCCAGTACCATTCTTCAGCACAATTATCCACACCTTTACAACCCCACTTGTACAAATTAATGATTACCTTTGATTATAGTACCCCTGGAGACCACTCAGAAGCTTCTGCAAAATATGGCTGCCCACTTGTCCAGTGCTGAGCCCAGCATTGCACTAATTCTCAAGAGCAATTCAAGATGCTGATTTTAATAATCAAATAGAAAGACTTTACATAATCCATTCCCAAATGAGTATTCCTTCTTACATGGGCTGTAATGTCTGTAAATTTGTAAAGTGGTTTGAAATTTTTTAATATCACTGATGCTAGCAAACATTAAGTTAGCATCACATTATTCTCAGCTATTTAATTGAGAAAAGTGTAAAACCAATGTGTTTTCTAAATATTCTAAATTCTAATTTAAGAAATTCTAATTTAGAACTTCTAATTTATAAGTATTTCTAAATATTTATAAACTTCTGAGCAATCACATAACAGTTAAAACTATCTTATCACTCTTTGTATCTAGTCATGGAAAAGACATACCTGAAAAGGCAAAGAATTATACTTCCTGTTGTAAGAGCAATCAGGGATACACTGTGTCCAAGTGTATAAATTGCCTTGACCCTTACATAGAAGTTGACCTGCACAGAAAAAAATACATACAGAAACCACTTACTAATATGTAAAAATTGACTGTGAAAGAATATAATTTTCCATTAAATAGCCCTGAAGGCTAAATAAATAGCATTTTCACTCTTCGCTCTACAGCATGTGATGAGAATGTTTTGTCTTTATTCTAACATATTTTTGTAATGGAAGATCTTCAGCCAACTGACCTCAGTAGAAAATTGCCTCAGGAACTCAAAACTTAGACAAGACTTAGCTGGTACAGTTTCAGCTGATTATTCCATGTTAATGAGGTTAAAGTATCAGATTCATCAACTTCCAGCACCACAATCAAACCGGGAAGACTGAGCCACAGTTTGAAAGAATGGATTATCTCTGAAAGAGAGACTCTCTCTCAGTTCTTCTGCTCCAGTGTACTTCGTTATGCATTTATACATGAGTTTAATTTTAAAGACATGTTTAAGTCTCATTAATTTCCTAATCCAAATGTTCAAATACTTTATTACATTGTGACCCAAACAACCCTTTTTCTCTTTAGTAAAGTTATTTGCTAAAACTTGGAAAGGAAATTTTTCAACAGAGGAAAAACAGACTGAAGCGCACAGTTTGCTGACTAGGTGCAGTTTTCTGTAAATTTACTAGCAACACACTACGTTAAACTTTATTTTGAATTATAACATCACGAAAGACAATACTCTCAGAATTAAGCTGCTTCTTCATGTATGTCTACAAACAGTTGTGACATTGTTTGCCACTGAAGCTAGATAAAATATTAAGCTTGTAAAGCTTATTATTGTTGTGACATTAAAGGTTTTAACAGCAGTGTAGAATGAGCTATGCATAAAAGACATTTCACTCTTTAGTGCACATGGTTATATCACTCACCTTCTCAAACAATGTTTGTAAAAAGTAGCAAGGAAGCAATACTTTTAAATAAACTAAGATAGCAAAAGGAAAATCAAATTACTTAATATACTTATTTTTATAGCACATAAAAGGCCAAGTAAAGATATAATTTTAGCAATCTCAATTCACAATGAAATTAGTTGGACATTCACTTAGCAAATATTGCACAGATATGGAAAAGACTAAATGAAATGCTAAATGGATAATCTTATCTCTACATTTGCAATTTTGAGTTGCAAATGCAGTAGAAAGCTTAGAAATGATGCACAGCAACTCCATGGTGTGTTCCATTTGTTATCACTTTGTTGGCATTTGCAGACTCCAATAAAATACATTTCCACCAAGTGTACAAATAGAAGCCTGAATGGTCCCTAAATCAAAAACTCAACATCTACCACAGACATTTGCAAAAGAAGTTGCAATGACAATGAATCCGCATTGTTTCTTTAGAGTAGTTTAGTTCCTTTTTAAACTCCTAAGTCTCTTTTCTCTCTGATCCTTCTCTCCCTGAAGGGAGATGTTCTCCTTTCTCTGAAGGGGAGAGAAGAAAAAGAAAGCATCTGCTGGTTGGTTGTTTTACCAGCTCAAACCCTGACACTATCAGGACTCCTAAGTCGCTCTCTGCAGAGCTGCTTTCCAGCAGGTCAGCCCCCAACCTGTACTGGTGCAGGGGGTTATTCCTCCCCAGGTGCAGGACCCTACACTTGCCGTGTTGAATTTCATTAGATTCCTCACTGCCCAACCCTCCAGCCTGTCCAGGTCTCACTGAACGGCAGCACAGCCTTTTGGTGTGTCAGCCACTCCTCCCAGATTTGTATCACCAGGAAACTTGCTGAGGGCACACTCTGTCCCCTCATCCAGGTCATTGACTACCATGTTGAACAAGACCAGACCCAGTACTGACTCCTGGGGAACACCACTAGTTACAGGCCTCCAAATGGATTCCGAGCTGCTGATCACAAACCTCTGAGCTCTGCCGTTAAGCCAGTTCTCAATCCATCTTGCTATCCATTCATCTAACCCACACTTCTGAAGCTAACCTTAGTATCCAGGACGCCCACATGGCATAAGTGACAAAGGGCTTCTTTGCTGGTATGACAGTGACAAGTCAAACAGGAGTAGATCGCTACACATAGGCTATCACAGCAAGCCCTGTTTCCACATGCTGATGATTAGGCACCTACATCTTAAGTAAATATCCCACTTCAGGAAATCTGATTTGCAAGTTAAACCTCAGCCTTCAAGTTTTTAAAATATGTGGTATGTGAATGTAAACAACTGGAAAGAATTTTATGTGGTTGACTGTTTTAGCACAGACATGATTGAGAGACCCAAGAAATTTCTTCCAGCACCTGCTCTGATGTTTTGAACACAGGCAGCCGAGTCAGTGTCCACCAGGTAAGAAAACCAGATGCATAAGATGAAATGTTTCATATTCGTCCTCTACTCTGAATAGGTAAGAACAAATCTCTTGAATTCTGATCACTTCTGAGGCAATTATTTTCAATTCAACAAGATCACTGCTTATAAAACAATCACAGCTTGTGTTATCATATGATTCCCTCACCCATGTATTGTATTTTTATGATGTTAGTAATGCTTTAAAAGGCCCAAGCATACCAGATCTAGACAGAGTTTGTATATTCTCCTTAATTTTTGTCTTGCCTTGGAAATTTTTGTTTAGGAAATACATAAATTGTTTGGTGCCAAGTAAAACAAACTTATATCTAAGTTTAGTCTGCATTACCTTTGCTGACTTTTTCCATATTTTTGCCCATCTTCATTTTGCAATGACTTGAACTGCTCCTGTGTTCTTTTCCTTCCCTCAGTCCTGTCCCAGACAAGCACTTATTATACTTTCATAAATTAAGATCACAGAATCAACTGATTTAAAGACACTAACAATCTGTGGTCATTACAGTCTTTAGATGGTGCACATTAAGATTTTTATAGGAAAGATTCTGGACCAGAAGTCATTATTGGGAAATTGCAGTCAGGCCAATGATCCCATGGGAAAGCCTTGATTCTGCTTATCTGTTCTGCATTCATGTCAAGAACAATTTGAACTCAGTATGTCTTTTACTTCCCCTTTTCTGGGAATCCTTTACACTGAGTAAAACCACTAAAATTTATCTGGTTTATGTAATTCAACTATATTTTTGATTTTTTGTGGAATTTTTTTTTTTTAGATCTCTATATGTTGATTTTAGGATAAGCAATTTTGCCTCCCTGTAAATGTTTTCCATGCTCAGGAAAGTATAGCTGCTGTTTACTTCCTTGGAACAAGTTAGAATAAAGTGCAGGACAGTACAGTAAAGAAGAAGATGCACCAATAGCTACTGACTTTTTGGAAGGATGAGGACATTTGAGCTAGGTATCAAGGTACACTCTATAACCAATGAATAGAAGCAGCATGTCATCCTAAGACAAGCATCTAAATTAATTAAGAACCATAATTAAGTAAAAACATCTACTTTTTCTTCATTAAATACAAATGGAACCTGGAGAGACTAGTGCGGATGCAGATGACAAGAGGTCTAAAGTTAGATAACATGACTGTCCCTGGAGCTTCTCCACTAATTTGGTGAGCTTTCCATCAGGCAGTAAAAGCATTACAAAACTTTGGGTTTTGTTTCCATTAAGATTTTTTTTCCATCTTGTTTTGAAGGCCAATATTTGAAGTCTGGCATTTGTTTATACTTCTGCTTGGAATTTTTCCAACTGAGGTCCTACTCTCATGGGATGTCTGATACTGCAAGTCTATTTTCTCAGTAACAATATTATGAAGAAAAAATACACCATATTCTTTTAAAACCTTTCAAATAACTGCTGGTGACTAGGTGAAATGAATAAGTTAATACTCACTTAGCTTAATACATTTAACAGTGGAATATAATCCTTCTAAAAGGTGGGCAACTCAACAGAATTACTCATTGTCTCCAAAGATGTGGGGGAGTCAATGGAGAAGAGCAGACTCTTGTGCACTGTGATTCATGTACTTTCTTGTGACAATTCAAATAAATTAGGATGGTATGATTTCCACCCAGGCTCGAAAGTATAGATCTCCTTTGACTGTAGAGAAGGCATAGGCTGTCTGGATTAAATGCAGATGAGTACATTGCACAATCTAGTCAGATGAAATTCATCTGACTTGTAATTCTAGTCATGTAAAAGTACTTTTTTTTTGCTTACTGTTCAAAAATCCCAGTTTTGTGATGTGTTAGCAGCCATTGTACTATTGCTGGTAACTGCACACAATACTAGTGAATGCATAACACAGTGAGCGTGTATCTCAAAGGTGCTGAAGACTAATGAAAAAAACCCATGGTAGTGCTTGGTATAGAGAAACGACATGGAAGTGAGTGAGGAGGCCTTTTTGAAGGGTAAGGTGTCAGAAGGTACTGACTAAGCTGTTCTTTAATTAGTTTCCCCATAGAAATATAAAAAAAATATGGATTTTAATCTTGCATTGCATCATTCTCACAATATGGGCTTTAATAGGTACGTACAGCTTGCAGATGACATATACTTTGGAAGTCAGTTTGATATTGAGGCAGTTCAAGTCAACCTAATTTAAATAAAATTTAAATACTTCAAAACCATATAGTTAAACCAACTAAAGTTTTCAGATAGCCAGAGTTTCAGCCTTAGTCTTTTTAATTCATTTCTTCTGTTGTAATTTACATTCATTGAAAGCAAGACACTGGTCAAAAGGAGTTGTCATTCTCACCAGAGCTAAAGTGAGCACAGAGCACATAGTGAGCACAGCTCCAGTTCTAGCTGCTGTAAGCTGCAGATGTTAATTTTTTGTCCAGAATATCCTCTGCTTTTCTTTTAAAGGATACCTTTAAAGGAAGACAGTAGTGCAGAATGATTTTGTAGTGTGTAAAAGAAAACAAGATATTTATTTTTAACATATTGTTTTTAATAGCATCCCTGAGTTGCAATTGAGGAAAAGTTTCAATAAAAGCAGTAAGAGCTTTTAGTTCTTCTCTAACACATTTTTTTTGGTCTTATAATCTATGTCCTAGATCCACGTCTCCACTTAATGCATCACCATAAAACTTACCCTCTAATTCCCGAGATGTGAATCTAAACTCAAATAGGTAGAAGGAGAGAGAACAATATCAGTAAGAGGTATGTTTTGCCTGATGGACTCCATTCCTTATGAATAAATACTATATGCACTTTTTACCAATGAAGTACACTGCACAAAGTTCCTGACTGACCTGTCTGTTATAATGCCTCCACAAAGTCCCAGAGAATTTATATCCCATTTATAACCTCTTGGTGCTCATGGTTAAATTGTCAAAATGGCCCTTTTGGGTTTGCTTTTGACTGGCTTGGCTAGACTATGATCTGCCATCACGCTGCCAAGTTAACCAACTTTGGAAGCTCTCAGTTTGCAAAAGCATCAAACAAACAGACAAAAGGAATAACATATGAAGAACAAAAAATGAAGGATGTTATTTTAAAAAAATATTCATAAACATTCAGACAGAAGGAAAGCAGCTTAAATGGATTTACAGGCAGTCTCAGAAATCAACACAACTTTATCTAAGATTACTTTTATGTGTAAGGAGTATACTTTGAAAGTCCGTACTAAAAGCATCTGCCAAAGAGAATAATGAATATCCCTGAAGACAGTAAAAGGTTCCCACTAGAGACATCCTTTACTCCAATTCTCTCATGCATCAGCTATTATCAACTTGAAAAGCTTGAGAGGGCATCTAATGGCAAATTCTATAGCACTGGCAAAAAATGCAGGAGTCATTCTATTTACATTCTCCCAAGAGCCATGCCCTCTCTATATAAGCCATGTATCAGAACTTGAAGTAGATGGAACTAGACCAGATATATTCACTAAATTCATGGAATTGAAAGTTCAAAGGTCCTTCACCTTGTCAGTTTTTGAAGGCATTATAAAACCCCATTATTCAAGTTTGGAGCTGGACTATTTGTCTAATAGCTCCAACTGAGGATGTAGGTGCATAAATTACATTCAACTGTATAAACTTACCAAAACTGTTGCTGTCTATAAATAAACTTGCATGGCAGGCATTGATAGTACAGAATTGAAAACATTACTTCAAATATTTTTCAGGCACTAGACTATACAATAAGAGAGTGTTTTGCACTTTGGCATAAAGAAAGTAGCTGCGGTTCAAACAGCATTGGGTTGACTGAAACGTGCCCAACAAAAAAGTTGGACTTACTTCTTTTTCCTTATGACTCTATACCATCTTGAAAAATCCATCAAGATTTGTCAGCAAAACTCCATTGACTGGCTCTTGTAAAATTGGACTCATCTTACTTGTATACGATTTCAGGAAGGAAAAAAAGGTGAAACTCTGCAAGAACATTCTAAAAAAACCTCAGTTGAACAGCCAAACTGAGGTAACTATGCCTCTAATTTAGCTTCTAGCTATGTACTCTGCACTTCACAGTACCTGTCAGACAGTCAGGATGTAAAATGACTCCTGTCACTTCTACCCACTAGGGAGAAGAGAAAAGGTTGTCTTCCTCCAGAAAAAAACACATTATTTCAAAGAACGTTTCTGGCATTCTGTGCACACAAATGACTTCTACACCACTAAAACCAAAACAAGAATCCTACATACTCTTAGTCCAGCACAACAGCTGGCCATGTCAGCAGGACTGAATCTATCTGCTGGCCATTCCTCTGCCAAGTGGATGAACATGGAGTAGCTACATGGAGGGATAAGCCAGGGTTGAAGCCGATCACCCAAGAGTAATTTGGCATTACCTTAATACTTACCATGGTAATTTTGTTCAAATTAAGTACAAGTGAATAAGAAATAATTACACAATTGAAATTATTTTATCAAACAACACAGATTTCAATTTTTCTCTTTTGTGGTTAGTAAGGTAATTTCCTTCTTTCAGACCACTTTACTGGTTTAGCAGTATAATGGTCAGAAATCTTAAAAGTTTTAAAATTTTCTCCTGATGAAAAAATAACCCTGCTTCTCAAGCTATTGCAAAGCTGAGCAAACACTACTACATTTTGAATCCATTAAATAAAAAAATATAAATATATAAATTCAGGTGTTATGATTTTCCTAAACAAGCAAAAATTGTAGATGATTAGCATGAAGCACTTTACCAGACTCAGCATCAAAGAGGATTCAATAATATTGCTACTTAAATTTCCTGTATGAATGTAAATAGAAGTGTCTTGATTTGCCTGTAAGACCTCTATAATTTCTAGTGACTCAACAAAAAAAGTGGCAAGTGGTGTTCTGAAATGTATGTTCATTAAATATATATGCAGCAACAACATAAAGACAAAGAATTAAGTTCCGCGTTGTGTTGTGGTAATTAAAAACCAGGAAACTAACTTAGATTAATATTGACTTAAAATTAGCTATTAAGTATTTGTCACTATTCTGCATTTTACATAGTACTATTTAGAAACAAACTCTTTATATTGTATTGATGCAAAAGAAACAGGCAAAGTGATTCCAAATGTGATGACACATAAAATCCAATTTCTTTCATGTAAAATGGTCCTACTTCTTATTTCTATTTGGGCATATTTATTCATTCATTGTTCTGTGTGAACCACAATTAGCCAGTTCTCGATAGCTTTAATCTCTGAACTTAATAAAAAAATTGCAAGAGCAGCAGGAATAAAATGAGTGCAAAGAAGGCATGGATGGACCAAAACCAAATTTTAAAAAAAATTAAAATTTTAAAATATTTTAACACAGAGTATCAAAACCGATTTAGATTTTGTAACTGGGCTCAAAGCATAAGCAAATTCAAGTCATGCATATAAAAATGAAATGCCATTATGAATTAGAAATTAAAATGGCATGAAATTTTCTGCACATCTAACAGAAATAGTACTTTTGCAAGAATACCACAAACAGCTGGCCTCTGTGAAATATTCACATGGTTATCTGAGCAATACTGATTCAAAGACTGAAATCCAACAATTTACTTTTAAAGTTTTTAGGAAAACATTCAAATTACAGTCCCTAAACTAAACTCAATAGGTAGTTAGGCACAGCAAAAATCTGTGGCTTCATAGGATTCTCAGAACAATTTTATGGAAACGTTCACAGAATCTGTAACTGTTTTCTACACGATAAAGACCTAATCCTAAGTATTTCCCTTTTTTCACTTATTTTTGTGGGTACCTAATGTTAACAGGCTTTAAATGAGCACAAAACCCCACATGTATACATATAAAAAAAAAAAAGGATTAGTACAAGTTTGTGCAATTAGTATTATCCTCATTACACTTTTTTTGTAAAATCTGTTCATATGCAAACTCAAGTTTTGTTTTCTTAGGACACCTTTTTCTGCTAACATTTCCTTTAAAGTTAGTTTTATGTTATTTTTACTAAGGTCAGGAGATAAGAGTCTTCTGTTTATTTACAGAATAGACATAGCACAGAAGTTTCCCAGGCAAAGTTGACAGTTACCCGGTGGATAACTTCTTTCAACCTCTGCATTGGTTTGGAACGACCTCTAGGGGTGAGAGGGTAATTTAGTGCTGAAGGCCAAAATGCTTTAAAGAAAGTTTAGGGCTTGATTATTTGTCCAAAGGAGTCCAATGCTACAAAAGCATTGTAGATGGTAGATGGTTGCCCCTTACTACATTTTGTTGAGAGGGAAAGTTTCAATTTAGACTCAATACAAGCAATCCATTAGTCCAGTGCAGTGATCCACAGACAGTAGTAATGCATCTGTTTTCTAAAGGTAGCTACAGACATTTAAGACAGCGTTTGTTTGTGTCAGTCCCAACCTCACTGCCTTCGCTCCATGTGGCTTGAGCAGTGTACCTGCATCGGGCAGTGGGGAGCACACCCAGCATATTACCTCTGACAGCAGCCTAAGAGTGAATGCTTCGGGAAACTAGCCAAATAGAGGAATACTTCTTCCATAGATAACGCTTCTATTTTTGCACAAACTGCAACAGTATCACCCCATTTAACAGCTCTGAGCTTCCTATGCATTTGTCTTTGTATGACCCTGTGCATTCAAATCACATAGACTGTAACTCAAATGTATTGATATTGAATCTTGGGCCAATCCATGCTCAGATTAGACAACGCTGTCTGAACTGACTCAGTCATTCTTTTAAGTAAAGCAGACACATTTCAGCTCTTTACGTTCACCAGGCATCTTGGCGTATATTAATAAAGTTGACAGAGAGTTTAATACCCTCTGAGGACAGCTAGGACACATATTCAGCTTGTTCTGTCTTGACAGAAGATGTCAAAATGTGTCCACATGAAAGGAAAGATCGTGGTGAGGCTTGGATTGGGTTAACACACCTTGATGTGAGTTTCCAGCATGGCCAGATCAAGCTATTCATTTTCCCATTGTGCTGCCATGACCTCAACAGAAGTATAAAAGGGGAAAAAAGACACTTATTTGATAAGTCTAAACCTTGAAGGTTAAGGTTAGCAGTAAGTAGTTTACTTATAAGAAAGAAACTGGACATATATAATAAAGGTTTCAATGTACAATTTGGTGTGATAACAACATGCAGACAGTTTGTTCAGACACTTCTATACTTGCCAAATTGGTTGCCTATAAATACAGAGAAGAGCACTAAAGAATACAAACAGAAGACCTAACATAAAACATTCTATTCAAGGGTGCTGTATCAGGAACTTACAGTTGATTTCAAAATGCTAAGCAAATAGTTTCTTTATATGAAACCTGATAACATAAGATTTGACATGGTGTTAAAATTGAAAATTTTAACTCTGAATAAAATCAGTGCAAACTGTAGAAGCAGACAAGTTCTTTCATACCCTAAACAATATCAGTCAACTTGGCAGAGAAATAACAGATGATGTGCTTATGGTATTTTTAAATAAGTTTTCTCATTTCAGTGCATTTTCAGCATAAAAATTTGATACCAATTCATAAAATGCCTGTTGAACATTTGCTCACCAATCTCTGTCATATTCTTCCCTAGAATATTTAAAACTGCCCAAAATAGATGTACATCTGGACACACACATATATATGTATATGTCTATGTGTACACCTATACATAAAGAAAAAAAAAGTATAGAAATAAGTCCCCTTTGAAATATAAATACAAGTCCATATCCTAAAAGATAAGGGAAAAAAAAAATAAATATTTAATTGGATCTATAATGGAAATTCATTCATCAACAAAGATGCAGGCACCAAAATGACACCAGAGACAGTTTCTACCCACTCCTTTACCACCGTCTTCAGAGACAGCGTACAGAAGAAAATTCAAAACATATCATAAGAGAAGTATTTTGCCACTTTCCCTAAAATATGATATCCTTAGTTACTGTAACTTTGAGGGCAACCTCACACACCACCTGCAAAGATATTGTTGCATGGTATTTTTGTGTTCAAAATATTTTGTATCCAAATATTTAGGATTTCATTTGACTCTTTTGGCAAAGTTCTAGGTCAAATAAAAATTAACTATGAGTTATGTCATGTAAAGATTTTTTGTTTTGAGGTGCTACTACTGAGTGCTAAGATCCAAATTCAACAAAACACCTTTCTGTGTAACAGTTGTCTGATTCAGAGCCTTGAATACCACCTAAAATCTCACAACTGAATGATACTTGCATTTTTCATACTGTCTCTCACAAAGAGATGGATTTAAAATATGCTTTCCTGTTACCCTTTTCAGATTTTTTCCTCATATTTTTTTTTCCTTTAACTACAAAATATGTAATATTTGCACAGGACAGGCTTATCTTCTGACAAGCCAGTACTATATATCGTATCCACTTCACTTTTTGACTTGTCAGCTTTTAGGTTAGAAAAGAATTACTGCCTGGTACCACTGAAATGACCAGTTTATGATCTTCAAGCAAAGAATATTGCCTGAGCAATGACGATGGTACCTAAGAAAAAAAGACAGAGCCCTTGAGCCATGTTGCTTGAAATGCAATCAGTGCTTGCGTTTCCTCTTTCCCTCCCTGCGACATGCATTTACTCTCTATACTGTATATTACATACCTGTGGTATTCTAGCTATTGTACTTTAGTTAACAATTTTTTCAGTACCTATTTCCCACATCTCTCTGCTGGTTTTTACCCTCACCGGTTTATTATTTGCTCCTTTCCAGGCTTTTGTAAATGTTGCTACTATTTCCTATTTTCAGCTTCTCAAGGGTCACTCCTCCAAGTATAGTCAACTTGCATTTTATTCTTCTCCTTCAAATTACTAATGAATATATCAAAGAATAGCTTTTTTCTATTATACTAGTTCATCTGCTAATTAAGTACTTCTCACTACTCAAAGTGTTATCTTTTGTTCATTTGAATCTTTAAGTCTTGACCCATTTTCACTTTACATGATGTCAATGTCTGGGTTGAATGATGGGTTGAATGACAGTGTTTTAACATGGCTGTTTTAGCAGTAATGCATATGCATCCCCAAGCTGTCAGATGACACCAATACTTTAGAATCTATCATCAGAGAATTTGGGAAAAGAACATAGTCCATCCTTTTTCTTTGGAAGTATTTAAAAAATACATAGATGTAGTACTAAGGGACAAGGTTTAGTAGTAACTTGGCAGTGCCACATTAATGGTTGGACTTGATGATCTTAAAGGTCTCTTCCAAACCATTCTATGGTTCTATTCTCAAATACAGTAATGGCTGGGATCTTAAATACAGACAGGTATCAAGATCTGCATGTCCTAGCTAGAATCATGCACATCTCTGTAACAGAAAGAACAGGTCTGCTACAGCTCTTCCACACTCACTGAAATCCAGAAAAGACCCACCAGCCAAGTATCTTTATTTATGAGAGGACTTCATCTATTCATGATAACAAGAGTTTTACTGACTGTTCTGGTTTGGGGTAGAATGAACCAATTTTCTGTTTTACAGTTTTGCTTTCTTAGCTAGGCCTCTCCTAGCTAGCTGGGCTCTGAAATTAACAGTACATTGTGCGGAGCTGTTCCATCTCGCAGTGATAGGACCTGATTGTACCGGGGGATGGTGCAGAGAGGCCCTTGTTTAGACTTATTGCTGGAAGAACCAAGGTCAGATAATGTTCGTCATTCGCCCGTCGGAGGGTCCCGCCTTCAAGGAGGAGCGGACAGGACAGGTGACCCAGGACTGACCAACAGGGGTATTCCATCCCATCAGCATCATGCCCGGTATAAAAGCTGAAGGATCAACAGGTCAAGCCTCTTCTTTCCCCTTCTTCTTTCCCCTTCTTTCTCCTTCTTCGATGGCTGACGTCCAAGGAGGGCTCTGCCTGTTCATCTGCCTCTGATCCCAATCTGGGCGTTCCTGGCTCCAGATCTGAAGCCCAGCTCCTGTCAGTTGCCGGGTCCAGTTTGGGACTTTTCCTGAGGCCTGCTGGTGACGTGGTCGTCGTCCTGGGAGCTTGATACGGTTTTGTGTGTACTGTATACTCCCTTTTTCCTTTTTTTCCCCTACATTTCCTTTTTATTGTGCTGCTTGTATTTTCATTAAAGTAGTTTAGTTTGTTCTAAACTCTTGAATCTCTTTAACTCCTTCCTTTCCTCTCTTTACCCAAAGGGGGGGGAAAAAGGGAGAGGGGGCATCTGTCGCTCAGGTTTTGGTGAGTTTGACTGAGACCGCGACACTGACACTACAAGCACATTCTTGTAAACAAAATTTTG
Source organism: Pedionomus torquatus (assembly GCA_013398155.1). Classification (NCBI taxonomy): domain Eukaryota; kingdom Metazoa; phylum Chordata; class Aves; order Charadriiformes; family Pedionomidae; genus Pedionomus; species Pedionomus torquatus. The sequence continues at coordinate 92,093 of VZRU01012308.1, forward strand.
CTTTGGTACCCTCAGCAGAAAAACAGACAGAAAACAGGTACAATGTTTTGGAAATAGTACTTCCCTTAACAAAAAGAATGAAAAATAGGATCTGCAAAGTGAACAAATTCATTTTTACAGATACCTTGATTGCTTTTTGAACCACTTCCAACTGCTAACACAATTTAAATTCCAATATAAATTTGCAATAATTCCAGTGATGCAAATTAACTCTATTTTACTTATAACTTAAACGCATACCGGCAATCAAGTGGTGCATGTATTATTAACAGATCATCACAGTATTAGGATTTGTTATAATAGCAACTTCTAGAAATAACAGTGAAAAACACAAGCCCAGTAACACAAGCTGCATAAGCCCAGTAACACTGCAATATTAGAAACACAAATGTATTACTGTAATTAGCAACTGTTGATAGCCTTGAGTTTCAAAGTCACCGAATACTGCATTTCTGATTTTATCTGATATGACATCTGCAATTCAAGCATATGGCAGCAACGCTACCAAAAATTACTACAGATTTCCATTCATTCTGATATAATAAAATGGGAATTACTTAGAAGCAGAATATGTCTGATAGCTGTATTGAACACCAGCATCTAAATGGCTAGAAAAAGTATTTTTCATACCTTATAATCATCCTCATAGTCATTATATCCACAAGTACTTAAGATGTCAGGAAAAATATCTGTCCATCCATTGCTTGTACAATTTTTGCTAATATTTCCTGTAAAGCAAAGTTTGGGAGGTTAAATTAGAAAGATTCAAAAGTCTCCTCATTGATGAATTTTTACACAATATAATATTGTTATTCCCTGTTCACGTGCTGTATTTCCTAGTACTCCTGTTAAGGCAACCCAGCCATTTCCTTTCATGTGCTTTTCATTCATATTACTTTGGCTTTTACTCTTCCTCTGAATTGCCTTTGCACTAAAGAAAACCAAAAGTAATTCCAAGCTGTGATGGCAGGCTTCTGCTTTGGTATAACAGCTATTTCTGTTACATCTGCAAAAGCCTGAAATATTTCGCTGTTTTATCTAAAGTATTCTGGAGGGAGTCTTTCAGCTCATTCTATAAAGGGAACAATTTGTAGGTAAAGTAATTTGATAGAAAAGTAATTTAAGTGAAAGTTGTTCTAGCCTCCTATTTTAAGCTTTTCTGAGAACATAATGCCATATGATCTACAAAGGAGTTATAAAAGCTCTTAGATATTATGGTGATGAATTACTACTACAGCAAACGTTGGTAGAGTTGGTAATGCACTTTAAAGACCAAATTATGTGATGGACTGAAGAATGAGGAAATAAATATGCATGCTGAATCTCACTCTTTGAATGAATCAGTGAAATAATGTAGTACAAGGAACATAGAGGAGATGTGCAAGTATGGTTGGGAAAGAATTTTGAACATCTATTAATTTCAGAAAGTATTTTTTGGTTGGAACTGAGCAAAGAAGTTGACTCTTTTCCCAGATGAAGTCAGGCAGATGAGATGGGACAACCCATGATTCTGCTCCTTAATCTAATAAATATGAACTAATGTTCATGCAATATGGAACTGCTTTAATAGGAGAAAACTGAAAACTGATGCCAGAATAAAGAATAGTTATTAAAAGTGTTATAACCTGCTCTTACAATGTTAAATCATATGCAACTTTCTCTGACTCTTACAGCAATTTTTATATATGTGATACTCCAAATGTATGGCAACATATTGCTTTGGTTTGGAGTTTACCACTGGTCTTTAACTGACTTAAACATGCCTGATTTTTCCCGCTAAATTAAAAATTTCTGTGTCACAGATCAGCTTTGGCCAAGAATAACCAAACGTGTTTATATACACTCCAAACTAAAGCTTTTGTGATTTTTATCTTGCTGATTGGTTACTGGAATATCTTCTTTGTATAAAGTCTTCAGTGGAAAGTTGTAAATATCCTACAAATGGCTGACCAACTAACAACCAAATCTTTCTAGTTTAGAACAAGGCCTTGACCTGAAACCACAGGGTCTCCTCGAACAACGGGGCCACTTCTGCTATTTGGCAGAGACACGGCATTTTTTAAAGAAAACGTAACCTATTTATACACTCTGAAGAGTCATCACTTTAAAAGTACATCAACTTCTCTGACTAGGCAGAAGCAGAGGAATGTGTTAACAAAATCACAAGTTACGTCAAAGCCAGCTTTGCAAGAAAAACACTGTTGGGGTTTAGACACTACATACTGTGGTTTAGGCTGGGTCACAACAACCCTACGCAGGGCTACAGTCTTGGGGAAGAGTGGCTGGAGAGCTGCCTGGCAGAAACGGACCTGGGCGTGTTGTTCGACTAAGCCACCAGTGTGCTCAGGTGGCCAAGAAAGCCAACAGCATCCTGGCGTGTATCAGGAACAGCGTGGTGAGTAGGGCTTGAGAAGTGATCACCCCCTGTACTCAGCACTGGTGAGGCCCCATCTTGAGTACTGTGTCCAGATCTGGGCCCCTTACCACAATGAAGTCATTGAGGTGCTGGAGCAGGTCCAGAGAAGGGCAACAAAGCCGGTGAGGGCTCTGGAGAATAAGTCTTATGAGGAGAAGCTGAGGGAGCTGGAGTTGTTCAGCCTAGAGCAAAGGAGGCTGACGGGAGACCTTATCCTCTCTACAACTACCTGAAAGAAGGTTATAGAGAGGCTGGGGTCAGTGTCTTCTCCCAAGTCACAGGTGATAGGACAAAAGGAAATGGCCTCAAGTTGCTCCAGGGGAGGTTCAGATTAGGAAAAATTTTTACACTGAAAATGTTACTAAACACTAGAATGGGCTGCCCAGGGACATGGTTGAGGCACCATTTCTGGAGGTGTTTAAAAGATGGGTTGACACAGTGCTTGGTGGCATGGTTTAATGATTTTTTTTTTTTTTTAATCAGAGTTAGGCTGATGGTTGGACTAGATGATCTTAAAGGTCCCTTCCAACCTAGACAATTCTATGATTTTACTCAAGATGCTGAAGTATTTTCTACTATAAGTACTGTAAGACTGTATAACTTAAAAGACAGTTAGGCAATGTTCTGTAGAAGACATTGTTTATTTTTCCACCATCATTCAATGCAATTAAATATTTCAGACAGCAACCTCATTTAAAATCTATACCTTGACATATACATTTGAATAAAAATTCACAGAATAACTTTCTGATAGTCATATACATCATCATGTACAATACAGAAAAAAAAATACAGGGTTATAATGATTGCTTTTTTACAGTAGAGAGTCATTTAATATGAAGTTACTAATATGCAATAGGGAATTAATTATGTGGTATGCTTAGACTATAACCTTAGCCATCACAGAAGAAATTAAGAGCCAGTTCTCCAAAAGTCGTAAGGATGAGAACACAACTGGGGTTTTCTTTTAATTCACAATTTAAATTATTAAATCCTTTAAAGAACTGATGTTATTTAAAAGCCTACTTATGATTTAGAATAATTCCATAGAAAATAGGGTAGTCTAGATCACCCTGTAGTAGAATTTTAATTCCTCTTAATCCCTAAATAAACTAAAACATGTATCTCAGAAACCTGGCTAAATATAAAAAGTGTTACATTCTTGTTTAAAAATATTTTTCTAATTTCCTGCCATAACAATCAAGTGAATTTGAAATGTGCTGTCTGTGAATTAAACTATATATTGCTGAGCATAAACAAATTTTAAAGGTGTTGAGATACTTAATCTTAATAGAATCAACCATGCAAGATGTTTGCTGTCCTATATCTGAAGGAAGAAATTATAGAAAGATAAGATTTTTAAAAAGCTCTTAACTGAATCTCTAAAAACCCACTCTGTTCATTCCACAAGCAAGAAGTAAACAGGTAGCTATGAAAACAAGCTGTATTTGGGAAAATTATAAGAAACTATAAAAAGGAAGTGATCCTTCAGCCTCAATGACGCTATGCCCAAGTGGAATTGAAATGCATTGTGAAGGTTTCAGAGTTAAGTATTTATTGCAGTTGTTCTATAGGAAAATTAAAATGTTATTGTAATATTGTCATATATACATTAAATATCAAACATTCGAACTCCAGAGGGAGCGTGCGTGCTCTAACTTTCGGCAAATAGACAGCAGCAGTGTGATTTAACTCACATTTGGGATTTTTTTATACTTACGAGTTTGTCTTGTCTCACAACAACACCTTAATATCTTTCTTTGAGTCATCTAAATGCTTTTATATATTTCACAAGATTTAGTAAAGATTACACATACTTTCTCCTTTATAAACTGTTTAGACTGCTCATGATAAACTAATCAAGATTCACCAGCTCTAGGAATGAAAACCTTTGCTCATCTGTAGATTGTTTTAGTTATCTGTTTTTTACTGGAACAAAAACAGAATGAGAGTTTTGAGAATAAAGGTATTTTAGTCATACCCCAAGTCAGCCTCTATGATAAAAGTAATATTGTTAAGAAGCTCTCCACAAAGACCTCAAAAACAGAATTAAATCACTGTGATGTTTTGCATCTTTCACCAGCTCTTCATGACAAAGGTTTCTCACCTGAGCAAAGGGGTAAGATTTTTCCTGCTGCATTTTGAGATACGTATGAAACACTATCTGTGCATCCTCTATTTTTAAAACCCCACAAACAAGCCAAAGTGCAAAATTAAACCACAGTATGAGATATTGACAAGATGGTGCAAAAGACAGTAGACTTGAAACAGTTAAATATTTCAGCAGTCTGAGACACCTGATTAGCTCTTATCAACTTCCATTAAAAAGCAGAATAAAAGGATTCATAACTACTACCTAAAATTTTAATAGTTGTAATTTTTAGATATTATGTATTAACACTGGCTCGTTCTCATGAAGGCAAGGTAGAGCTCACCTAAGCACAGAAGGAACAACCTGCATGTGAGCTGCTGGCAGCTGTTACAGATGTCATTCAGGCTCAGCTGCCTTAATAATTAATGTAAACAGGTCAAAAAGAGCAAGCAATGTCTTCAGCCTTTATGAGGGTCACTATATCAGAATACATATTTAATCTGACTCAAAGAACACCATATGGACCACAAAGAGTGGTCATCTAGTCTTTTCATGATGTATCAGGAACAACTCTTTTAAGAATCTACTATTTTAACTCTTTAAAAAGTAAATAAAAACCTTAAACTGCAACACAAACACACACGCACACACTCTTTTTAGCATGTTATGTTATCAAATACCAAAGAGAAGCCAGCAACAGACACCTTAAAATGAAATACCTGGTTTGCCCGAAAAAAGGCTAAATACTTTTGGACAAGGGACAGTGACAGTCTCTCCAATCTTTGCAGGACGCCAACAGGTGATGTTATCCCAAACTCCAACACATCCTGAAACAAAACCAGCAGCAACAGGCTTTAAAGTTCAGTTTGGTTCATATCACCCTTCTGTATTTATCTTATAAAGACCTGGTGGAGGCTCTTGATAAGTATTTCAAGAAAGATTAGACTCTTTTAAGAAAGTCACAAAGATGCTCTTTTGTATGAAAATGTTGAGGGAATCATGAGTCAGTTAATTAACACACTTATTTTTAGGTCAGTTAACACATTGTTTGCAAAATGTCTTGTTAAAACTATGGTATTTCAACAGACCATGCTAAGAAAATATACAAAAATGTTAAAAAGAAGTAAAAGAACTTCATTGGGCTCAGCATCACAAATACAATGGGAGCACACCATGACTGGACAACTTTTGGGAAAAAGGGCATGAACTGACAAAATCATCTCTGCTAAACTAAATAAAAGAAATTTGAACAAAGAATGGTCCTGTATATTTATCTAAGGAAAGGTGGTTATAAAATGGTGTAGGCATGTTTTCTAGTAGTACCAGTAACAGCTAGTTCTGTTGATGCTGATGTCTCTATAGATGTGGCTAAAAAGCAGTACCTTGTGAATGAGAACAAAACTTCCTATAGCTTGCTATGGACACCTGGATCAAGTGTGCTCTATTTGTTTAAAGATGACTACCTATAATGCTAAGTGAAGTGTTATGAAAGTTTCTGAATATAAGCCTTATGAAGAATTACGAGTCCAAAGAAATAATGAAACGCTACTCATCTCAGTTCAAGTTCTCTCTCTCAAAAAAAATGATCATGTGCAAAATTCTGGGCATTTATATCTTCAAATAATGCAACTGATAATTGACAGCTTAAATCTGTAATTAACACCAAAGAGAGAAAAACAGAACTTCCATCCTACCAGTATTATTAGAAAGTATGAGGGACAGTTTGTTCCTTTCAGTAGAGAATATGAAACTTGGAGCTGGAACTATTCACATCCATGTATAAATACTATTCTTCAGAATATTTATAGTATTAGCAATTCACTATTCATTTACTCTGTGCTAGTGCAGTCATGCCCAAAATCAAGCTGCCTGAGTTAAATGAAGCTGGAAAAGGAGCATTTCAAAGTTCTATATTTGTGTTAAACCATTTTAGTGCAATTAAACTTGGACAGCCTGTGTAGACTTAAAATGTCTAACATCCTGCTTTTAAAGTTTAACTTACTTTCAAAGTACACGTAAACTAGGGAACCCAAGAGTGTGTTACAGAACCCACAGTTGGATTCACCCCCAGGGATATGTCCCAGCTACAGCTTGAAGGAGAACCCACAGCATAGCATTCCTACAGGCCTTGCTTTCCTTTGGAAGACAACTAAGTGTGATAGTTAGGAGGCAGCCTCTGTGCTGTACCAAGAATAGGCTTTAGAGATTAAAAAGGAAGATGAGAGGAGGATTATAGGGGAAATTCTGCATTTGGTCACTAGTTACATGGAGTCCTTTTTATATAGTTTACCAAGGACATGCTATTGTTCAGGGTTGTCACTTGTTCATGGTGTCTGGGTCTTCCTTCACTCCTTTTAGGATTATACATCTCTAAATGCAGCATCTGTTCTGTATTCAGAAATACAATGCCAAAACTAAGAGATGACTAGCGGGAACACTTCACAAAGTTTATCTGTGTGTGTAGATAAAGTGTAATGCCTTACCCTCCACGTCCTTGTATGCTGTATCAACTTCCAAAAAGGTATGCAGCAAATGTTCATTACCGCACACACTCACCCATACTCACTTAAATACCTTTTCCACTCAAGCACAAAAATCTCCTAAGAGATTTGGAGATTCCAAATATCCAATCCACAACCTCTCTGGGCAATCCACACACACACAACTTCCTCCACAAAGAATTTCACCACACACCTAATTAGGATTTCCCTTGCTGCAGGTTGCTTCCATTGCTTCTTCTTGTGGGTTTTTTTGGGTTTTGTTTGGGTTTTTTGTATGTGTGTGTTCACATCTGAAAAGAGTCTGGCTTCATCTTTATAAGCCCATTAGGCAGATGAAGACAGCAATCAGGTCACTCTTCTGCAAGCTGAACAAACCCAGCTGTCAGTCAATCGCTGTATGCTGCATATTCTAGTGCCATCTCCAAACCCTCTGCTTTTTTGTACACAGGAGCCCCAAACTGGGCACAGAACTCTGCTCAGATGTAGTCCTAAAAGAGCCAAAGAGAGACAGACAATTGCTTCTCTTGATCTACCAATTTTCTAATGTGGCACAGTATATGGCTAAACCTCATCTCTGTAAGTGTGCACCGTTGGTTCATGTTTAAATTACTATATTTTTAAAGCAAACATCTACAATTGGACAGAAGAGTTTCATCCTAAAAGGTTTTTATTTCTTCTCAAGCAAGTCCGAAGTTGTTAATACAGTTGCAGAATCTAGACTGTACGTACCTGTCTCTAGTCTAATCAATCATACCCCTATTTGCTTAATACTGTGTGACAAACTTCAGCTTGCCAAGTTCTTCATTCACCTGAAGAGGGCTAATTGTTCTAGTTCCTTTAGAACTTTGACTCCTAGACCAATATGTCAAATTCCTTCTTTTAGTCTTACCTTAGGATAAGGGACATTTATTGAGGACTAGAACCATGAGAGTGTCATTCTTTTTATCTGTATTCCACAGTTGGCTGAGAAGTTCCCGTTTCCATTGACAGTTCACTCCTTTCAGGTTTCTGATCCTTACCTCTTGAATGTTTTTGGCAACTGACTTGGAATGTAATACTCTCGGAACTCCACAATCATTCCTTTTTTCCTGATAATCATGCAGAGTTTGTCCTTTTTAGTGTACCTGACACAACAGCTCTATTTCTTTAGAATTTACTCACAAGTTTTATTTATGCTGTGTTTTATCTGAATATCTTCCACTCTCTCCAGAACTCGTGGCTTTTCTTTTAGGCTTAGTAATGATATCTCTGAGGTGATGTTGACTTGGTCATATACATACAATTGAAGAGATTTACATCTGAGCAAGTCAACTTCGTACCCTTTGAACTCAACGGATCTTAAACATGCTCTGGTATTTGTAGTATTGTATTAAAATAAAGCCCCACATCTCTATGACGCAACACCAGGGCTTACGTAAAATAAAAGAATATTTACTTCAGCCAATCCAGGTCATGCTTCCTTCCCAATTGAGTTTAAGCCAGAAACAACATCAACAATGTGACATACCAGAAAGACAAAGAAACTATTTACTTCATCTGCCAGCACTCAGAACTACAGTGACAAAATGCAACTCTCTTGGCTTTGATGGATGTCATGCCTGAGCCAGCATAAACAAGCCCTGGAGTACACAAGAATAATTAGCATCTTGTGCGACTTCATCCCCATTTCCACTAACAAGTGAGAGCTGAGTCATGAAAGTGTTCATGCATACCCATAAAAGCTGATAACTGTCACAGATTTTCTCCTTTTTTCGGTATACTCTCTGTAAAATGCTGCATTTGCTACAGTTACCTGCAAACAGTTCAGAGGCCTTTATAAATTTTTGCTACACTGCTATACGGGCTGGGCTAAGGTTTTGCTAAAAAGGCAGCTAAACAACGTGGACTTCACAGCTCCATTAGTACCTTTTCCACAAAAAAAACCCCACACACCACTTATTCAAGCTCCAATTACACTAAATATTATACAGAAAAATAGAGGTCCAAGACCTATTCCCACCAAAACCCATCAACACAATTTGCATCAGATCTTGAAGTTAACTTGCAGGAAGGAAATCACTATACATGCTTTTAACATTCAAAACATTACAAGTCACTAATGCTTTCTGGTGAATGTAATTTTTACCTCAGTTTTTTCCTCGGTATTTTAGGACTTTAAGGTATCTATCGCACAGAAGAGAATGATACTTTTTCAGACTCCTTAAATCAAACAGAGGAAATAACACAAAAGATTTATTCCCTACATTTAGGCTACATTTACATGCATCAACAATCATGAGAATGAAACTTGAGTGGCTGTCAACAGAATTCCACGAAGAATATTAAGCCTCAATTTATGTATACATACAAGCTTATTTATTATGGTACAGAAAATCTGAGAAAACTGCTGAAATGTCCTAGAGTCATTTACAGTCACTGAATGGCTATAGTGTGCTTCTGGTCTAGGGCTGAATACTGAAATGATGGTGTTCCTGGTGCACTGCTAGGGGCTGTTAGAAGTACAACTGTTAAACAATATGCACTTTTCGAGACTTTCAACTTACACTTTTGCTCGTTTCCCCCTCCTACTGCAACAGAATTTTAAAAATATTGTAGCCATATATCTTTTTCTTCTCTTAGCAAAGCACACCCTTATGCAGAGGTTGGATACAATTAACAAGTCTATTTTTACTACACTTGCATCAATTTGTCTCTTCCATCCCAACAACATGTTTCTATTGTACAGTGCAAGCTTAATTGTGCACAATTGAAACTAGCAATTAATTTCCCACTGATCTTGGAAACTCAAATTGTGGCACAACTGGAGACCTTGGCAAGTTTCACAGTTCTTCAACTAAATATTGCTCTTTACCCATCACAGTAACCTTCTACAACAACAACAATGTATGCAATATTGTTAGAGGGTGACAGATCATGATTCACTCCATCCTAAAACACACGAAAATAGGCCAGATTAATTGCTCCAAACAACTGCCTGTTTCTCCTCAGTGACTACAGAGCAGCCTACAGTTCCATAAATACCTACATTGTTGGAAAATGAGGTGCGATACATGCTTTCTCAAAAGTTTCTCTTCCTGCACATAGAATATCATAGAAACATAGAAAGTTTGACAGTCTACTCACTTACTCTCTACTACTCTCTGTCCAGCCATTAATTCATTCAGTATTAGGATTTCTGGACTGTCATCCATCATTGCCACTTTTCATAAAATCATTATGTATGCACTTATTCTCTGCCAGTTTTCCACATCTCTTGTATATATAAGCCTGGTTCCTACTATCTCCAAAGGGCATTACTCAATTAATATACAAAACATATTTATTTTTAACTTTAGATAAGGTTTTAATTTTAGTTCTAGTAGTAGAGTAGAAGCACTAGTAGTTCTAGTAGTTTTTAATTCTACCAGTAACTCTGTAGAAAATATCTCACATTTTAAATACAACTTAAATTGCTCCAATGTTTATTTTCACATCTGCAATTTTCTTACCATATTTTTAAAAAAATATTCTAATTAATCAAACATATATAATTAAATCATAAACAATACAGTATAAAGAATATCCTTTTCTGTTCATTCATTGATATAGTCCCTGTTTTCATCCAGCTTCAACAAATTCTTAAGCCTTGAATGTTTTTGTCTTTTCACCCTAATATGTACACATATGAAACCAGTCCAGCTCATGTTCTATCTTGGCTCCCCAACTTTTCCTGTGCATCTATACTGCTATACTCTTCTTCTTTACCTATTAATGAAGGTAGCAAAGGGGAAAAAAAAAGGCTCTTCATCTCTGTTTCTATGGTGTCTAGAATACATATAAAATCCCTTTTCAACCTCTTCATTTACCTCATTTATTTCTCTGGTGTGTCATTTGCAGCATATCTAAGGAAACAATCAATCTTCCCGATGACTTGCTCAGAAGTGTGGCCACGGCATCACTCTTCTATTGCTCTTCCCTCCTGTTCTTCTAGATGATATTATAGATGCTATTCTTAGTTAGTTAGTTACTTTCAATGAGATCACTTACTTTATTTGAATGCTTGGCCTTCAACGCTTGTGATGTATTTGCAATTACTTCATAATGAAAGGAAACGCAAGACACTATAAACTGTTTTGTTTCTCATTTTTCTGAGCTGACAGAAGTACTTCTACCTCATTCCTCATCCTGATGTCTGAGATCCAGTTTCTGAGCACAAGTTTGCTTACCTCCAGATGCTTCATCTATAAAAAAAGTGTTGACACCACTGAATTTGTACTGGCAAGTTTTGTTCATATATACATTTTATCCATATATTAACCACTAGGTGGCACTTCGCATTTGGATTTTAAAAGTTGCCAATTCAAGGAAAGGTTGAGCGTTTTTTAAACTGTCTAGGCGTGCTTGATGCCTGAAACACGGAGAGTGCTTTGAAAATCTGCCAGAAAGCTGTCAGCTAGTCCAGGGTTTGTTTTTCAAACAGAGAAACATTTTGATTTTTGTACTTTACTTGACAAAGCAGAAGTAATCTCACCTCTTATGGGCAATGTTTTCTAGACACGCTGTAGTGTGTAATTTAGGCTGCGTGTGAATTATGAACATGTACAGGCTGAAATGATTTCTGCATTTTCTCCCAAGTAATAAGAAAGAAAGGAAAAGGTGCTAGAGAAACAGTGTGCTACTGGTCTGGAGGGAAAGCAACCTGAAAGCAGTAACTGGAATGAGAGAGTAGCAAATACACTGTTCCTCCAAGCTACTTTGTTAAAGTTACTTGTCTCTACCTTTGTTGGGGCCCTGAGTGCACTAACCGGCCTTAGTGCCCCTGCCCAGGGTCCCCTCTCAGCTCAGGTCTGGGTGCAAATGACTTCAGCTCTACCACAGCAGTGCCTGTGCCTGCCCCTGCCTGGGTCCGACCCACCGCTACGGCGCTGCCCGGCCATCCCATGCCTGTGCTCAGCCCTGGTTCCCCGCGCCAGGCCAGATCCTGACCCCCTCACTTGCAGGCTAATGTCTTCAGCTGTCCCCCATCCCCAGGGAGGTGCTGCCTGGGGACGTCCCTACAGTCCCCCAGCTTTCCTGGCTGGGGTGGGACAGGCCCTGCCTGATCCCCCTCCACAAGGAGCAGAGACCTGTGATCCTGTGAAAATGAGAACACAGGCTGCAGGAGGGTCAAGGAGGTGCTCCAACATGCCGCTGCTGCGCTACAGCGCTGTCGTGATACTGTACAGAGAGTGTACACAAGCTCCCATGATTCAGAAATACTGAGGAAGGGCGAATGTAAACTTTTTAAAATTACTGGTCAACAAAAACTACTCACACACAGCAAGCAGAATTTGGGACGGCTGCAGTGTACATCAGAATTAACTACTTAAGCAGTATGACAAAACCAGTACAGTTTATCTCATGTTCACCTTAAACAGCTGCTGTTTATAGGTTTTCAAAAGGCAGTCCTACAACCAGAAATGGCAAAAATACTGTTACTGAGATTTCCAGATTACTAGCTTTTTGCTCAATTAAACATTTCAGGTGAAATGTCTTATTTAATTTCTGAAGAATAGCTTCCCACTGCAAAATCAAAAATCTACAAGCCAATTTTTTTTTTAACAAAATTTACAAATTTTACACAAATGTAAGGAAATATGGGAACTGCCAGCTAAAAACTTTGAAAGAAAACCCTTCTGAAAAAGAAAGCACATTTCCATCCAAATTTTCTACCAAGTAAATCCTGCTTTCCAATTACTCCAAATGTTCTTTGAACACAATAGCACTTATTTTTGTATGACTGGACAGCACTCAAACTGTAACACCAACATTTTCTATCATATTGGAAAGACATTCATGGATATACAGTCAGAGCTATAAGTGTACCTTCAACTTCCTGTTGTCTCAATTAGACATGCGGTACATTATTCATAAAGCACCATTAAATATCAATATCCTGTTCATATAAACCCTACCTCAAAACAAAATAGTCTCTGCAAAGTATTGCATTAATAAATTTCTGTTAGTTTGGATTATATCTAACCCATGTGCTAGCTGGACCTTTTTTAGTGCTTTCACATTCAAGATTTCGTCCTGTGGTATTGGAACTTTGGATGTCATGGAGCGTAGACTGCCATGGCCAAAGCTGTCTTTATCAGGACTGAAGTGCAAAACTACACGGGGCAGTATTTCTTTCAGAATCTTCTGAAAAACACAATAAATTCACTTAAGGCTGTGCACTTTCCTTTTTCAGGATTCCAAATGCCATCTATTAATGTCTACTGCTGAACTTCTATTTATGTTTGGGGGGGGGCTAGAAATTTCAGACCTTTAAATTGTAGAGGTATCCATGGCCATGTTGCCTCTCTTCTTTCCAAATAACTTGTTATTGTCACTCTTGGTAACTTTTACCATGTGACATTTTTCAGTGAGGCTGATGAGGGCATTTTCTTGGTCTTCACCACTTATTTCATGTTGGTTATTTTTCAGTAGGCAGATCCTTCCATTCAAGGTTCTTTCTCACCTATCCCCCAACCTCCCCAAAAGACGAGCCAGCTCTGCCTCTGCTCTGCCCTCAAATAATTAAGTACAGCTTCCACAAAGCCCAGACATTGTCAACACCATACGGATGATCAGATTTATGTGGTGTCATTAACAATGACACTTATACACAAAATAGACAAATATTCAAAGCAGCCCTTTCAGCTTCCCTGATTAAAAAAAAAAGTGTGAACCAAAAAGTACAGCACATCTGCACTACAGCTAGAATAGCAGCAGCATAGAGATTCAAGAAAACTGAAGATGTCCTGACAAGAGCTACAGGTGCTGCGCAAAAGGAAGTTCCATAATCCCACTGTTTCTTTTAACTCTACCATTAATGCTAGCCCAGATAACTCTAATCAACACTGCAGCCTGAACTACTGGCTCTTTTTACAGAGAAAATAGCTGCAAAACCAAACAAAAATGGATGAAAGACCTTGATGAGATTGGGAGGATTAAGAAAGGGGGAACCTTGAGGAGATTCCTTTTCACAAAGCAGGAAAAAGGCCTCATCTGACTTTGTGTAAGTCTCCTATTTACTGATGTGAAGGAGAGAGTGGTCATCAGGTTGGTTCAGTTACACTTATAGCCAGTTCTTCTTTTGCACAATATAAAGATACGTATGTGTGGCTTTGCACTGCAAAATAGACACCTTTCTTACTGGAGAAATAACCTTAATGGCAGAGATTAGTTGGATAAACTATCATTTGGATAACCTGCCATTGGTCCAACATTTGAATAATCAATCCACTGTTCTGAAGAGTTTTCAGAAAGATCTGCTCTGTTCCATCCACAACATTACGAGTTTAGTGCTGAAATCACTAAATGAAGTTCTACTAGCAGTGTAATTTGGGAGATTGGATTACACAGTGACGTTGGTCCCTCTTGCTTTAAATTTATGAATGAGACTATCATTTTGTCTGTCTTAATTTCCCAGTACCAGCTGTATTACGAAGACTCTCTTTGAGAAGTTTATGAAAATCTTTCAAAAGCCATTTCTCTTTCCATCTCCAGTCCTTCCTCAAAGTTAAGATGACATATCTAAAAGTAAAAATGTTGTCTGGCATATGGGTCTCACAAAAAACACATTTTGGAAAGCAAGGGCTGAAAAGACTTATTTAACTGTGCAGCTACTCAGTCCAAGATGAAAAAAAACAATCAGAAAGCAAACCCAAGACTTCATTTTTTCATAATAAGATCCTTTTAGAACTTCTTATTGTAGAATCCTGTTATAAAGTTTACTGACTGAGTTTTAACATTTTTGACCATAAAATTTCACTTTTCATTTAAAAGTGATTGGAAAGGAATTACTTTATAAGATCAAATTCTAAATATTGAACAAAGACATACATTTGCAGTTGGCCATTATTTTTAAAGTATTTTCAATAACTTTTATTGGAACTTTCTATTTTGTTAAGAAAAGCCATGGGTAGTAAGTATAAGATAAATTAGTGTTTTTCCATATGGACCTCAAAAGGTGTAGCTATTACGAGCTATTCAAAATGTTATTAAACTGCCTTCCAAAAAAGACAGTGCAAAAAACATTCTCTTCTAAGCTTCCAGTTAAGATGCATCAATACCTCAGGTGTCTAATTTTAGGACAAAAGACAAAAATAAACATGGACGGAAGCTAATGCAGTCTTCATAAAATAAACAGATTTGCTTGAGTGCACTACAGAGAGGAAGTCGCTGCCACGGATCTTTGGAGAGTGACTTTCTTCCCTAAATAGAGTGCAAAGCTCTCCACTAATGGAAAGCTACGTGTTAATGCCTGAAAATCCCTCAAAAGGTGCAAAGCAGGACATTTGAATTGCTGTCTCATAGTTTGACATTGGCAAATGAGCAGAATTAGGTCCTGTGGTTTTAATATATCCTTAGCATTATTCAAAGGGTATTTACACAGTATTTATATAGTATTTCCTTGAAAACAGACTATTGCTTTAAATAAGTCATGAAGAAAGCAAATCCTTCGTAGATTTCCCAGACAATGACTTTCGGTACACTACAAAAATTACTCAGTGAAATTCTTCAGTCCATGTTATGAGACAGCTCAGGGAAGATGACTATAACATCATTTTATTATGTAAAAAAAAAAAACCAAAGTCAAACCACAGTTGCCTTCAAATCTTTCCTTTATGTATCCCTAAACAGGAGCTGGGAAGTACTTAGGGACATAGTTTAGTAGTGGTTTTGGTAGTGTTAGATTAACGGTTGGACTCAATTATTTTAAAGGTCTCTGTGCACCTAGATGATTCTATGATTAGATAATGTGCTTCATACATAATTGCCATCTATGCAGAAGGAGAAACTACCTGTCCTGTAAAATTTGGATCCTCCAAAATTCAGCAGCTGTGCATTAGCAGTCAAATTTCTGTTTCATGTTACACAGAGACATGAAGGCTTCTCAAGTGCCCAAGAAGTTAATGAAAAAAAACCCACTGTTTTTTGATAATTGAGGCCCAAGTCTCCAGTAGAAAATCTCAGTGAACCTTTAACTCCAAATTCTAGACAGGACTTTCACTAGATTTCATTATAGCTTTTGTGAGGCAGGTAGCACATACTAAAGAGTAAAAAGGGCTGTACTACCATCTTTCCCATTCAAGAAGTGAAATGGGTTTTGTGAATTTTTTGTAATGCATTATATTTCAAGTGCACTACAAGTTTTAGGTGCGGAACTCGGACTTGGAATAGTTCCAGCTTGCCAATTTTCATTAGTAATTCTTTAATCAAGAGTCAGAGTACCACTGTGACAATCTGCAAGTCTCTGTTTAAAATAGTCCTTTTTTATATGCATACAGAGTTTATTAGAAAAATAAGGATGCATAGAGAATAGATAGTTTTGGAAATGCAAATGCATATATTTAATGTAGGCACTTCTGAACAGGTTCTTAGTAAAAGTATCTAGAACATGAAGCACAGGATATATTTTGTGGTAAGATTAAAAATAGTTTTTAAGGGTTTATTACCTGAGGGGCTTTATTCCAGACTCCTATAAAATGAATATTCCCTTTGTTTCAGCCAGGCATTCAATTAAATTCATAAAACCTTTCACTTTTTATCGCTAGCTGCAGGGCTGAATCAAGACCATCAGTTGGTATCAGACTGTATCAGACATACAGTCTCCTTCCAACACATGAGGTTCTTCTACAACCTTCAGGAGGCACCCCTCTTCCAGTGAAAAGAGGCTGTGAAGAAAACATTGACAGAAAATTTCCTTCTTCCCCAAGGGAACTGAAAATAAAACAGGTGGGCATCACAAGAGTACCCTTGGAGCAGCCCAGCATCTGGATCACAGAAGTGGATCTTGAAGAAAGCTTGACTTTCAAAGCAGTATAATAGCTACTAGTGAATTTATTAATTCAAGATTTAATTCATTAAGCTGGGCTACTAATTACTTCTCCATCTGGCTTCACACTAGTATTATTGATGTAATAGCCGCCTCTCTTCACCACTCATATAAATAAAAAAATCTATATGTAGATTAATTATTCCACTAAGATTTTGCTTGGAGAGATATACATATAAATTATTCACTGTTGTTACAGTTTTTCTAATTACTGATCTGGATTAATCAAAAGGAGAAATTATAGTAAAATGCAGACTGCTGCTGAACCTTTTAATTATTTTATTGTATACAAATTTATACTACAGCATGCACTGAGGAAGGTAAACTTTTAAATTAAGAAGAGAGGTGGATACAGAATCGTGAGTTGGGACTCACGTTTATGCTTAAAGGGCACTGCAGATGGCACGTCCCTGAGGTACCATAATCATCTTCAGAGAGCATTCATAACAGACTGAATAGGTAATACATAGTATATTTGTTTTTTCCTAACTCAGCCAAAGGAAGACAAGTGCACTGCAAGAGCTGTAATATTCCAAGGAGTCCAGTTATTCTGAGACAACACATACCTGGACTACAATATCAAAAGGCAGGACACTGATGCCTGCCTAATTTGAAACTAAATACTTCCAGCCACTTAAAGATCATTTGACAACAGAAATTTAATTATTAGTTTTAGATGTGAGATTACTTTGTAAAAAATCAAAATTGTATTTTGAACTGAAAAATGTTCAGCTACCTTTAGATCTAAAATTTCTTTCCCTTTTTTCTAAGTCTCAGTGAAAGCCCACCCTTCCCTTCAGCATTTCTCATGCTACCAGAGGAGGGCTGGGAAGAAAACAAATGCAAAAAAAGCATTCCAAAACACATTTTACCTTTTCATCAGTAGGTGAGCAGAGACTGCTTTCTGCTCACAAGGCTTGGCCTATAGTTTACAAAAGATACTGATCATACAACATTACAACATTGTCATTCAAATAAATAAATAAATAAACACACACTTCTAAATTTCCTAAAAAGCCAAAAACTTTTAACCAAGTTATGCCCTAGATACTTTAATGTTACAGATTTGCTTTTCATTTGGCTGTGTGGATTTATCTGCCTCCTTCATATTTTGGTTGCTGAACAAATGGTTTTATTAGCAGCTCCAACTTACAAGAAAAATAACATCTTTTCTTAAACTTACTCACAGTTTTCACTCATGTGAAAATATAGCAAGGAAATCCAGTATCATCTAAAATAAAAGAAATAATAAACTACAACTGTTCTTCCCTCTTTCCTCTATTAAATTACAATCAGCCACACCTCTATCTCCATATTTATCTTTCTACGTAGAGGAAGAATAAAAACAATAAAGTAACAGAGAGAATCTGTTTTTTGAATGTACCGCTACTGTTCAGTTTTTCCTTTGCATGACTCTGGTTCTCTGGGGGTGAATCTGGTCTTCTGAAACAGGAGACACAAGATCTGAAATATCTTCTGCCTTGGAAACCCAGAGATCATTCCTGCCACTAGTACTTTACTTTCAGCCATAGCTAGAGAGGGGTGCTTGAATCTAAGGCTTTCAGCTTTTCCTCAAGACTTGTTCTTTCTTCTGGTCCTGCCATCACCACCCTGCAGCGTCTCTGCCAGTCAGAAAACACTGGCCACAACAGCTTGAAAAATGAGAACGCATTTGCTCCCACCCAATGCTTAGCACCTCTCACAACAGGCTTGCTGCACCTGCACCTTTAATACAAAATCTGCATGAATTCTAAAATAAATAGAAATTATAAGCACAGTACAGACCAATACAGCAATTACAACCACAACAGCAAAGAAAGTAAGTGGAGAAAAATCTTGAATATTGTCTCTACATTACAGCTTGTCTTTTCTTACCTTTGTAGTCCACTGGCTTTGTATTCTTTAGAAGTTCCATGCACCTTGTTTCCTCCTTGTGAATCTCCAGCTGAAATCTGCATTCTGGATGAACACCATTCACCTGTGTCAAATTAATGAACAGGCCAGAGTCTTGAAATATGAATTAAAATATTTTACAAATGATGCAACTACCAGTAATGAAATCCACAACTTTAACTGGCACAGGTTTTGCCCAAGTATGCACTAGGCATTTAAAGATACAGTCATTGCCCATTTTAGCTTCTCACACAATGACTTTTCAAAACAAAACATTAAAATAATGTACAAGAGCTTTTACTGGCTCCTTCTTGTAGCATTTCTAGGCTAACTGTCATTTACAAGAAAATATTTAACTTTTTAGTGCATTCACCAGTACAGTTTCAAGAGTCTTCTTCCTCCAGAAAAACTAAGTTAAACTGAAGTACGAAAAGGAAACACATTTGCTTTTTTCTTTCGTAGCAAGTTAGGAAGCTGAAAATTTAATATGAATCACAGAACAGAAAACCCAGTCAAACTGCTTTCTGTTCGACATGGTAAATTTTGCTTTTTTTCCCTTTTCCACCATGCATATTTTACCTCTTGAAGGTCCCAGAGCGTGATTCTTTGATGAAAGCAAGTGTTACATAGGAGGAAAACCCTACACCTTTAAAAATAAAAGCACCTGTTTATAGCCCTGCCTAGTTCCTTGATTTTCAGAAAGGGTCATTTATGTCCATGGGAAGAGAGAAGGATGTGGCAGTATTGGGGAGAGAAACAAGACGCTGGGAAGTTGTACTGAAGTCAACTGGATTCAGGGTCAGATAGAGCCTAACAGAGAAACATGTAGAGTCTGTAACAAAGGGCAAGGGAAAACCAGACTGTAGTAGGTAATAAATGGAAAACAGGAAGCACCACTAGAGTTGAAGAGACAGTGAGATTAGCTCAGACAAAAGAACTTTATAATGAAATAAAACGTGACTATGCTTTACTTCAGTCACCCTCACACTTGTAGTACCAAGAATATGGCAGTCTCTCTCCAAGCTTCTCTCCCCTTTTCTCTCTTACTTTTCGTTGCAGACATTTAATAATGATCTGGTAATAGTATCTGGTGTGCGAGACACTATATTTTTTTTAAAAAATGGCAATACTTAATTAACTAAGCTAAGACCATGGACCCAGAACCTAGGACCCAGAGTTAGGACTGAGAACCTGCTTATTCTGCAACTTCTCAAAGCCACTTGCACAGCTTTAAAAAATACAGTTTTATATTCAAAAATATAACAACAGGAGCCATTATGAAAGCTCACTAAAACGTCTCTTCTCTAAATGTCTTATTTCACCACCTACAACATCAGAACCTTAAGTCGTTTTCCTCACCTCTTCTCTATTTTGACAATTGAAATTATATGTTTCCAGGCCAAATTTTTATTTTTAAAGTCAATTTGTAAGATCCTTAACATAAATCAGAATTTTTAGACATAAACTAGGATTTCTAGCACTTATAATAGAAAGTTGAGTGTTACATTGAAGGTATCTCTGTTTCACTATGTATTATTTGCTTTCCAGATAGCTCTCATGCAAAAATGAAGTCTCATGAATACATAATAGTTTTAATTGCATTTTTCTTTCATATAACAATTTTTAAATTTTTATTTTTCCAATTGCAAACATTTGGTGACTGATCTTCTGCTCATCAAAAAGTATTATGATTACTGGGTCTTGGAAAGGTAGGTTCCAATGAGCTAACTAACTGAGGGGTAAACGAAAGCAGCTATTACAATTAAGGAACCTGATGAATAAGTGGCTTCTCTCTCGCACTTAGACTATAAATTTCTCAGTATTAGTGATCTAATAGCAAAGGTTACTTTGAGAATATAAATTTGTTAGTACCCAAAAGTAACTCAGCATTATTTTTCAAACCTGACAGGCATGTCAAACTGAAATACACATCCCTCAGTTTCTTTCAGATGTACTTCACCAAACCAAAGAGCGTTCAAGACTGTGTGGCACTGACCACATCCCAAAGCATATCAAGAACCCCAAAATGGATTTTGAGGGTGCTCACCAGCTTTCAGGGCTGGTGTTCATCCATCTTTCCCTCTGCTTTACCAAAGCTGGGTTATCCTTTGTAACCAATGAACTCAGAACCATGTGTGCTGTGTTGGGCATTGTAAAAGTACACAGCTAGCTGGAAATCCAGCTGAGGAGTCTCTCTGTGATTTTAGTGGCTTAACAATTTTTAAAGCATCCAGAGCAGCAGTTTGGCTGAAAAAAAAAAAAACATTAATTCTGACGAGCAGAAGTTGGTTTCCTCACTTTGGGTGGAAACGATCTGTTATTTTAAATTTACAGTAGTAAGAAAAAGGAAAGATTTAAAGGGCGGATATTTTTTTTCATAAATGACATTTCCAGCAGCATTATAGACTTTTACAAACAACTGAAGAAACGCTTGAAAATGGAAAGATGTTAAAAGCAGACGCCCCAAATTTGAAGACCTTATTATTCTGAATGCTTTGTGCGTTGTTATCCGGTTACACGTAACGAGAAATCAATCGTGCGAGTTTTCCCTCCACATGATGCCTCTAACCGCCCTCCAGCCTGCGGCAGGGCAGCGCCCTGGCAAAACTCTTGGCGAACTAGCGGTGGCCACCGGCCGCCGGGGAAAGCCTGGGGAAGGATGCACTCGCCCGGCGTCCGCTCCGCTGCGCTGGGGTCGGGGACGCGGGTGGGGACCGCGCAGCTCCGCCAGGGCGGAGCCGTCACGGCCCCCGAGG